>JAVSCE010009793.1:0-325722 GCA_032199065.1 Smutsia gigantea
AAATAGGTGATTTATTATTCTAGCTTTCTTTATTGAACGGTTCTGCAGGCGTTTCAGGTCATACCATTTGGTGCTTGCCTCTGGACATTATTTTTTAAAGACTTGGGGAGTGGAGCCCCTAGTTTTACACGTGGGTCTTTTTATATTTATTTGGGGCGGGCTGTATGGCAACATACAGCCTGTATGTAACCCTGTAGCCATACACAGCTTGCGATGTTTGTCTTTTCAAATTTCTTTACAACGTCTTAGACCAAAATATTAGTTTTTGTCCTCCCAATCTTTTATTTATAGCGACTTGAATATAGCTACTTGATTATGGAATTCTAAAATGAAATTCCAGGCCGCGTACACATAATGGTTCCCTACTACACCCGCACACTGCTGCAAGCGCACCATTTCAGCGGCAAAGCCTCTCCCACTCAGGCTCGATCTCCTTGGCTTGACTTCATTCCGAAATATTTTGAACCTTGATCTCGGGGTTTTTCACCGCCCTGAACCCCCTCACCCGCTGTTTGATAGGTTAACTTTTCAGCATCTCAGACAATTGTCCCGGTCTGTAATCTACCCACCGGTTCCCAGACGCAATCCCCAGGCTGGGCCCTAACAAGCGCTATCTTAATCTCCCCACCCCCACCGGCCACTTCCCCTGTGGTCTGCTTTTTTCATACACAGAGATGAATTACTTTGAGGATCTAATTGGCCTTGTTTCTGTAACGTTTTAAGAAAGGGAAGAGGAGGCAGTGTAAAAATAAAAGCCTGCTCAACTTGGGTGGTCAGGGCTGAGGCTGCCCCCAATTTGCCTCATTGCTGATGCATGCGAGTGCGACATTCCCAGCGATAATGTTGTTCCTAATCAATCTGCCCTTATTTACATTTGTAAGCATTGTTGGCTTTAATATGCATGCCCTGTGCAGGGGACCGCTGCGCCACACCGGGTTTGTTAACTTCACTAACCGCAAGGATTCTGCAGACCTGAGATGAGACTGGCTGGAGGAGCCGGGCATGGAAGGTGGCTGCTGGGAAGACAGCCCTTTTAATGTCCCTTTCGGCAGAGTGGCTTCCCTGGTGAGAGTTACCAAATAAGTGAGAACTTGGGGCCTTTTCAACCAGCAGGAGTTGCTGGCCCTCTGTGGGGCAACAGCTGAAGTGTTCCATTTCCTCTTTCCAAGTAAAGCTCATCTCAATGCATCAACTGTCATTTTAGTCTCCCTGTCATGATCCAAGACTTCACTGGAGTCCGTAGTTTTAAAGCGGATTCCTTAAGCTCCTAAAATTTATGATTCCTTCATATCTTCACCCTTCTCTGCTCCATTACTTCAAATATCCTTGGCCATGCCACACACATCTCAAATATGACATCTGATTATCCAAATGATGACACTGAAATAAAACATCTGCCCTTTGTGTTTGGACATTCCAATGATAAGCAATTTGTAGGAGTTGGGCTTGGTGGAGTCATGAGAAACCACAGTGAGATTTTAACTTTTCACTCCTTTTTCAGATCCACCTAAATGGGTCTTTACAATCAAATGTCATTTAGCTGATTTTTACCGAGTACATATAAATAATGGGGTAAATGTATTCTAGTTATTTGACCCTTGGGACATGTTATAATTTTGTCTGCTGAGCTTATTACTCTCTTCCACAAATGCAAAGAATTGCAAATATTCCATTAAATCCTACAGTACTCCAGTGAGAAGGTTAAGAGTGTAATAAGCTCTTTGTGGACGGGGAGCCCAGGGTATAGGATGTGAGTGGTGGCCCTGAGTCTGAGCAGCTCCAAGCAGGTACCTTGGATAAGAGCTGAGTCTTGACTCAGTTCAAGCCAGATGCCGCCATCTACTGCGTTTTCTTGGCTCCCTAAGAATGCCTTATTATTTTCTCACTGGCAGCGTTTGTATTTACTTAAAAGGTGATGGTAGAAAATGAGTCTAAAAGGAGGTTGGGGGGCTGGGAGGCGGAGATTCAGCAGCCACAGAATGCAAAACCCCTAAGCATGACTCCCTCTTCTTCCCTTTCCACCTCCTGTTTCCTCCTTATCCCCCCCCAACCACCCCCCACTCCCAGAACTGGAGGAAAGGGAACAGCTCTAGCCAACTTGTCAAAATAATGCTGTTAATTACCCCTGATCTCCTTTAATGGGAAGCTGCTCCCAATTCCACAAAGGAGTAAATGAGGAGTCTACAGCGCAAATCCGGGAGCTCTGGCATTTTTTGAGCTTACAGTGCGCTTTGGTAGGAGGGGTGGTGGCAGAGAGGAGATGTCCTGAGAAGGTCTCAGAAATTGCCCCATTTATTACTCCAGGTCAAATACTAGCTTGAAAAGAGGAATTAGACTTTGTAGTGCCAAAGCTTTTGGTATTCTCTTGCTGGGCATGTCACCAACTGCAGAGAAAATATTCACAATGAACTTGAAAGAAAACACAGCACTGACCCTTACATTGATTTCCCCCTCCTCTATCTTCTCAGCCACATTACTTTACTCTAGTGGACAGAGATGTATTCTGGAAAGACCCAGACTGTGAACATTCTTTTCTCCATCTCTCTCTTGCCTCATTTCTATCTCCCCAACGAATACACCTATATCAATATCAGGCTTTGCATTTGGCAGAAGGCACACCATTCATTTCAGTGATCTCTGCCATTGGGTCTTGCATGAAAAAGCAGCTGAGCAACATGATCCCTTTGACCCACTGCTGGAGCAACAAATTTATTAGAGATATAGGCATGAGAAATGAAAGGGAAGTAAAACAATTCCAGCTTATTGTGTGTCTTTCTTTCATACTGCTAATCCGGTTTACACATCACGCCTACACGTCTCAATAGGGCTTTATACACTGCGGCAGAGGCGGGAGAAAATAAAAGGTGTGTGTGTGAAAGAGAGAGGGAGAGTGAGAGAGAGAGAGAGAGAGAGGAGAGAGAGAGGGAGAGAGGGAGGCAGGGAGAGACAGTGAGAGGAGGATAAAAATAGGGAAGGAAGATATATTTTAATCTCTTGATTTCCCTCATCAGTTTTTCTATCTGTGGAAAGTTGGAAGACAATTTGTAAATCCCCCCCCCCAGTTATAATTCCCCATGGTGCTAACTCCTATACAAATAGCTTATTGGAGTATGACTTAGATCATAACCAAAAAATTAGATACACTTCTTACTTCACTCACAGTGAGTGAAGTGAAGCTAATACCCAAAATGAGAATGGGCCTATTGGTGTCCACCTTGAGTCAACATTTTAATACAAAAAGATCTTGGGACTGAAAGGCGGTTTACAGCCTTGTGGAAAGAAGCTGGGTGACAACTGGAACACACACAGACTCACAATTGAAAGCCCCTTGTTTTACAACATGGGTACACAAGGCACCTGAGGCAACAATTTATCCCGAGGTGCCACCCAGAAATAATAAGTTACAGTGACAAAGGATGACACCCAAAAGCATTGTCTTTCTTTGTGAGGGCAAATTAATTGCATGTTGAAGTACTGGAGGCAAAAAAGAAAAAAAAAGGAAAAAGGAAGAATGAAAAGAAAAAGAAAATCGAACGCACACAGAATGATGAAAAAGGACTATTGTAGTAGTTCAAGACCTCAGTTATCCAGTTATTAAATATTTAGAGCCACCCAAATTGTCTGTCTTTATTGTTTATGTCTAGTTCTTTTATATTTCCCTTCCCCAGGGAGGAAGGAGGAATTAAAAAGGGAAGAAGATGGTTTTCCCTCCCCAGGTCTAGGAAAATAGAGGTTTTTGGGTGTCTTCCATAAGACAAGCCATATGGTTCTTCTCAAGTGCTGGTAACTGAGATCCGAAAACTCTGGATTTATGGTTCATCCACACATTAGGAGGGGGTGTTAGTATGCCTACCTGGAGTCACAGCACATGTCACCCCAGAGGCAGTCTCTGGAGGTCCTGTGGGCCCAGTGCTGGCACCACGTCTAAGGGGCTGGAGTCGACCCGGCCCACCTCAGGCTCCCTTTGGCCACACTCAGCCCTCTCCGGCCCTGGGTTGGCCGCCCGCTCTTCACTGGGCGCTGGGCAGCAGAGCGCCCGGCTCCCTGAGCTCAGAATCTTCACGTGGCTGTCTCCCACCGGGGCCCCTCTTGGCCTTTCAGCACCGGCGGCGGCGGGAGGGGCCTGTCCCAGCTGCGGGCTTAGGGAGGGTGGCTCTTCCTGGCCCTGGGGGTCACCGCCGCGCGCGCCGCAGTGGGTGGGAGCGGGCGCCCACCGCCCCCCGAGGGCCTCGCGCGCACCTCCCCCGACGCTGTCACTCGGCACCAGCCGGCCTCCGCAGCGCTGCTGCCCCCGGCGAGTCGGGAGCCGCCGCTCGGCCGAGGAGCGGAAGCCAAGGTGGCGACCCTTTCAGGCGTGAAAATGGGATTCCGGGCGATTCCCTCCGCGAGAGCCCCCGCGGGCCGCTCCCGGTCTCGCTGGCAGGCCGGGGGCGGGGGTCCGGAGCGCGCCAGCCGGCGAGCCAGCGGGAGGACGCGGGGCCGGCGCAGCCCACCCAGCCGCCGCCCCTCCCGCGGCCGCCCCGGCCCCGCGCCCCGGGGGCGCAGGCAGCGAGGTGGCGGGGCGGCGGGCTGCACTCACCATAGCCGGCCGTCACCCTGCCCGGAGCGCGGTCCGAAGGGCGGACGCGGGGCGCGGCTCTCACATCAATGCCTCTTCGCCCCTCGCCCCCGGCGCCCCGGCCGCGTCTCGCCGCGTCGCCCGGTAGCTGCGCGTCTCTTTGTCTCCCCTGTCCCCGTGTTCGTCCTCGTCTTCGTCCTCTCCTCCTCCGTCTCCACAAAGGGAACGGAAAGGGTAGGCGCCCCGGCGCGCGGGGCCGCCGCAGGCTCTCGGCGGAGTGCGGCGCGGACTCACAATTACAAGCCTGTTTCTATTAAGCAGTTCCATGGCCCTCGGCGTGGGTGGTCCGCCGCGCCATAGGCAGGACCTGTCAGGGTCACGTGACGGATCCGAAAACTTTACCCCTGTACAATAAACTCAAGGAAAGCAAAGTAAACTCGGGGAACGTGCTATCAGCGCAGCCCTCCTGGGTAAACAGGCGCTCCCCTCCCCGCCTTCCTGGGAGGCGCCCAGCCGGCGAGCTCCGGCGAGCCCCGCCGCCCCTCCCCGCCCCGCGGCGGGTGTGCGCAGCGCGGGCGGGGGCTCCGCGCGCCACCTTGCCGGCCCACCTGTGTGCCCCCGCCCCACACACCAGGTGTGCTGACCTCCAGCCGCCCGCTGGAACCCTCTGGGGCGGGGGCGCAACTGGGGGAGCGGGGGGCACCTTGCGGCGGCCCCAGCCCTATGAGAAAGCGGGGCGCCCGGGGCGCTGCAGAGCCCCGCCACCCTGCCTGTCCTCAGGTCTCAAAGCCCTGCCCCGCTTGCATTCCCACGGAAGCCCTGGGAAGCTGGGAGCATTCCGGTGCACGGGCCCCACAGGCTGACGGAGGCAGCCAGCCAGGGAGGCAGGGCAGATAACAGAAGCCTCCCGGGGGAACGCTCAGGGCACCGAGACGTATGTGCTTTCGCGTCGTGTCTCTCGGAGGTCCCTGGGAAGCCGCTACTGCTGGAGGGACCAAGGTGGAGTCCCTTGGAAACCAAGATTGGGAGCTGGCTGAGGATTCGCTAATTGATATTTGCCTTCCCCCCCCCTTCCAGTTACTGCGGTTTTTGGGGTATGCCACCCAAATGCTCCCACCCACGCTGCCTTCCCAAACGGGGCCAGCTTGGGTGACTGGGTTAGACTGAAGGGCTGTGGGCCCTGCCGACCAGCCCTCAGCCTCTTGCCCTAAAGGGAAAGTCCTGTTCAGGAGAGACTCTGCCTCAAAGGTTTAACATTTCATCTGCTCAGGCCTGCAGGAGAGACTGTTTCACACAGCGGAAAGGGGCTGTTGTAAGTGACCACATGACTAGTAAAGATGAGTTATAGATAGGGGTGGGGGGAAGAGTAAGATATTTTGTTGAAACTATCAAGAGTTTGCTAGCTGGTCTTCAAGTAGACCCAGCCTTTTCTCACCTGGTTCTGAGCAGACGGTGTGATTAGGTGCATGTGTGTGTGTGCGTGTATACATGTATTAACAACAAAAAAAGTGGGGATCCACATTTATCTCCCTCCCCCAAAGATGATATACCATTCTTTAGTAGGGTCATTTAAGTTTCCAGAGTGTTTGCCTTTGAGATGCATTAATTAATCATTGGAATGCTGGCCAGCCCTGTGAATTACGCTGGTCCAGAAAGTCACTTTGTACCAAATGACGAGTAAAAACATGGTCTCAAATGGATATTAGCTGAGCAAGGACCCTAAGAACCATAGTAATTTGAAAAACACACCTGTCAATATTTCCCCCAGAAACACTACATTTGAGTGTCCCATCAAAGGGCTCTCTATTCCCAGCCTGCTAGAAATGGGGCTGGGGCGAGGAAGAGGAAGGTGTAACTACATCTCCTCATAGAGTTGTCAACAATATGAAAGAGAGGGATGAGAAGAAAGAAAGCAAGCTCAGCAAAGAACATTTAGATGGCCCACAATATAAAGTCCTTAGGCATGCTAGCTTCGTGGGGGAAATTCCTGAGGAGCATGTGGAGTTTGCTTTTCCTAATTAAAATGAAGAGCCTCATGTAAGGACACTTGGCTTAATGCTCCTCAGGTGTGCCCAAGGCACAATAGGGGTGGATGCAGGTTTGGAGAGGCTGGAGCCAGTACAGTTTGTGGCGGAGGGCTTCTTTAGGAATGTGAAGTCACAAACACAAAATCAACAAGTACAGGGTCTCCGGGAAGGGTCTGCACAGGCAGGGGCCCTGAAGCTGCCTGAGATTCCTTCACAGCAGAATGGGAGATTACCCAGGCACCTGGATTTTGTGCACATGCCTCCATTCAGGTTAAGAGAATGTGTTAATACCATGTCACATTTCTGCCAGGTGCTCTACAGTTGGAGCTTGGTTTGAGTATAAGTAGTTGGAGTTGGGCAGCAGTGATGGAGTGAACAAGGGGAAAAGCCTCTGGTGTTGGAACCTAAGAGATCCGCAAGGAGGGGAGCTCATTGGCAAGCCTCTCTCCCGAACAGCCTGTCCTTTTCCTTCCTCTGACACTATCTCACAGCTGTGCCTCTCTTCCCTCTGCTCTTAACATGCTAGAAATGTTAAATCATCAGCTCAGAGGTATGTGTGCTCCAGGGCCTGGAGCCCCACATGCTGTTACCTTCCAGCATTTCCCCTAGGCTCCCCACCAGGTGGGCTCTTCCTCACTGAACAGCTGCCTCTATCCTTCTCAGATTGCCTGTGCCTCACGCCTTCCTGCAATCCCAGCTCCAGAGCTGGCGGGTCTGATAAGCCACTCGGCAAGGTGGTGTCAATAGCTGACAGGCTTCCAGGCACCAGAGCGCAACTCTAGCCTGCCCAGTCTGATAAGCCAGTTGGCATCAAGGTGTTAATCGCTGGTGAGGCTACTGGACAATACTGTTGTAAGTTAACTTGGACTTTTAGCTCCATACCTCGAGGATAATTCTAAAGTTGGAGATTTCAGGGCAGGACCAGGGGGAGACATACCACGCATCAGAGGAAGGGATAAAGGAGGGACCTTTTGAGACAGGTCTGACAGCAGACCACATGGCCCTGAGCAGATGTGTTCTGTGTATCTGCTGCTACTTGAGGTATGGCTGTTACCCTTGTCACACACACAGAGGTGCACACACATGCATGCACAGTCTTCACTGCACGCTTCCCTCTTCCTTGGCTTCTGCTAAAAGTGGTGCCCAAGCCCCTCCACTCAATCCCTCCCCTATGGCAACCTCCACGGCTGGAACACTTCAAATGAGTAACTGAGAGTTCGGAAGAAACATTTGCCCACATTTCAGGGGCCCTCAGGATAAATGTCACCTCTGCTACCCACCCTGAGGTGTGGCCAGTCTTTGATACTGCATCGGGCAGGTCATGCTTTTCTCAAAAGCAATTTTGCTCAATGTGTGGACTCCAGTTCTAAAAGGATCATCCCCTCACCCACCTCCTTCCTGAGCGAACCACTGAATTACGATGATAAGATACCTTGAAACAGTCAAAGAGGAAGAGTTTAAACTACAGCAAGAAGTAAAATAGGACTGCAGAACAGACAAACCTGATCAGACAGCTTGGAAATGGGTGGAGCCAGCCCTGGAATGTCACAGGCCAAAGGTTCCAAGGGATGCCATCACTGAGTGGAGAGGCACGCTGCAGTGCCGTGGTAGTCCAAGACAGGGCGACAGCCTCAGGACAGGAAGAACCAGAGAGAGAGAGACCTCTGGAAGCCCCATCTCAAAAAATATGATGTACCCAAGTTGCTTAATCTTGCAACTGATGTCCACACCGCTGTCCCTCTGATGATACTCCCCGTGTGGGAGGCCAGTGGGCACAGCCTTGCTGGTGAAGAATGTGGTAAAGGAAGGACATGCAGGGGGAGATTTGTAAACTGTGGAGGCAGATGGCCAGGTTGGTTGTGGTGATGGTCGTGGTGGGGGGTTAGGGCTGGGAGAAACAGCTTATTGCCATCAAGCAGTCAGAAAAATTATCACCAGGTTCTAACTGTACCTGAGAGGACTGAAAAGATATTTTTAAAAATGCAGTAAATATAAAACCAGCCTCTGTCTGACAGAAAATGCTGGTTACAACTGGCATTGTTGCTACACAGAATTCTTCATTTGTCCTGGGTAAGATTGGTGGGAAAAGGTGCAGAACTGAGCTTCATTTGCATCAGCTACGTGATTACAGATTCAGAGGTGTGAGTCAAATTGCATTTCCACTCTGTAGATGAGGTTGTAGGAAGCAAAGGCTCAGGTGGGTGAGATTTTAGGAGGAAGGTTTGGGGTGTTAGGGGCAGGCTGAAGCTTTCTCCAGCCCTGTCACCATGCTATGTCCTAGGGACCGACCACTCAGTGGCAGGTAGGACCTGTCGATGGCTCTGAAGACCCCCACATTTATACAGACAGCGCTACTCCTTGTACTTGTAAGGCAGATCCCTCTGAGGAACCAGGCCTGGAAAAGATTTTGTTTTCTTTCCGCGGGGCGGGCACTGGGGGCCCTGGCAGCTCGTCCCACACTCTGCCCAGTTATTCACGGAGGCCTGTTTTGTGCAGAGTCGGGAGCTGGGAGCCTTGGTCTACCTGCCCTGCCATCCAACTGCAGGCTTAATGCCTTCCCCTCCACTCCTGTGTTAGGGTGCCCTGAATGCCATAACAAAGTTCTGCGGGCTGGCGGATTAAACAACAACAAAAAGTTGTTTTCTCACGGTCCTGGAGGCTGGAAGTCCAGCATCAAGGTGCTGTGAGGGCTGGTTTCTTCTGGGGGCGCTGTCCTCAGCTTGTAGAGAGCTGTGTCTTCACATGGCTCTCCTGTTCTAATTTCCTTTTCTGGTAAGGACACACTAGTCATATAGCACTGGGGCTCACTGTCTGACCTCATTCTAACTTAATCACCTCTTTAAAGACTGTAACTCCAAATTCAGCATGTGAATTCTGGGGGGATACGGGTTGGCCCATAACAACACTCAAACATCAAAAGGAGCTGGCTTGGATCTGAAGGGCAAGCTCCTCTCTGCCTGAGACATTTGGAGGGAGGAGCAGGACAGATCGGAGCTGGGTCCTTGGCTCGTAGTGCTGAGGACCTGTCCTGCTAGCCCCTGGGAGCCTGTCCATACCTCCACCAAACGGACCCTGGACAACACACTTCCGAGGCATGCTGGTGGTCTAAGAAAAGGGCTTTAGGCCCCCGACAGAACCCCCGCCCCGCAAGGATGAGAACTGCTGGCTAATCATAAATCTGTCTTCTTTCTTTATTGCTGGAGTTCCTTCAGGCAGTGGTTTTCAAAGCCCGCCGCTCCTCAGAGCCGCCTTGGGAGTTTAAAAGCAAAAACAAAGAAACAGAAATAGATTCTTTGCTTCCATCCCAAAGCTATAGAATCAGTATCTCAGCCCTGGGGGTTAACAATTTTCAAAAGCATCCCCCTAAAACAAGTGTAGTAAACTGCTAATGGTGGGATCTAGGTGTGGGTATTCACTGTAAAATCCTTCCAACTTTGCTGTGTTTGAAGTTGTTCATAACAAAATGTCAATAAGACAATAAAAGGATACTTGGATGATTTAGATGAGCAGCTAGACTTGAAGATCTCAGGGACACAGAGCTAAGTCACAAACAGTTCCTCAGATTCTCCTCTCTCCTGGTACTTGTCATCTGGCATTATTGCTACTCATTCATCAAATAACAGATTTGTGAGCTTCTGTGACAGTTAGGTGCTGGGAGTTGGAAAATGAAAGGGCCGTTTCCTTCCAAATGTCATGAAATACCATTCCAGATCCGTCAGATCGGCAACATTTGTAAGTCTGTTCATAGCAAGTGTGAGCAGGACTGAGACAGTGGGAGATTCTGGGCACTGCTGGTTGGACTGTCGGTCGGGCTAATGGCATTTGGAGAATAATTTGGCATTATCTGGAAAGGCTGAATCCTACTTCCACGTACATCTCTAAGAGAACCATGAGGTCCAGTAGGTGTGTTCAAGAATAGTCACAGTGGCACTGTTTGTAATGGCACAAAACTGGGCATGACCAAAAGGCCCATCACAAAGGATTCTACTGAGAGGTGGAAATAAGTGGCAGAAGCAAGTCTCATAAGCATGCATATGTAAAATCCAGGTATATAAAGGCCAACCAGGTCATAACAAAGAAAAGAAGAGCACAAAGAACCCATTCAAGAATTGGGGAAGCAGTTACCTCTAGGGGTGCTGTAGCCAAAGGGATTGGGCAGCTTCAAAAAGAATTCGTTTTATTTTGTCCTTTAAGATGTACACAGGTGATAAGTACACCTTTGAATGTACAATTTCATAAGGAAAACACTTTTTTAAAAGACAGCATCCTGGTCCTAGACAAACTTGTGTCCCAGTGGGGTGGGAAGAACTGTAGGATGACGTGACAGGTGCAAGAGCCAGGGGGCATGTGCTGGACCCCGCCTCCTGAGAAGACAGGGAGGTGGGGAGGAGCCAGGAGGGAAGGAAGAGGGGCTGTTGACCAGGTCAGGGGAAGAGAGAGAGGGCACTCCTGGGGAAGGGGCGGGGAGGGGAGAGCCCCAGGTACCAAGGGCAAGTCCTGTCCCTAGCACCTGGCCCCCACTTCTGACCCAGCCTGTTTACCTTCCTAGCTACCCCTTCATGCTTTCTCTGTATCCACACAACACCCTAAGGTATAGGCCAGAAACCCGTGTAACCTTTTCCAAGGGAATAAGACTATATATACAAGTTTAAAGTCAGGGAATATTGTGAAAATACAATGTTACTTTATGGGCACAAACCTAGGTTTAAAAAATATGAATTATATTAGTCAGCCCTTCCATTGAATCTGAGATTTCAGTGGCTCTCTGTGCATAAGGCGATACTACTTGTTTACAAACACTGGGTGTTATAAACGAGAGTAATAGTAAAAATCCATAAAATAGTGACATTAACTCTCTTCCCTTGTGAATTCACATGTTGATAGGATATGTTATGGAGAGGTCACTTAGCTAAGGTGAAAGCAACAGACAGGCAGCTTAAGAATTATTTGGTTCCAAACAAGCATTAGCCTGGAGGGAGCAAGGAGGAGGTGGCTTACAGATTGCAGCCCCTATGGGCTTATCCAGGTGAGCGCTTCTGTTTAACCTTCCTGATTTGAAGCAGGCTGCCAGCCCACCCTCCCGGAGTGGCTCACCCATTTCCACGGCTCTCTTTCTGCAGACATGCCATTCTATTTGGCCCCACTAATCATTTCCTGATAGCCTGTCTCCTCGTGTTTTCTGTCATGGCACATGTGGAATGGTAACAGCATACTACACAGGGAAATGAACTGAAGGAGATTTCAAGGCGCCTGTCTGTGGTGGGAGTTGGCGGAAACTTTTACATCACTTTATATTATGAAATTAGAAGGAAAGTAAAATAAATAAAAATTTAGGGAAAATATTAAGTATGAAATTTGTGTGAAACTTCCAAATAAAATCTTTTCAAGTCTTTGAGAAACCTGAACTTCCTTTCTTCCAGAAATAACAGTTTCTGTGTCAGCTTTTATGCCTGAAATGACTGAGTAAATGTCTCTGAGTGAGACTTTAATAATGATCTCTTGAAGATGTTTAAGTGATGATCTTGAAAAATTCTTTCCAGTTACTATGATTTAAAACTTTGCATGAGCAGGTGATAAAAATTTAAAACCATTCAAAATGTATACCTGTCAAAATACAAATCAAACCCACAATGAATATCAACTGACCCCTGTGAGGATGGTTACTATTAAAAAGGCAGGAGACAACAAATGCTGGTGACAATTGGAGAAAGGGAACCCTGGTGCCCTTGGGGTGGTGGGAGCATGAACTGCGGCAGCTGCTGTGGAAAACATCATGGAGGTTCTTCAAGGACTTAAGGACAGAACCGCCCTATGACCCAGCAATCCCACTTCTGGGTATACATTCCAAAGAAACAAAGCTCTCTGTACTGCTCCCACATCCACTGTGGCCTTAGTCACAATAGTCAAAGTGTGGAATCAATTTAGGTGTCTGTCCACAGAGGAATGGGTTGAGAAACTGTGGTCTATACAATGCAATATTACTCAGCCTTCAAAAAGAGGGATATCTGGCCATTTGTAATGTGGATGAACATTGAGGGCATTATGCTAACTAAAATAAACCAGACAAAGATGAATACTGCACACACTGCATGGTATCACTTATATGTGGAATCTAAATTTTTAAAAAGCTGACTTCATAGAAACAGACAGTAGAATGATCAAGGACTGCAGGGTGGGGGAAATAGGGAGAGGCTGGAAAAAGGGCGCAGACTTTCAGTTGTAAGATGGACATGTCTGAAGAGCTCATGTATAACGTGGTGACTATAGCAGTTGATAGCACCGCATATCGTGTAACTGAAATCTGCTGAGGGAGAACTTAAATGTTCTTACTGCACACACACAAAGGTGAATCTGAGCTGAAGGATGTGGCAATGAACTCGATGGGGAGGAATCTGTTCACAATGTATACAGCTATCAAATCACCACGATGTACACTTTAAATATCTTATAATTTTATTTGTCAATAACACCTAATGAAAGATGGAAAAAATCTACACCTTTTGAAATCATATTAAATAATTAACCAGTTTAGACAAATTTCCTTTTCTTGCTTTGACAACTATCACATTGAAATGTTTTATGATAATGTAAATGGATTTCTAGTTTTCCATGTGTTCTCTAGGGCTGTCATAAAAAAAATGAAGTACCACACAGAGGTGGCTTAAAACAGCAGAAACCTGTTCTTTCACAATTCCTGAAGCTAGAAATCCAAGTTCGAGGTCTTGGTGGGGTTGCTTCTTTCTGAGAGTTCTGAGGGGCGATCTGCGGCAAGCCTTGCTCCCAGGTCCTACTGGTGGCTGACAGCTCTTGGCAGCCCTTGGCTGGCGGGTGCGGCCTCCAGCCTCTGCCCCCTCCTCACATGGCATCCCCTGGGGTCTGCCTCTGTGTCTCTTGTCTTCCTATAAGGACACCAGCCACATCGGAGCAGGGGCCACCGTACTCCAGGGTGGCCTCATTGTATTTACATCTGCAGTGACCCTATTTCCAAATAAGGTCACATTCAGAGGCACTGAGGGTTAGACCTTCGGTATCTCATTTGTAGGACACAGTTCAACCCACAACATCATGGAACTCTTTCAAAGCAGGCATTTCAAAATAACAGTGTATGATTAGAGCAGTCACCATGAGCCAACACGGATGCCATTAAAATAGCGTGTCAGGTGCAAAAAGAAGAGACACAGTCAATATATGTGAGGCAGAGATAGGGGATTTCTGGAGTCTGTTTTGGGCCTTGCATCCTCAACACCAACCAGTTACACTTTGAGCGCCTCAAACATGACCTTCCCAGGAACATATTCACAGTGCACTGAGCTAGGGCACCCCAAGGTCACCAGCACGGTCTTGACAGGGCAGCCAATGGAGGGTGACGCAGACCTCAGTGGTCTGACCCAGTTCCTCTCTGTTCCAGCAGTTCCTTCCCACTGAGGCTGCTTTGGGGGCCCGCAGGGCCGCAGTGAGGACTGGTGGATTGATCCTCTGAGACATTCCTGACACCCTTTGGTGGTAAACTCATGCATATGTCGCAGCATCGAGGGGAAAGTTCTCTTCTCTTGATTCTTGGCCAGTTCTTGTCCCTTTCCACTTCTCTGGCTGTTCCTGCCCAGGGTCCTCTGCTGTCTCCTGTTCTTCTACCTACTCCCGAAAGGCTGGTGGCCCAGTGCAGACCTCAGTTCCTCGTGCTGTCTTACTCTTTCACTCCTGCAGGTTGGACAGTGAGCCCACTGGTACCCCAGTCTCCTTCCCAGCCATTTACCCTGAGCTTCAGCCTCTACATCCAGCTGCTTCCTGGAAATGGGTGCTTCATAGTCCTGCCCACCACCTCCTGCCGGACTCTAGCTCTTCCTTCCCCAACCTGCTCAGCTGACTCAATTAATGGCTTTTCCATGAACAAGTTGGCCAGCCAGAAATTAAACAGCACCTTCGATGGCTCCCTTTCTGTTACCCAAAGGACTTCATCAGGCACCGTGTCCACATTCCTTGGTGTGGTTTACAAGGCCCGGTGAATATGTGTTACCTTGCCCACCAGCTGTATCTCCATGCTGTTCTTCCTTTGCCAAACAGAATCATGCGCAAACTTTTGAGCAAATCCCACTCTACTGACACCAACTGTACTCCACACCAGCTACTTTAGGGTTCCGGACCCGATTCCAGTGTGCATAGGCAGGGAGGGTGTCTTCCCACATGTGACGCCAAGCAATTCTCAAACATCAGCAAGGTTCCAAGATCTCAACTCAATTCTGATGCTATCTGCCCGGAGATAGCACCAGATTCCCGGTTAAGGGCTCCAACCTACAAGACCGCCCTCCACCCTCAACTCCACACACAGGCTGCAAGCCCCAGGCAGTTTACCTGTGCTTCTGACCTACCCGTTACAGACTGGGGACTCCCACGACCTCCCCCTTAGGTTTGATTAATTTGCTAGGGTGGCTCACAGAACTCAGGAAAACACGGGGTTTACCAGTTTAATAAAGGATACAAGTTAATAGCCAGATGGAGAGACACAGGGCAAGGTCCCAAATACAGGAGCTTCTGTCCTCGTGGAGCTTGGGGCTGGGCTTGGTGGCACGTGGAGGCCTTCTGATTTCCCAAGCATGGAAGGTCTCCCCAGCCAAGAAGCAGGATTCAACGAACAGAGCAGAGAGCAAACAGCTCTTCTCGGGGTTTATGAGGCTCCACTGCAGTCAGGACTGACCGAATCATTGGCCATTGGCTGGTTCAGCTGCCAGCCTCTGCCCTTGGGTGGGGTCTAAAGTCTCTCATCAACATGACAAGACACCCGCTTCACCTTTAAGGCTCTGCAGTGTTTCCAGGAACTGTGGACGAAGACCAGAAATACCTGGGAACATAAATATATATTTGGTTATAAGAATGACCATATATGTATTTCTTATGACTCACTATATTGCAGTCCATTCGTGCTGTTTTAAGCCACTAAGTTTGTGGTGGTTTGTTGCAGTGACAACAGGAAGCTCAGACAGGTCTCTTCCTCGCCACTTTTTCTCTCTTCCCGAGATCCTACCCCAGGGCTCAGAAAGAAAACGTATTTTTAAAATGTTATTAACATTCCCTCGTCTGGCTGAAAGGTTTGTACCTTCCAGGAAAGACATGGCCAATAGTTGAAATTCTGAGCCAGTTTTGGTGGCCTGAGAGGGGCTGCCCGTCCCGCGATGTTGAAGAGGCATCTGAGCAACTCCGTTGGAAGCAAAGAGGGACTCGGCGGGTGGGGAGCATCCCGCTGCGGGCCCGGACAGCCCGTGGAGCCGGGAGGGCGGCTCCTGCTCTGGCCTCGCCGTTCACCGTTTTCCAGCCCTTCATTCCTTCTGTAGCTGTGCACAGAGCCCCTGTAATAACTCGGGAAAATATAAGCAGAGCTCTACCTGGCGAGAGTCAGACCCTAGGCATGTCAGGAATGAGTCTGAGGGTACCTGCCAGAGACACTCAGTGACAGGCAGCTCACTACACCGGCCCCAGAAGGGGCAGCGGTGCCTTGTCTGGCTCAGATTCACCCAAGCGCTGTTAGGCTCCCAGCTCTAGGCTCTGCCTCTGTGTGTGTGACACTGTGATTAACAAGAAATATGCATTTGGGCTTTGTCCCTGGGCTGCCCGCCCAAGAGCTAAATCCGCATACTTTCCTGAGTGCGAAGGGTGAGAGGAATGTCCTACCGTGAGCCCCTCTCAGTCATACCTGAGTTGATGCTAATGAGGTGGCCTGGGGGGGACCTAGAGAGCTTCAGGGTGGTGGTTGGTTGCCATAGGAACTGACCATGTGATAAGATGCCTGGCACTTTCAGGGCCCTTCCCCATCTCCAGGGAGGTGAGAGGGGCTAGAGATGGAGTTCAGTCACATAATGGAATTTCCACAAAACTCCTAAACACTGGGGCTTGGGGAGCTTCTGGCTTGGTGGACAATCCATGTGCCAGGGTGCGATGGCAGACAATCCATGTGCCGGCTAGTATCCAGCTCCACGGGGTAGAAGCTCTTCCACATGAGAAGCTTCCAGGCCTCTTCCTTGTGCCTCTTCTGGCTGTTTGTTCGTATCCTTTCTAATAACCCAGAAATAGTAAGCAAAGCAGTTTCCTGAGTCCTGTGCGCCATTACAACAAATGATCACACCTGAAGAGGGGTTGCGGGAACCCCCAGTTTGTAATCAGCCACTCAGAGGTGTGAGTGACTTGGGGACCCACTCCCTGTGGTTGAGTCTGAAGTGGGGACCGACCTTAACCTGTGTGGTGTGGGCTAACTCTGGGCAGTCAGTGTCTGCATGGAATAAAGTAAAGGCACCCAGCTGGCGTCCACAGAGACCTGGAGAAGTGCTTGGCGTGGAAGCCCCACATGTTTGGAGTCAGAAGTGTGGGGAGTAGTGCTGTGAACGTCTTCCTCCCAGCGGCTTGTCCACACGGCCCTGGAGTGCCCGGGAATTGGCATCCTCCTTGCAGCAGCAGGCAGCGGGGCCCAGCTGTTGCCCACGGCAGGCTCTCAGGGAAGGGCGCATCAATACCCCGGCTCCTTGGGCCTGGGCTGGCTCACTCGAGGCTGTGTTTCATGCCAAGAGTTTCCCTGCAGGTTCAAGCTTCTTTCTCCCATCAGTGCCCATCACTGCGTGTTCTGTTTCTCTGCCCCTGCTTTCTGAACAGGCTATAGACTTCCAAATATTCAGTACTTGAAAAGAAGAAATACATGTGTATGATAAAAAGCCAAGCAGTAGAAAAGGGTAAAGAATGAACAGTAAGGTCCTTGTTCTATCAGGGCTTCAAGTCCTCCATTATCTTTTCCAGTGGCAGCCATCATTTTGGGATTTTGCTTATCTCTTAAGATTATTTTGCATATAATTAAGCCTATATGTAAATATGTCCCCTCTTTTATATAAAAGGTAGTGTATCCAACTACTGTTATATCTCCTGCTTAAACAGTTTTTAAAATATACCTTTCCATATCAATATGTATGGTTTCTATTTTTGCATTATCCTTTATCTGCTGAGATTGAAGTCAGGGAATTCCCATTTCTTTAGATCTGATATAAATGGCAGCTTAACCTTCACCCTTCCTTAAAAATATAGCATTTTTTAAGCATAGCCTAGGGCTTTTATCACCACATCTGTGCTGCTTGGAGCAGATGATGTGATTTGGAAGGCACAATTCATAATCAAATAGTGACATTGATCATGGCAAGGCCAATCCCTCTGGTTTTCCCTAACCACAAAAATGCTTTGCACTCATTCATTTATCCTGACTGAGTCTTGTGAGTCAGGAGTTATCATTTAATGTAAACTCTATCTAGTTCATCTCACAGTTTGAGCTATTTCATTACCTTATGGATGAGAATGTTTTCACGGAGAAAGGAATATGAGTGTGAACTACAGCGCCTCTGAGTCAGTCTCCGGAAGAGCACATCCCTAAAGGAGACCCACTCTGATTCGGAGAAAAGGAGAGGGTGGTCGCCTGCAGAGAGCTCAGACGTGGACCCTGCAGACATCTCAGAAGTCCCCGTTGCTGGGTTTACAAAACCATCATTCCCAAGGCCACTTTTTGTAGTTTCCTCTAAGGGGGACCTTAAATGTCCTTTCCATCCCACTACAAATGGCTTTTTTTACAGCGTCTGTGTCACCAGAACAAGAAACCACATTCCCTCTGGTAGAGGTGGTGGCAGGGGCTTCCTTATCAGCCAGAACACAGATGACCCGAACGTTTCAAGCTCTGATTTAATTTTCAGGTTGTCCCAGGTGTCTTCGCAAAGCAGTACGCCTATGATTACTTGTCTCAGACAGTGGACCGCGCTCACACTTTTGTTTGGTTCTGGAAACGCAAATTGTGGTAAATGACAGCCTGATAGAGATACTTAACCAGCATCAGGCAGAACCCGGAAGATTTGTGGGAGCTGAACTCCTAACTTCTGCTTCTCTTCCTACACATTTGATTTTGTGCTTGGCACAATTGTCTCTTGAGTATCTTTTAATAGTTTTGTAGCTTAAAAGGGATTACGGGACAAATGATTTTTTTTTTTTTTACTTAGTATTGGGTTTTCCAATCAAGGAACTTAGGGAGATTCTTTGAACAGTTATAAAAGAAAACATGAGGACCTTAAGATATTAGAAAGGTAGCCTTTAAATAAATCAGTTTTTGCAAGACAAAATTAAAATGCAGTGACTTTAATGCATGAATAGGTAGGAGGTCATTGCCATACTTTCTCAGAACAATGGGAATTTGGTTGGTTCAAATTCACTTTGAGTATACACAGCAAGTTCCATCAAATAAACCCTTTTATTACTGCAACAGTCTATTAAAGGGAAGTTATTTTAGGTAGGTGGATTTTTCTCTGTTGGAAAGAAAGTCTCTGAAAATAATTTCATGGTCTAGATCAATGCCCTAATTGGTCTAGTTTTGGCCTCATGATCAGGGACTGGGGATAGCAAGCTTTTATGATGTGATTCATTGTACAATTACCAGCTATTTCAGGAAACTCCTTTCCAGCTTCAGATAACAGTCACTTTGTGCCCCAGAGCTGCTCTCGGTCGCACACCATGGAGACTCGTTAGACCTTCTTTCTCACTGAGCACTTGGCCACGCAGAATGTTCATTTGGAAGTTTCGGTCCAAAGCTCGTGGAGCTCTGCTGCTCTGCACAGAGCTGTCCTGTGTTTGGTCAACTGACTGTTGAATGATTGGCACAGCTCTCAACGCCAATGAGGAAGAGCCAATCAAGGCCAAGAGCACGCTGCCTGGCAGTGAGGAAGGATATGCTGGTCTTGCGTGAATTCCGCTGTATGTGGAACGGGTGGGAGGCATGTATGTATTCACGGAGGTGCAGGGACAGTCAGTCCAGGACGGTGCAGTGGTTCAGAACTTAGACTTTGGTGCCAAATACGTTGTGCTGTGCATCAGTGCATGACCTTGGAGAAGTTAACCACCCTCTCTCTTTGGTTGTAAAATCATAATAATAACACCTGTGTCCCAGGGCTGTTATGAGCTGGATGAGCTGGAGTGTGAAATCACCAGTACAACGGGCTCCGCGCAGAGCAAGCACTCAATAGGTGCTAATTCCTTCTGTACATTCATCATCCTGCAGACGCTGCTGGCGCCCCTGCTACATCTCATCCTGACCACCGTGGCACATGCTGGCCCCACTGCCAACTGCCAGCCGTTTTGTGGCTTTGCCAGACGGATTTTCCTGGCCACCAGACCTGCTCTGCTGCCCCCACACACCCAGCTGAAGAAGCCAAAGAATGAGCAACTCTGGAAGCAGTCCTTGAGCAAGGATTGACTGGTGTGTAAATACCCACATCTCTCCCGACTCTTGACTGGAATGGATCCGAATGCTGGGCTGTACCCTGGCTCTGGAGTTCCCCAGTGGGACAAAGTTCCCCAGTGGGATAGAGTCCCGGTTATCCAGAGGGGTGACTTTTGTGATAATGGACCTTTTATTGGCCACTTTCCTTTCCCTTTGTCTCAACTGCACTTCCCCACCTGCCACTATCCCAAATAAACTACCTGCACTCAAATTCTTCCTTGGAGCCACTTCTGGGGAAACATACAGTGAGACTATCACTTTGAACACGAGGAAGGAATTCTCATTATGAATGTTGGACTCAGTCGTGCCTATTTATATGGGTCCAGGTCCAAAATTCCTGCAAGGAATCTTCTCACCAGAAAGATTTGAGGGCCTTTATCCAATTGAGTCATAAACAATTTTTTTCTTAATCAGCTCAATCGATCCAAAGGGCAACTCTCCAAGCGCCGCTGCAGTACGAAGACAGCACGTCTGACATGGATCTGTTTCTCCCACAGCATCATTCCTGGTGTTTGGTTCCCCATTTTTTGACCTTCAGCAGAAGTTCTGCTCTCAGCACATTCAGTCTCAGGAGTGCAAGAACACCTACGCTCTCTATTTGACTTACTATAGTACGGTTTTTTTGAAGCAAAGAGGAACAATAATACCTATAAACACTGAAGATCCAATCTCTGGGCATGATTTTGAACTGGATGCCTTCTAGTTATTTTCGATAAAAGAGGAAACATTTAACAAAAGTTTTGAAGCCGGCAGTTACTCATTCCAGGAGCATTTGCTAGCAGCAGGTGAGCGTGTGGCCTGAGCCTTGGCAATGAAACGACCAGCAAGTCTTGCTCCCACTGTGGCGGAGGAAACAGCCATGTGAAACACTAATGAAAATATGAGTATGAGTTATGTAAAAGATATTTACGAAGCTTGCCTAACACTTTTGAAATTCTATACTATTTAATCAGCAATGTCCTGATTAACTTTCCATAGAGGTATATGGATTGTTCAAAGTAATTCTTGAAAAATATTTTTATTTTTGTTTCAAAAAGTGTCCGTATGACGCGTAACGGTAAAGGATGGAAAGAACCGGCTTTTGAATTGCAATTTCTAGTTGATTCCTTTTTTAGTGCAAGAATGTCTAAGGGAAGGACTCTAACATTTTTACACGGGTATTTCTCTAATTTTCTAGTTGCACTTGAGAAGTTAAATGAGATGAATCAGCAATAAACAAACATTCTGTGCAGAAGTGTATATGAGTGTGTGAGAGGTGGGAGCAAAAACAGGTAGTACTTTGGTTCCAGGAGATATTGTTTTGATTAATAATTCCAAAGCCTTCCAAATACCCAAATGGACGGGAAGTGCACACACACACTCACCCATGCATTCATCTCTGGAGCCAAGCACCTGCTCTGTGACAGGCACAGACCTAGGCCCTGGGGTAACAGCAGCGATCAAAATGAGAGATGAGACGGACAGTCCAGCAAACAGGTACTATTTAATTACACAAACGAATGTATAATTATGCAGTGAAGAGTCTGTATAATTATACAGTGTGATATGAGCTTTGAGGGGTAGCAGTGGAGATACAGGAAATCACCCAGCTGTGGAATCTGACCTAAGCTGAGGAAGGAATGTTCGCTCTGAGACAGGAAGGGTGACTGGGGCTGGTCGGATGGGCTGGGCTTGGCTGGAGAGTGGGTGGCTGATGATAACCACGCTCCTGGTGGGGGCATAGCATGTGCAAAGTCCCTAGGGTGGGAGGGAGGTGGCATTAATGAGATGGGGGCACTGGGCCAGATGAGACTGCAGAGAGAGGTGGAGGCCATGTCACAAAGGCCTTCCAGGTCATTTAAGGAGATCTGTCTTTATCTGGGCAGCCGCAGGAAGCCAGTGAAGGGCTTCATGGAGGAGGGAAATGGGGTCAGACAAAAATACTCCAACTGGCATCAAACACGTGTGGGGGTGGGGCAGAGAGAAGAAAGGGAGGGATGGGTAATCAGCAGGTGGTAGCCCAAGTCAGGGGAGAGATGGCAGTCCCCTGGCATAGGGTGGAGCAATGGGATGGGAAAGGAGCTAGACTCTGGAGGTGTGTAGGCTCTGACATCGACGGGACTTGGGGATGGTGGCGCTGTGGAAACACTGATAAGGGGGCCAGCAATGACTCCTGTGTCTCTGCATGAGGGCTGGCGCTGTTCTTCAGGAGCTGGGGCAAGGTCACTCGTTTGCTCTTCAGCACGATAGTTTACAAGTCCCTTTGATTCTTCTAACTGGAGATGTTGAGTTGGCACTAGTATATACAAGCCTGGAGACCAGCATGTCCCATTTTATTCTTATAGAGTCTGTTCTTTGGAAGTTTAAAAAAGTTAGGTGCACGTGTGTTTCTGATCCATATACAGTATCACATTAGCTCACAAAAATCAGTTCAAAATACGTAAGATTGACTTTTCCCGCCACCATAGGAGATTAAGAAAACGCTCTTTTTATGTCCTTTAATCTGGAGATGATTTCATGAAGGCAAGTACCGAGGTTGTGATGTGCCACCTGCACTGGAAATTATTTGGTGATTTCTACTGAACATGAACTCTGGAGAGCTGGTGCTGGGGTGGCATGAGAGCGATGGAGATGCACAGCAAGCTGTCCGTTTCTGTGAGACCGTGTGTCCTCTGGCGCTTCCTATCCTACCTGCCTACCTAGACAGTTCATCCCTCGCATGAGTCTACCTGCTCCTCATCTAACAGGTGTTTATGGGCACATTGCTGCAGCTGCAGGACATACAGCAGCGGGCAAAACACAACACATCATGTCCGTGATGCTTCATTGTGCTAAGGACTCCCAAGTTGACGTCGAGCTCAGAACTCTATCCGGAGTTTTAGACACATCGACCTTTAATTATTTCTTGGGTCTCTCAAACTCAGTATATTTAAAATCAAACTCCTTATCCTTTTTTCTGTACTTGCTGTCCTGAATTTTATGTCTGTCCAATAGTCTGTGCATCCATCCATCCACCCAGGTGTCTGACCCAGAGACCGAGGACCATACTTAAATTCTCCCTCTCTTCCACTCCTGAATTGTGCCATAACCCAGTTCTCCTGTTGCTTCTAAAATAAGTCTGACCCTTGTCCCCTATCTACCTCCCAAGGGCCCATGTGTAATGAGGTTGGCTCTCACCGTCTCTTGTCTGGGCTACTGTAAGAACCACCTTGCTGGTCCCCCCAGTTCGGTATTGTTTCTTTTCATCCAGCCTCCATGCAGCTGCCAGAGCGACTGGTCTGAAAGCATATCTGGCCATGCTCCTCTCTCGCGACTTTAAGCTCCTTAGCTGCCATTCAAAGCCCTCCGAGATTGTCTTCTGCCCACCCCTCCAGTTCAGCCCCTCCCCGCCATCTTTATTTAATTTAATTAATTTTTTATTAAGGCATTATTGATATTCACTCTTACGAAGGTTTCACATGAAAAACAATGTGGTTGCTACATTCACCCATATTATTGTGTCCCCCCATACCCCATCGCAGTCACTACCAACAGTGTAGTAAGATGCCACAGAGTCCCTACTTGTCTTCTCTGTGCTACGCCGTCTTCCCCGTGACCCTCCACACCATGTGCACCAATCATGATACCTCTCAGTTCCCTCCCACACCCCTCCCCTTTGGTAACCGCTAGTCCCTTCTTGGAGTCTGTGAGTCTGCTGCTGTTTTGTTCCTTCAGTTTTGCTTCGTTGTTATACTCCACAAATGAGGGAAATCATTTGGCACTTGTCTTTCTCCACCTGGCTTATTTCCCTGAGCATAATATCCTCCAGCTCCATCCATGTTGTTGCAAATGGCAGGATTTGTTTCCTTCTTACCCGCTATTCTTATTTCATATGACAATACTGAGTGGTCTGCAGTGACCGTCCTCCCAGCCAGGAAGGCCCTTCCCGGGACTCGTCACCGACCTGCCCCCGCTCAGCCTCTCAGGCTGGACTCATGTGCCATTCCCAACACGGAAGCTGCCCTCGCCCTCTAACTCTGTCCCTAGGATGAGGCAAGGGCTGTTAAGGCATTGTGTGATGTTCCTTTACATGCTGGCTTGGAATTTCCTGCCTACCATGGGAACTGCCTGTCTTCCTCACACTTTGAAGGTGGGAACTGCGTGGTGCATGTAGCCTAGTGACTGCCGCAGTGTCTGGCATTCGGAAGGCAGACAGTGCGCTGAGCTGCGTTGCTGACCATGTACTATTTAGAATACTTTTCTGCTGGGGGAGTTTCAACAACATTCTATGATTTTTCTTTTCTTAGAAGCACCAGGATAATGTGACAGGGGTCCCTATTCTAAACTACACTTGAAATAGAAGGGGAAATAGGACTTTCTACAGAGAAAAGCACCTGTCTGCCAGAAAAAAGTGTGAGATTCACCATGAAAATGCTTTGGTATCGATATTCCTCAATATACTGCAGTTTTTCTTTAAGGGAAAACTGTCTTCTACAAATGTCTGTAATGTAATAACAGCAAATGATATAGCAAGTAAGGGAGTCACTGATGACTATAAATTCTGAAAGCTTCAGCTTGCAGACAGGCTGATGTGCTGAATCTGGCATCCTCTCTTGATTCTATCACCTAGTTCTTTCCTGTCTTCAACTGACTTTCCTACAACAAAGGATGGAAAATATTCACAACTCAGAACATATGTATATTTGGAATAGTTAGCTCTTTCAGATTTTTTTCCCCTCCTTTGAAAAAAATGGACTTTGATCTTCAGTGTACCACATGAAGGTCCTTTGAATGCAATACCTAACGGAGAAAATAAATAAGCCAAGAGCTGCCGTAACTTAAGATGTTTGCCTTGAGATATCTCAGCCTCTCTGTCAGTCTGTCAGCCTGCCTGTCTGTGTGTGTGAGGCTCCATTTTGAATGCCGGTGTTTTGTTTCTCAGCACCTTAGAGGTTTTGTTTTAATATCTAAACACTAGCTTCCCTGTGTTCTTGCCAATCGCTGCAGAATTCTTTCATCACTCAGAAAGGCTAAATTTCTTTTTTTGTTTCTTCGTCAGATTTGCCTGCTCGAGCTCTTACACAGCTGAAGATCATCTCTCCATAGACTAAAAAGGATGATTTTTGTCTCTTGATTGATTTAGTTAAAAAAAAATACCCCAATTTCAAATTGATTTGGTGAAAATCAAACATTCGAGGCTTAGTGGATGCTGTAGGGTGCTGCCCAGAACCCACTGCAAGGCAGGCACCCGTTCTCTCAGTGCCAGGAACGCTGGCCGATGCCAGCCCACAGACAGGCCCTGCTCTGGGAACTGACCTCAGCCCGAGAGGGCTGCCCGATGCAGCGCGTGCTACTCCCTTGCTCTGTGGCAAGAAGGGATGGTTTTCAAACACTTGGCCTGCAAGCCCAAATCTGGGACCATTCTAAAGGGCCATCTGAGCTCCAGAATTCCCCACAGTTAAACTTGTTCTGCCTCACACAATTGGGTGTTATTCCTACAAGGACTTCCCCACAAAGCTCTTGCCCCCATGTATCAGAGTCCCAGAAATCTTTCCCAGGAAACCACAATTTATGACATAGGAATTCAACAATGGATCACAGTTCAGGGCGGACTGGTGTATTAGTGAGTTCTCAAAGGACATCGTAAAGAACCAATAGGAGATATGTATGCACTAAAAATATATATATATATATATCTCCTGGTATATACCATATAATATATATCCTTATATATAAATATATTATATATATCACCTTTATATATATATATATATATATATATCTCAGTTCTGTTTCTCTGAAGAATATACGTGTGTGTGTGTATGTAGCAAATACATATTTCACATATGCTCCGTGCCTGCAGCAGGAGATGGAGACGCAGGAGCCGTGAAGACAGCTAATGTGCACAGGGCTTCTTTTGGGGACACCGAAGATGTTCTAAAGTTAGACGGGTGACCTAATTCAGTGTCTCTTTGAGTCAGTTGAAGCGTCAGGCCGGGCGCAGTAGCTTCTTTCAGCTTAGAGCTTTGGGCTGTTTGCACACCATGCTGCCTTGGAGGCCGCACGGGGGGAGACCGACCCTGGTTTGAGAGAGTGACGCTCTGCTGATGGGCTGCAGAGATGAGGCGTGATCAGAAAGCTCCACAGTTTGAAGAGCTCTTTGCCTTCGGCTGTTTGCTCACGGCAGCACTTCCCACTCTGAACCTTCTTGGGCCCCTTCGCCTCTCTGGGCACATGTGCAGGTGTACAGAGCAGGTGAAGCCAGGACCTCGCGGGGCAGCCCCGTGGAGCGGCAGACGGCCTGCAACCTGTTGTGTGTTAGGAGTATGTTATGTTCCCTTGCGCTCCCAGCATCCCTCTCGGTCAAACTTCGGAGCTTATTGGTCCTGTTAGCTATGACAGTGGGTCGGATGAATATGTGCAGGGAACAGTTTAACTAGATATCAGTCCCCTTCTAATTTTTAGCTCACTCCCACAGAATCACATTATGGGTTATGTAGAAAGCCATTTTTATGACTCTGGAACTCAACTTCTTCATTTGCAGGTGAGAAAACTTGGGTCCTGGAAGAGTTCTGTAACTTGCTCAAGGCCACATAACTAGTTAACGGCTAAGGCAGCTCTGAAAGCCAGCTATCTCAGCTCCTGGCCCAAAGCTTTTCTGCCACATCACAGTAACATGTGAGATGCTTGTTTTCTGTCTTGGGTACTTGCAATCTGAAGAAGTTTTAGCATTATCTTTAAACCTGAAGATTTCACTGTGGACCCCTGGAATACTTATCCCATTCCCAAAACAGCTCAGTTTTTCAGTTAAGATTTAGTGTTTACAATGTCTAAATAAGATGGCTGGGCCACTTCCCATGAGGAGATCTCCTTGGCCGCACTCAGTGCGTCACCTCGGAGCAGAGAAGGCTGGAATTGCTCATCGTGCCTGCTTCCTATGGTGGACAGAGGGCCCACTTGAGACTGCCCTGTCTGAGCTTCCCTTTAAGGAGCCAGGACAGAGCTCTGAGGAACAAAGAGCTAGCTACTGCTTGAATGGGGAGCGAGGAGAAAAATGCACTTAATTTAGTATCTGAAGATATTATACAGCCACCCATAACACTTGCAGGTAAGTGATAAAACTCCAAGGCCGAGGAGTGAGTAACCACTGTGACACAAAGAGCACTGCTGAGCTGTGTCTTCCTCCTTTCAAAGAACTAGAAGGGAATGAGTTTGTCTCACAGAGCAGAGCTCAGGCTCCAGAGGAGAGAGTGCTCAGAATAGTGGGAGAAAATAGAGAACCATAATTCTCAGCTGTGGATCCTTAATGTAGCTGACATTTGAGGAATGCTGTACAAGACACAGGTCTCCTCAGATACACACACAGCAGAGGACACTTCTCTAAAGATGACGCACAGATGGCCAACAGGCACATGAAAAGATGCTCCCCATCGCTAATCATCAGGGAAATGCAAATTAAAACCACAATGAGATGTCACCTCACAACAGTGAGGATGGCCGCCATCCAGAAGACAAGAAACAACAAATGCTGGCAAGGATGCTGAGAAAGGGGAACCCTCCTACACTGTTGGTGGGGTAGAAAGCAATATGGAAGTTCCTCAGAAAACTAAAAATAGAAATACCATTTGACCCTGTAACTCCACTTCTAGGAATTTACCCAAAGAAAAAAAATCATTAATTCAAAAAGATATATGCCCTCTTATGTTTTTCACAGCATTATTTATAATAGCCAAGATATGGAAGCAACTTAAGTGCCCAGTGATAGATGAATGGATAAAAATGTGATGCATATGCACAATGGAATATTACTGAGCCATAAGAAGAATGAAATCCTGCCATTTGTAACAACATGGTGGACCTAGAGGGTGTAATGCTAAGAGAAATATGTCAGACAAAGAAATACAAATACCATATGATTTCACTTACATGTGGAATCTAAAAGCCTAAACAAATGAACGAACAAACAAAACAGAAATAGACTCATAAACACAGAGAACAGACTGGTAGTTGCCATAAGGGAGGAGGGTGTGGGGAGGGGGGGTGAAATAGGTGAAGGGGATAAAGAGATACAAACTACTAATTATAAAATAAATTAGTCATGGGGATGTAAGTACAGCGTAGGGAATATAGTCAATAATATTTCAATTTCTTTATTGTTGACAGATGGTACCCAGGTGAGCATTTAGAAATGTATGTAGTTGTTGAATCACTGTGTTGTATATGTGAAACCAATATACTATTGTTTATCAACTGTACTTCAATTTTTTAAAAGCCTTGAAAAAAATAACTGTAGCAGACATTGGGGGAACGCTCTGTAGGAACAAGTGTCCTTGGACAGAAGTACATCAAATGGATCCACAGCTCTGCTGGGGACCCAAGATGATTACTTAAGTTGTTAAGACCTTATAATACTGTGAACAGCTCGTGATGTCTGAGGCCGATTATTTGCACAGAAGCAGGTGGACAGCAAACCCAGAACAGTGTGTCTTCACAGAAGGTCTCCAACCCGGCCTGGCAGCTGCAGTACGGCTGAGACAGTCATGTGAATGGGTGTAAAAGGAACTCCTGGCTTTTATCACTGAGCCCACACCCGCCGTGTCCATGTGAGCTGTGAGCACCAGAGCCCGGGGGAGAGCCCAGGTCTGTGGGATCCCCTGGGTTCCGTCAGCTACCCGTGTTTCTCCGTCTTAGCTGCGTGTTAAAATCCCCCCAGGGGCTTTTAAAAACCTCAAATGCCCTGGCACCCACGCAACCCCATGAAATTAGACTCTGAGGGAGGGGGCCCGGCTGCTAATATTTTTTAAAAAGTTCCCAGGTGTTGGTGATCTGCAGCTACACAGCCACCGCCTCCTCTCTGCCAGCTCCGTCCTTGACCTGCTGGTCGGGTCACACCTGCTCCCGGGCTTCTAGCTGCTGGCTTTCTGGATGGGTGCCCCTTCCTGCCTCCAAAAGGCTGCAGCCCTGCCTGCCCCCAGCAGTGAGGCCACGACACCCACAGTTTATTATGGGCCACTAGGGTCCCCAAAGTGCCCCTTGGGTGGGGTGAATGGTGGCCCTCAACAACACCAGGCATGTCCTGGAAGCCACCTTATTTGTCTTTGCGAACACAGTGAAGTGCAGGCCATGCAGAGGAGATCATCCTGGATGGAGGTGGGCCTTGAATCCGATGACCAAGGGATCCTATAAAGTACACGCAGGGAGGGGAAATCCATGTGAGGATGGAGGCAGAGGCTGCAACCACAAGCCAGGGAATGTCCGGAGCTGCTGGCAGCTGGGAGGCAGGAGGGCTCTCCCCGTGAGCCTCTGGAGGCAGCAGGGCCCTGCTGACGCCCTGGTTTCAGACCTCTGGCCTCCAAAACTGGGAGGGAAAATGCACTCTTGCTGTTTTAACCCACACAGGTGGCACTCGTCACAGGAACCCGAGAAAACTAATGCAGGTGTCACTGGGGCGCCTTGCTCTGGGCTTGTCTATGGCTGCGAACAACTACCCAACTCAACATGTTTCCTCCGCACTCACCAAGCTTTGCCCTTTTTTATTACTACAGCTAGAAAGGGTTGGGAGCCCCACTAGGGCCAGGCGCCCCTCCCGGCCTTCTCTCCATCCAGACTGGACAGCACCTGCAGAGGCCACCTGGGGATAGTCACATGCCAGCATCTTCCAATCATTTCACAGGTCTCCCTTTTCTCATATCATGTTTCCTTTACAACTAACAAAGTTCCTGCCGGCTTATTACACACACAGCTGAAACACTTTAGGAGGATACGTTTCGCCTTCCTCCGCAGGCTTCCTCCACCCAGCTCCCTGTCTCCGCCTCCAATAACCCCTGACAAGAGGGGCAGCCTGGTGAACGTCCCTGGAGTCCTCTTTCCCAAGCAGAAGTTTTCAAAGATAACTCGAGACACAGGTGGAAAGCCAGCACTTTCAGGCGGGGTGGGTGCTGAGAGCCCACTGGCTATTTCTCCCAGAACCTCTCTGAAGAACCCTCCAGCCTCAAGGAACAAAATCGCCTCTGAAGCCACCAGCTCGGGTGCCTTGGGGCTCCAGCCTTGGGCCAAGATTCAGAGAGCAAGGCAAACTTTAAGGAGGCATTTACGCCCTGAACTATGCACACCTTAAGGAAAGTTCAGGTTGGCTGAAGAAGACCCCTCAGTGGCAGAGGAGGGGTCCCGGCTCTCTCTATTTGTGGCTTCTGCATGATTGAGAAGGAGGAAGAAGTGGCAGTGGTTATTTCTGGCTCCATCCGTCAGCCATGCTCTGCCCGAAAGCCTCTGAAGTGAAAGCCAAAATCCTTACCGGCCTCAGGCACTCCTCCCTCCATGCTGACTCTGAGCCTATTCCTCTAGATGCCATCTCCCATCGCTGTTCCCTGCGCTTACCTGACTCCAGTCCCAGTGGCCTCTTTCTTTTCCCTGAAACTGTCCCAGGGCCTTTGCACTTGCTGCTCTGCCTGCCGGCCATGCTCGTCCCCTGGAATCCAGGAGGCTCACTCTTATTTCCTCCACGTCTCTGCTCACAGGCCACCTAATAAGCAAGAAATTCCCGAACTTTCGACAAAAAATGCACCCCAGCCAACCGCACACTCACTGTCCCCTCCCGCTGCTCCCTTTCCTCTATAGCCTTGATGGTCGCCTGGCTGTGTAGCCACAGATAGACTGTTGCAGGGTTTGTGAGAAGCGCTGCAAAGGTAAGTCAGATGCTTCCTCCCACTCACTACACTGTGGGATGAATGCTGAGTGTGGACTCCTCTGGGCTGGTTTTGTTCCCCCATGAGGAGCCGTGTATATGTGCCTTTTGGAAATTGGGCACAGAGGAGCTACACATCCCTGAAAGCATGGGTTTGTATCTTTGTGAACTTCTGTTCCAAGATGCTAATTGCCTGTCTGGGGGCTTCCTTTTTCTCTTTGGCATCCAGGGATCTGGGGCTAAATTCGAGACTGAACTATAACAGTTTGATGGGACTTAAATGTCTTTCTCCCTGGTTGGGATTTTCCAGATTTATTTACATTCCCCAACCCTGGCTGTTCCTGCTACACCACAGTATATTGTACAGTTTGTTCTTTTTGTAATCTGGGATGCAGCTGAAAGAAGTAAGCTAATTATTGAGAGCACCTGTGCGATAAAGGTAAGACTCCTGGACTGGTGACACCGCTGAGATGGAAGGGGGTGGGCTGGGGGGACTCTGGCCCAGCAGGTACTGTCATAGACTGAATATTGTCTGGGACAGAGAGGGACAGAGTGGCTGGAGACAAGTACCTCCGCCAAGTCTTAGGGTCAAGGTTTTGCTCACATAGTCTTTTTATACAATACCACATGAATAATGTGCATCCATAAGTTTGTAGAATTTTTGAGCTGGAAGAAATTGTTGGTAAATCCAAATACTTCCTTGCAGAAACAAGGAAACTGAAGACCAAGCCATTTGCTCAAGGCCCCAAGCTATTTATTGGCAGAGACAAGTTGAGAATCCTTTTCTCTCTTCTCCTGGCCCAAAGCTTTTTCCATGATACCACCCAGAGAGCTACCGTTCCTCCCATTTTGTGTATGAACATTTTTTCATTTGAGATCCTTGGAAAATGTGTTATGAGGTTATGCCTGCGTATGTATAATTCTTTTTCCTCCACGGACTTTCCAAATTCAATAAAGTGATGGCAGGAAAGTGCTCCTGATCATTTCCCCCAAAGCCCACCCTGACTTTAAGGCTCAGAGTAAGAACACACTCCTTCTAGCAGCCCGCCTTTGCTTAAGGGGCTGTAGATAGAAGCCTGAAGGCTAAAATATGGGACTCGGAAACAGCATGGCCAGGGACACACGGGGGGATCATCAGAGCAGGGGGTTCTCAGGCACCGCTGCCCGCTGGGTTCAGGAAAAGAAAGATAGGGATTCCAGATACACCCCAAACATGTCTGGTTTCAGTCAACCTTGGAGGACTCCTCAGTGTAGCTTCTCAAAAATTCATAGACTTCAAGGGGAGAGTAGCAAAAAAGTGAAAAAGGGGAGACCCCACTATGTGCATATGTCACAGATCTCCGGGGGCTTAATCACAGCATAACACCATACAACACAGCTTCTTTGGCCTGTAGCCTGACTTTAAGAGGAAAGTCCTTCTGATGAAGGGGTGGCTGTTCTCAATGGTGACCTCAGCATGGAGCCCTGTGAAGCTGAGCTGCAGCCGCCTGGCATTGTGGTCAGTCAAGCACAGTGCCCTGGGGGTGAGGGGGTGGGGAGGGCACCTGGGAGAAATCTGGGGCCCAGGAAGTGCTGCCCAGAGAGAGAGCTCTGGGAAATCTACTGCTGGGAAGGCAAGGGGATATCAGGCCAGCTTGTTCCCTCCTCCTGCATTTTGCCATGTGTCTCCCTAGAAAACTGGAGTCTTTTCAGCAGGGTGCAGTTGTAGTGGACATGAGTGCTTGCTGGTTCAATACTTGTGTCAGGGCTGGGCCTAGTTTCCTGTATCCCACACTGTGAAACGATGGTCCTTGGCACATGACACATAACCAACAATGATCCCAATGATGGCCATACAGCCGCTCAGTGAAATGCTAAGGAAAGTGATCAAATGTAGGTAAGAAGATTTGCAATGGTCAGTTTTCTTGTGAGACACACAGCCCTGACCTAGACACACTGTAATGCAATTCTGAGCTTCTCCCTCACTATGTTTTCAAGTTTAAACTAAGATAGAGCAGGACGCTAGGTTGGCGAGGGATCTGCCCTATGGTGAGGTTCAGTGAGCTTCCCTCTCCTTCCTCTGCTCCTGCATGGCCGCTGCCAATTCTCTGCTGCTCTCACTCTAATGAATTCCTTCCTTACCTGCACTCGTCCGACCTGCTTGAGAATTCTTTCTCATTCAAAGTCAAGAACCCTGCCCGTCCTGGTTGAGGTTTCACCTGGTGCGCAGGGAGATACCCCCCCAGATGCAGAGGCCTGACAAGGAAACTATTGCTGGGTTCCAAGCTGTCTTGGCATCTCTGTGCCCCACTGATGGGTGCCATGCCTGGATCAAAGGATGGCTTGAAGGAATGAAACTGAAGACCCTGAGCCGATCAGGCCTAGGCAGTACACTGGGGATCAGGGTAAGCTTTTGGACCGTCCCTTAACACTCTTTGCAAATATGAGGTTGTCAATCTTTATTTCCTCAAGCTTGGCCTGCGTTAGAATCTGTCAGGTTCTTTGTTAAAAGTGCAACTTTCAGGGCCTGCATCCCAACCCCCAAAACAAAGGTAACTCTTATCCTGATCTTAAGGCAATTGCCTCCTTGTTATTCCTTAGGACGGGTGCATTTCCATTTAGGGAGACATTTAAGCATGTATCCCTAAACTCCACAGTTTAAGTTTGCCTGTCTTTTTTCTCTTTTCTTTTTTTTTTTGAGTTCTACAGAAGTGGAATCCTACAGTTTGTAGCTTTGGCATCTGGATTTTTTTCTTTGCCTCCTCATGGTAATATTGGTGAAGTTCATCCATGCTCTGCTTGTGGCTGTAGGTGTTATGTTGTATGACTGAACCAGTTTCTGCATCTAGTCTGCTGTGGTGGACTCCAGATTGCTTCCAGTTTGGGGCTGTTATGAATAATGCTGCTTTGAGCATTGCTGCACACATTTCCATTGCTCATCTCCTTTAGCAGATTCTGCGGGCGGTGTTCTGGGCTGCTTACTCCAAGTCCGACTTTAAGAATCTTTATATTTTCACAGCCTGGTAGGTGTAAATAGCCACAGAGCAAGGTTCATATGCAATTCATCTTCATTTTTTCTCCCCAGCTTATGAAAGTTCTGATCAGATTTGTTTTCAACCAGAGTTTTGTTGAATTAAGTTTATTGCTTTCTGCTAAATGAATATTCTGAATTAGTATCCTAAACAACTTCTTGATCTGTCTGGAAATCAGAATGGATATGCATAAGAACCTGCTGTGTGCCAGGCACAGGGCTTGGTCCTAGGGCACAATGGTGAATGAAGATGGGAAGAGCTTGGCCTTGGAGAAGCTTGAAGTCTAGTTGGGGAGAGACATAAACAAGAGCAGACACAAATAAGTATAAAATTACAAATTATAAGAAGTTCCATCAGAAAAGACCTGGGGCTGGGAGAGAATGAAGGTGGTGGGGTGAATCGGCACCATCTGGTTGCAGAGGTGACAAGAGGGAGAGAGCACCTGGCTTGAAAAGCAACAGTCAGCTCAGCCCTGAGTGAATTCCAGGAAGAGGCAGTGCAGGTCATGCCTGGAGAGAGGTTGCTCTCTGGGGTGGGCTCCGAGGGAGACCGGCAGGAGCATGGTGGAGGTGGATAAGCCTGGTGAGGCAGGCAGGGCCCGGCGGGGCGTGGAGGCAGGTGTGGTCTGTCATCCCCTGTTAAAGGATGGCTCTGGCTTCTCGGAGAGAATGGCTTGTAGGAGGTCAGGCGAGGGAGCCAGTTAGGAGGCTACTGCTAGGCCAGAGATGACACTCAGCTGGACTAGGATGCTGCCAGCAGACTTGGAAAGATATGGCTGGATTCAAGAAACAGGCTGGAGCTGGAAAAAAGAGGCATGGGGATGGGTCAGCTATGAGGAGTGAGGGAAGGACAGCGGGGAGAATGACTCCCAGGTTTCTGGCTTCAGGAACTGGGTGAAAGGAGCTGTCACTTGCTAAGATGGGGAAATCTTTTTCATGGACACCACATTCCTTTCATAGTGCTTAAAGCCTACTCCACCCCCATCCTCCTGCAGTTCTGACATCTATATTCACTCTTAAGATAAATCTCCTAGTTTTTGTTCACAAACTTCTTTTTATCCTCTTCCACCATTATTACTTATTTATTAACTATTTGTATGCTGGGTCCAGAGCTTCTGGGTTTTTGTGCATAAATTAGCGAATGAGTTCTTTTAATTACATAAACCTATAGACCTAGGTCAACCTCCAGCCTTTACATAAGGGAAGGCTGTGCTGATATGACAGATAGGAGACCCAGACGTGGCTCTCAGAATAAGTGCAATTGCTTACCAACTATCTTTTGAGGAGTAGAATTATGAAACGTCAAAACGTTATGCGAAAACCTAATACAAATTTTAATTCAGAAACATAGAAGTGGCAGAAAAAAGACTTCCTTTAAACTCTTCCCCAATGAATTGGAATACACAACATTTTCCTTTCAAATTTCTTTTTTCTTAAAATAATTTTAACCATTTTGAGGCCATTTGAAGTGGACTTCCTACATAAAATATAGGACATGATCAATTTCTTCAAGGTAGACTCATGCGATCATAAAAACATCAAAAGTGTTTTTGGTCTAGAGCTGGTGAGGAAATTCTGACCTTTTCAGATCGATCTCTCCAGTATGTCTTAAAAGTCAGGCTCAGGTCTGCCAGCTGGCCCATCAGAATCATCTTTCAAGTGCCCTGGAGTCTTGCCTGGTCACCTGGGAGCACTGGAGAGGGACAGGAACGGACTGTGTGGCCACCACCTGCTGCCTCACCCCTGGAAACCTTGCCATAGCCAGGCTTTCTTGATTGCAGACAACAGAATCTACCTAGCTAGTTTAAGCAGTTAGTACAGAATTTCTAAAAAGGCCAGGGAACTGAGCTTGGATACTACGTAGTCAGGAATAAGCCACCAGAAGAAATGCCCCCCACACCACGAGATCTTTCTAGCAGAAACCTTGCTGCCCCACCACCAAGTACCCAGATCATATGCTACTGGGACCCGAGAGGAGACCCTTGGCCACTGCTACCACAGAACGAATGCCTCCATCCTCATGCTCGCTGGGCGGCCCACTTCCCCTCACCAGTGCCACCTTCCATGGCTCACTGCTGCCTTCCAAGTGTTTCATGGGATGGTGGTGGGGACCAAAGTGGGACTTTCTGTTTCCAGTTCCACATGTGGCGAGCTGGAAGCCTCATGCCATCTTAACAAGGGAAGAGCTGAACAGACTAGAAAACCACCAAGTCTTCTGGGATCTGTAAGAGAAAGGAGGACACAGGGCGAACCGCTCCCCAAATGGGAGAGACAGATGGGTGTATACAGGGAGTCCCAACGCCCTGGGGCAGAAATGCCGTGGGACCCGATGCCAGGCTAAAAACAGGAACTGGAACTGACAAATTTCTAGAGGCTCCCTGTGGACAAGTCTCTGCAGGGACCCAGCCTCAGGGGCCCCCACAGTTCTGTGAGATTTCCCTCTATGAGGTGAGCAGGCTCTGAATGTGAGCATCAGAGAAAAAAATCCCTTGGCTGGCAGGGAAAAAGCACCATTTTGAGATTAGCCAGAGCACTCTGCTCTTCTTGACAGAGTCTGCCCTCAGGGGAAGAGAGTTGACCAGCGCCCCAGACCCAGCTGGGGGAGGGACATACCCAGCGCCAGCCCACTGTTGTCATCCTGCCCCACCCGAGGGGGAGAAGGACTAAGAAACTGGTGATGTTCACAGTGCAGAGGCATGGCTCATAGAAGGCTGACCCCTAATCGTTGCTGCCCCTCCCACCACAGCCCACCACGTCGCTAATGGCCTGTTTACAGTGCCCCTTTCACCCAGGAAGTTGTGCCTGGCTATCAAGAAAAAATGACAACGTGCAGCAAAAGGCAAAAGACACAATTTGAAGAGGCAGAGCGAGCCTCAGGACCAGACACGGAGTTGTAATAATCAGACTGGGGATTTAAAACAGCTATGATTAGTTAATATGCCAGAGATGGGTGAAGTAGACAGCATGCAAGAACAGACATAAGCAGAGAGATGGGAATCCTAAGAAAGAACCAGTAAAAAATAGCAGAGATGGAAAACACAGAGATTTGAAAAACTCTTGGATCCAAGATGGCTGCTGAGTCGCACCCATCGGGAGCCTCCAGGGCTGACACTGTGGAGGCGCTGTTGACGGGGAGCCTGCATTCCTTCATCTGATATGACGAGAACGCTACGTGGACAGTGACTGGTTTCAACTGGAGACCAACCAGGAAAAATCTTGAGGGTTGAAAACACCAATGCTTCCATGACCTCCTCCAGGCTGAGTCGGATATCTAGTTTGACAATATCATTATATATCCCAATTCCACCCCGAAATCGCATTCCCTGAGGTAGACAGGGAATGTCTAACTGATCACTTCAAGCTTTTGAACCAGGAACCCGATCAGGTTTATTGGCTTATCTTGCGGTTCTGAGGCTGGGCCCATGGCTGGCTCTGGAAATCCTGGATCTGATTAGAAGCATAGGGAGGAGTAAGACCAGTGAAGATGCAGGCTACTGAGATGGAAAAGAGAGGCTTCCAGGTCCCTGTTTTCCTGTATCTTCCTCATCATTCAGCTTCTAAGGAGCTCTGAGCTCTGACACACCTTTCCACCCTAAACCAATGTCACCGAAGAGTTGCAGCAGCTTTGATACGAAAACCAGGATCGGGGCTGGGCTCCGTAGCCAGAATGCCCAGGGACCTGTTGAAAATGGTAGGACAACTTGCAGCCGCTCCCTGCTTGGGGGAGCGGGCAGTTAGGGGATAGGAGGTAGCTGGAAGTTGATGGGTAGCCTTCTCGGCTTCTGGAAATAAGCTGTTGATGAAAGCTGCTTCAAAAAGAAGAAAGAGAAATTGGAGGAGAAAGAGGAGAAGGAAGAAGAGAATCTTTAACAAACTGCCATGCTAATACAGCTGGGGCTCTCTGGGGGAGAGTTTAGTTTGTTCTTTTACTAACAGAAAGTAGTGGTAGTTTGGCAGGAAGAATTTCAGAAAGCAGACAAGTCACATATTACTGCTGGAAAAAGTCAGACTTGGGGAGGTAACACTTTAGGGAGGATGAGGTTTATTTTGTAGCACCTATTTCACCACCTTTTAGGATGTGTTGGATTCCAGAGTCTGTATTTTAAAGAATGACTTCACACTGGAGCAAAGGTGAAGAAAGTTCTTATAGAAACATATTCTATCAGAAATTCTTTGAATTTCCATGCCACTTTTAGAAAAGCAAATGTGCTTAAGTTAATCTGCCACAAATGATTCTTCATAAACCATTTCTGGCTTTTAGGACCACCTCCTCTGGTCTGATTTTTCTGTTCTAGAATCCTGCACAATATAAAGTCAAAGTTCACAAGGCAGTGGAATCCATGGCCTGCCTGCCTTTATAAAATTCAGACGTGAGTTCCCCACGTCCGAGTTCTTTGCCCACTCGTGACTCAGGTCCTCAGAAATCAGTAGCAGAGAGCTGGTGGAAATGCCCACCTTCGCCCAGTCCCTAGGGTATATATTTGTTCTCCAGACGAGTAGACTTTCATCTGCGTCTCCCAGGCTGTGAACCCCAGGAACAGGGGCTTTCAGATAGCTTCGGGCAGGTGAGGAGAGTGGAGCCCATCCTGCCTTTCAGGGGGCGGCCTAGGTGCACCCGGGGCCGCAGCTCGGGAGAGCCGGGCCTCTGCCTTCCGTGCTGCTTGACTTCTCTCAGCCCCCCTTCTGCCTGCATCCTTTTCTTTGTGCTTTAAAACCAGCTTGTCTCCATCCAACTCACATGGTCTTCTTCCTCAGAATGTGGTTCTTGTCGCTTCGGCTTGCTTTGGCCCCTGTGGCTTCCGCTGTGCTTCACGGTCTGCTCTTCCTGCGGCCCTGCTGCTTGGGATCCCTCGCAGCCAGTCCACGGGGCGGCTGCGTCTCGGGCTGGGATCACTCAGGCGGACTGGCGTGGGGGTCCTGCAACAGAACGCATGGCTGCCTCGGTCTTCAAAGTCCTCGGGGCTGTGGGGGTGCTGGGGGTTCCTCAATCTGTTACCCCTTTGGTATGAATCCATACCAATCCACGGGTCCTTCTTTGTGACACAGGAAAACTAGACGGTGAGCCACAATTTTCCAGTCCAACCAAAAAGGAAACAGTGGTAAGATAGAAACACTGATTGCCTTACTCTCTATTCCCAGAGAAATTTGGGATAAGCTCTGTGGACCCACCTCTGCACTTTACCCAGCCTCATTCTTGGACCAGGACGTCACCCTCCTCCATTCTCACCTGGCTGCCCCAGAGCAGGACTGACATGCTCCCCGGAGGATCTCTGGGGCCCTGGCCTCTGACCCGGGTGCCCCAAGTCCGCTGTTGAAAGGAACTGGAGCCCTTCCCCAGCTCCACGTCACCGTGGCGCTTCCTCACTGCGTGGGCTGGCTAAGGGCACTGCCTTAGAAACCTGCTGAGATCAGGCCTGGGGGACCTTGACCAGCAGGTGGCTGCAAAGGAGAGTGTGGCGGCAGTCCTTCCTCATTTCGGGTCTGTTGTCCTGCCTGCCTGGGGCTTGCGCACAGGCTCGGGGACACTGGGCTTTTTCCTTATCTGTGGGTGTGAGCTTCTCCCAGCCCTGCCCTGCCCTGCCTTTCTGTTGCTGTGTAGGTGCCCTGACCCCACACACAGTTTTTCCGCACGCCGTGCACCAGGCCGCTGCGTTAAGCCCAGCTGGGAGAACCCATGTGCGGTGTGTGATGTGACGGCAGGAAGGTTTATTAGGCGTAAACGATCTTTTATTTCTGCTCACCTCGCCAGCCTCTGCCCTGCGCCCTGTCTCCTGCTCCCGTAGCTGCATCGCCAGGCACCTGCTGTGCTCTTGCTCCCGAGTTCCTGCTGGGACGCGGGCTCACCCTTCAAGCCCTTTTGTGTCTTGGGTGTTGCTTCCTCGGGAAGCCTGACCTGCTCCCCTGTCCCCAGGTTCGACCTGGACTCCGCCACCCAGGGCCCAGGTCCTTTTCCTCTGAATTGTGACTGTTGCTAAGTCCTTTGAGGGAGGAGGCGGGTGGCAGGACTGCCGTGTCTGGCACCTGGGATGTGCTCTGCAACTGCTTGTGGGGACTGTGAGCTTGAAATGTGATCCTGGCCAGTGGAATTTTCTTGTGCATTCTGGATTCATTGGTAACAATAGCCAGTGTTTCTGGAAGAGCCATCCTGTATCAGAGCTTATGGCCATCACAGGTGTTGATTTCTGTTACTCTTTCCAACCACGGAGGTAAGGACAATTCCGACTCTATCCTACACCCTGGGAAGCCAAGGCTTGGAGAGGTGAAGAGAGTGACACAGACCACCCAGCAGGAAGTGGCTGAGGCAGAGCAGAACCTGGACAGGCTGATCCCACACCTCTCAGCCTGCAGGGACACAGTGGCCATCAGGTCCCGGAGCTCCTCTGTGCGGCACGGGGCTTGGGGACCCACAAGAAACTTAAAATGCAGCTCTTAGAATCTTTTACATCTCTTTGCTTTGTATTAATCATCCTGAAAGTGTTTTCAGCTTAAAAAACTCCCAAACCTAGTGTGTCCTGTCAACTGAGGCATGACATTTTGAGAACATTTGCGGCTCTTACTTATGTGTGTAAATCCAACTTCCTTTTCCCCTTCTGTTATTTTTTTGTTGCCCCTTTCCTTCTGCACGTAACACCACAGTGTATTTATTTTTCTTGCTCTGAGATTCAGCTGGATCAGGAACAGTGAAGCTGTGAAAGGCCCCTCGCCTCTGCTTCCTCCTGGGCAGCTCCGCTTGCCTCCCCAGTGAGAGCGCCGTGGGCGGTTTGGAGCACGTCCCGAGGTCCTCCTGCTCACTCGCACCTGTACCTGGGGCTGGAACAAGGTCCTCTCTCCACACACATGGTCTCCTTCTCTGCATGGTTTGCCGCCTGTTTTTTTCCTGCAGGACCCTACATCCTGGAGAACAATCCCAGTCTACCTAAGAGCTCTGTAGTATGTACCATGCCTTAAGTCTCATCTTCCTGATGGAATTTTGGGGAGTTCCCAGAAAAATTGAAAATCATGGCTTGCTTCAGCTTAAAATAAAATATTTATTTTGCTTTAACACACACTCAGGAAGGGTTTCGTTGAGGTTTGCTGCCCCCTTTTTGCACACTATAAAATCAGGGCCACTCATACTTTCCAGCATGTGGAATGCAGCCCCCTGTGTTTTGGTAAACCCAGTGACTCACCGTGTCCCCCCGCCCTGCCCCCTCGCAGCTGAGAGAGGCCCTGTCTGTTGTGCTCATGGAAGCGCCTCAGGGTGTCACACTTGGCGACCTCGGGCCACAACCGTCTCCACGATTAGGCCCAGTGCTGGCTAAGCCCTTGTCGGCTCTTCAGTTACTGATGGTAGCCTGGCAGGACCAGACAGCTACCTGTGCAGCCAGGACACACAGGGGCATGTGTGTGTGTGTGTGTGTGTGTGTGTGTGTGTGTGTGTGTGCATGTGGGGGTGTGTGTATAGTGTGTATGTGTGGTGAGTGTGATACATGTGTGCATGTGGGATGTGGGATGTGTGTGTGTAATGTGTGTGTGTGCATGCATGTGTGGGGGGTGTGTGTGCATGTGTATGTGTGGTGAGTGTGATACATGTGTGCAGGTACGTGGGATGTGTGTGTGTGTGTAGTGTGTGTGTGCTGAGTGTGGTACATGTGTGCATGTGGTGCGTGGGATGTGTGTGTGTAATGTGTGTGTGTGCATGCATGTGTGGGGGGTGTGTGTGCATGTGTATGTGTGGTGAGTGTGATACATGTGTGCATGTACGTGGGATGTGTGTGTGTGTGTGTGTGTGTGTGTAGACACCAGCCCACTGTGATGAGTGATGTCAGAAGGTCCAGAGGCAGGAGGTTAATGCAGGAGTGAGGCCATAAAGGGACCCTGCTGTCAGACTCATGCCTTTCTGTCAGTCTTGTAACAATTAGTCCAAGTCATGAATGTACAAAGAGCTTAATGAACAAGTGCATCCCCTCCTGCATGGATCAGACAATGATATTTAAAAAGAACCCATAGAAAATACCGAGGTAAATTCATGTATTAAATTAAGTATTCATAACCTGTCATGCACATTTCCAGGATAAGAGTATTTTCTGAGACAGTAAGAGAAAAAAATTTAGTGTGCTAAGGTTAATTTCAGTGATCTTTCAGTAAAGAAGTACATAAAGTTTTGCTTTAACATATAGGAAATATGAATTGCCGGGACGATGACCACCACCTGCTTAACCTGCAGATGTGGAATCTCCCCGTGTGGAAGCTTGGGAACAGCGTCTTGCTAGGAGGTACCATTAGAGGAAACACTACTCAATGCATAGTTTGCAAATGAGTTTTGGTGAATAATTTTACTGAAATCCATTACTTGGACATTTGGCTTCAAATGCCTGTTGGCTGCACTCCTCTCTATGATCAGCGGGATCTACTCCATTGATGTAAGCAGCCCAGTGTTGGTTTTTACTCCCTTAAACTGGCTCAGAGTTACAACTTTCTCTTCAATTAGCACTTGAGTTTTCCATTAGGCATTTTCCTTCCCACCGGTGTCCAGAGAGGTCCAGACCCTTTCCATTAGCATTTAGCAACGGAAGCCAGGGCTGAGTCTGTGAACAGCAGCAGGACGGTTCACCGCCAGAGGCTCCTGCAATTCCAACTCTGAGAAGAGTTACATGCCAGAGTGATCGATCTTTTCAGGAAAAACTGTTGAGAACTGGACTTTGGGATTGTAGTCACACAATTTTAAAACTTTCCTCCCTTCCTTCCTAACTTTGTAATACTGTTTATTTTCCCCACGTGTTTAAGTATTTAAAATTTTATGTATCGCTGCTTTTCCCTTTGTTTAAAAACAATCATTTTCATGTTACATGACCACCTCATTGTTTAAAAAAACGGTAGAACATGTAATATAGAAAGTGAAAACCCCTGTCCTTGAACCTTTATCTAGTTTACTTTCATTTCGATCAATGATATTTAAAAAGAACCTATAGAAAATACTGAGGTAAATTCATGTATTAATTTAAATATTCATATCCTGTAGTGCACATTTCCAGGGTAAGAGTATTTTCTGAAACAGTAAGAGAAAAACATTTAGTGTGCTAAGGTTAATGTCAGTGATCTTTCAGTAAAGAAGTACATAAAGTTTTGCTTTAACATGTAGGAAATCTGAATTGTTTACCCCATTTCCCTTTGGGACTGGTAACAAAGTGACAGGAGACACCACAAATCAGATGATGGGTGAGGACAGTGCGGACTTCAGTCCTCAAAACACAGGGCAACAGCAACGCCCGTCTTTCCTCTCCAAAATGTGGTTCTTGGGGGAAAGCCTCCATCTGCAGGGCAGGTCCTGACCACCGTAGTTTGGCTCCTGCATGGAGGGGGCCCCCGGGACCCCCTGTGTCACCTGCAGAGCCTGAGGTCTGCCCAGTGAGTCTGCTTCCCACCAGGGAGCAGGCAGCCTGCTCTGTCACCCTGTGCCCCTCTCACCAATCATCTGGATGGGGGCCTCCAAGGGTCTCTTGCAGAAGAGATTTCCCCTTCTGAGTGGCCCCAGGAACAGGACATGACAATGCCCCTGAGGTGTGGTCTAGCTTATCAGCCGAGCCAGAAACAATCAGCTTTAGCACCCAGGACCTGACATCCTTCTCTGGGTCCCCCGCACGGCCAGGGGCTGAGAGGGTAGCTCTTTCCTCTCAGAGCGCCTGCATTTTTTGAGGATGGAGTTAATGTTTGTGTTTTCATGAGGCCATGCAAAAGGAATGTGAATATTAGAAAGGGCCCTATTTGTTAAAATGATAATTGCTAGACTGCTCTGGAGCTGTCCCTGTTTGCTCTTCCATGGGTACATGAAAGCCCGGGGAACTGGGCACTGTCTGACCCTGCGGACTTGGACTCACCAACGCTCCGGTTGACAGAAATTTGCTGTCATTTTGATTCTAATTTTCACTAACGACTTGGATTTCCTTTTGGCCACCAAATATTTCAAAGCAACTGATTTTTACAGCATCCAAGAGCTGACTGGCCCTATGGCCGTGTCCCAGGCTAACTACATGGAGTGAGCGTGTGAATAAAATGCATAATTTATTTGAATCAATATTCATGCCTGGTTATACCGTGGGGCCGTTTCAGAGGTTTGAAGGCCAGGCCTGGCTGGCTCTGCAGACACACGCCCCCACAGCAGAGGCCCCCAGACACCCCCTACAGGAATTCCCCTCAGGAAATGAGCTCACCTCTCTCCTTGCAGCCGTGCTTATAAAAGCTTGTGTTCCTCCCAGTGGCAACATGGCAGGGTTGGGGTCAACCGCGAGTTCCAGTAACCCCCTCAAACTACTGCGTGAGTCTTTGGGAACAAGCTCGCCTCCCTGTGCCTTTAAATTTATTTCCTGTCGTGCAGGTCAGGTGTGGCACCTGGGTTTTGCCATTCCCAGGCATGTGGAGAGAGGGAGAAGGAGAGGACAAAGCATAGCAGCCCGAAGGAACTCGTCCTCGTCGCGTGCTCTCCCCAGGCCAAGCCGAGGCTCAGCGAGAAGGTTCTGGGGAGATGCTCAGCCGGTGAATGCATCTGCATGGCTTCGCTTCAATAATCTGGAGGTACCAGCCTCCAGTGACTGAGCTCCCCGGGCTGATCAGCAAAACGGCCTGGTGGTCAGTGTCAAGTGCGGTCACATCAAGTCAGACAGCTGTGAGGGGGCAGGCTACTTACGTGACCTCTCTCTGCCTTAGATTTCCCACCTGTGAACTAAAGATGACTGCAGGGCCTTCCCCAGAGTGTTGAAAAGATCTTAGCAGGCCCTGCCCATAGATGAGCCTATGGGGAAACACCAGGATCAGTGACTTCCCGGCCGGACGAGGCTGTGCTGGCCACAACGTGCACACCTGCCCTGGGGGGAGCAGAGCCCATGTGTTCCCATGGGGACCGGGCAGAAGTTTGACAAAAGCTACTGGACTTCTATGCCCTGGCCATCTCTTAGCCTGAATATTTTTTACATTTCTTCTGTGGCATGTTTGAGGCTGTAGGCAAGCTCTTACCTTTCAATAAGACCCAGAATATGATAGGAAAGATGGTGTTCTTTTAGGGGTAAGCAGACTGACCTTTCTACATCTGGAGAGAGGAACAGTCAAAAAACAACAAAAAAAACCCAAGTCATGGCATCTGTCTGACCTGGGCTTGGCACCCAGACCCTGGGGGCTTACACGTCTCTGCCTCCCTAAGTCATTCTGATGACCCATGTCTCTCCTCCACTGCTGTAACATAAGAAAGAGATGTTTCAGACATTCCCATGGACATGAGATTTTCAGCCTGTCCAACATGCTTCTGGGTTGCTTCACCCCTTCATGCTTCTCTGTCGCCTTCAGGCCTAGGGAGGAAAAAAAACAGGAAAGAAAAATTTTTCCCTAAAGTGCAGGGTTTCTCAGCCTCAGCACTCTCGGCATTCTGGGGGCGCCCTGGGCGCTCCTGGCCTCTACCTGCTGGGTGCCAGTACCTGCTTAGCCCCTGCTGTGACCCTCGAAAGTGTGTCTGGACATTGCACACAGCCCCTGGGAATGGAGCTGTGCTGTAAATGTAAGAACACACAGGATTGTGAAGACTTAGTCGGAAAAAAATAATACAAAATATCTCATTAGTAAGTGTTTATACTTATGAACCTGCTGCAATGATAATATTAATGGAAGTTAATTTTGCTTCTCTTTATTTTTTTAATGTGGCTACTAGAAAGAAATTATACATGTGGCCTTCATTATATTTCTATTGGGCCACAATGATCTAGATCACCTTTTCCCAAAGAGGCAAAAATTGGTTCTCATGTGGTGAAAAAATTGTAATCTTTTTACCTGTAAAGCACAGACATACATAAACAGATACATGGTGCATCTGTGATATTAAAATTTCATGGCAGGGGATTAGGAGTAAAATGTCTGTAGAAGCTCCCTGAGAGGATAATCATGGAAAAAAACTGAGAAACACCGATCTGGATGACATTTTATAATCCCAAAACTACTACCTACGTGAAGGTCTGTTTTGTGTTGTGTGTTTAGCATTATATTAGTGCCAGATAAAGATATTTTTTATCTTAATGGGGAAGAATTGAGGCAGCCTTCCTATGTGATGATGAATTTGTACTCGGTGAAGTCGGATGACACTGAGGTGGACCTTGAAAGCATCAAGTCAGTATAGCGAAAAGAACACGGGTGGGTGGGAGGGAGACTTGCACGGCTCGCAGGGGGTCACATTCACAAGACCGTCAGTGGTTTCACGTGTAGGAAACAACAGAATCCGCTCATCACATCACATCGATTAGCTTTGCTGCCTTGAATTCTATTGTTTCTGCAGATTTTTTACATATCATGTGTTAATTTGTGTGGGATTTCTATAGCATCAAATTTACACCTGTTGGGTTTTAGCAGTGTTAATCACAGCTCTCCTTCTGGGCTGAGTTTGGAGTCAGAGATGCAGGAATCCGACAGGTGATCCACATTTCAGCTCTGCACCTGATAAAGGTCGACTGTCAATTGGAGGTCATGGGTTAGATGTGACACATCACTCCAGAATGAAACTTGGCCACCTGGCCTTATGCTGAGCTATAGGCGGAGAGTAGAGCTGCCCCCAGACCTCCGGAGGCTGCCACCCCAGCACAGAAAGGGGCCACACGGAGCCAGCTCGGTTCCTCTTCTGCAGTGGCTCTAAGGGTTAAGCTGATAGATGTCCCTCCACAGGGACTCATGGATGGAGGGGAATAAATGTTTCCCCTCATCAGTCCCTGGTTTTATGCTTGCACTTACTGATGTAACGTAAAAAAAGTAGTTTAGGTTGGCATTTGGGGTTGTAAGCCTTTTTTGAAAGCATTTATTCCAAACCACTGACCTGTGACAGGAAAATTTTGGCGTATTTCATGGCAGTGTGAACGTGAGCCGACTCACTTCTCTGTGGAACAAGCCCTGCCTGCCTTGCTCTCCATCCTGGGCCCTGCCCCATCTCTCCACTTCTGTGGGTTTCTGCTGCCTCCCTCCTTGAAGCTTGAACTGTACAGTGAGATGGGGGTGGGTGTAGGAACAAGAAAATGCAGGTTTGGAATTGACGGCTCCCTGTTCAAATCCGGGTACTGCCATTTCCAAGCTGTGTGACTGGGCAAACCACTTGACCAGTCCCCACCTCACTCTTCCCACCTGGGAAACGGGGCGAGCCTCCCTGCCAGACTTGTGGATGTGGACGAGAAGAGCTCAGCTGTGTAAACTCGTTCCATGTTCACAACCCTTCGTGGCCTGAGTTTTTGGGCCTTTTCTAGGGTTGCACCTACTCGATTTTCAACTATTTGAGTGCCCGTTGGCTTTATACAGTTACACAACTTAAATGAGCGGCTGGAGGAGGAGAGTGCCATCAGATAAGCTGGCTAGAGGCTTGTGCAATTTCAAAGAACAACTTTCAGAAGTGTTAAATGACTTTCAAACACCTGTTGAGCGATTATGTATCAAAGACTTATTTAATGTGCTGGTAAGAGAACCAAGCAGAAGGTGGGGCAGGATTGAGGGAGGGTAGGAAAGATGGCTGTCTGTGGTCAAATCAAAGAAAAAAGATGCTGAAATTAAGTCACATAGAGAGCCGTAATGTCCCACAGCACAGCACAGCTGTCACCTGGGGAATGATCTTTTCTCCTGGACAGAAATTATTTGCTTTTCTAGTGGACAAAAGTAATTTCCGACTCTACAATTTGATATCTTACTTTACAGAGTCCAGGCCCCAATCAGTAGTAAATAGTGAGTCAAACAAAGATTCCAAACTCCAAAAATCAGATGGCTCCTATGTGGGCTTATTAGGCAGCGCTCTCGTGTGACACTGAAAGAGCAGGACTTGAAACTTTAAGTCCAAGTTACATATAATTTCTTAAGAAGCATAAGATCTCACAGCAAAACTAGATGCTGTGGAGGCTACTTATTCTGGGGAGTGTTTGGCAGGAAGCCTTCTGTTACAAACCCTACTTATGCCTAAAAACTCTCCTTTAAAAGGTAGAAGAGCTACCCAGTTGCCATTCTAGTATGTATTTTCTCTCTCATAAATTATTTTCCACCATTCTGAACAGTGAGTTTGGGTAGTAACTTTGGACTGTAACAGAAGATTCAGTGTCATACCTTGCGCTTGACAGAGATGGTTTAGGACAATTCCTAACCCCTGGAATCTCTTGGGTACAGGATACTGTGTGGATAAACTGAGAGTTCCTGTGGCCAGGATTCTCAGCTGGCCCTGGATGATTAGCTCACTGCACACCTGTGGGCAATACATGGCTGCTGACTCTATATAAAGAGCTCCGCCCCTTGCTCTGGGCGACACTTTGGTGTGGCTGCAAGACTGCAGGAGAGCAGAGCAGAGGCTGGAGTGGTGGCAGCGCCGGGGACAGAGGCCCAGAGGACAGCTGTGTGGGACGACTGTGCAGAGACGTACAGGATATCGTCTTGAACCATATTTGAACCTTTTGGTATGAGAATCTTGCTGTTGGCTGGCAAACTGTAACTTCCTGGTTTTCAGGGAAAAAAAAGGCTCAAGAGAGGCGCCTTGGACTTCAAATGGCTATTACAAAACATTTTGATGAGTTAAGTGTAAATGAATCAGAAGCATCTGGGTTTAATTAGCCTCCAAACGCAGCCATTTCAAAATGCGGGAAGGGAAAAAGCACGCTTGTGTCAAAACATATCTCAGGGTTTTCCTGCTAAATTTGGGATGATAGAAAAACAGATGGAGCCATCTGCCAAGCATTCAGGTTGTACTGGGCACACTCACTGTCTTATCAGGGAGCTGGAGCCGTGGGGAATGTGGGCCGCAGAAACTGACAGCATTTCAGCATCATGTTACCAGCCCTTTGGCGGCCTACGTTTAATTAAACCAGGCCTACTCATGGCTGCAGAGAACGCAACTTCCTTGTTTTTGAAGATGGTCCAGGGTGCAATCCGCATGGGGCCGTGTGTGTGGTCTTCTGTTACGGTTGAAAGCCCCCCATATAATTCTTCTCATGCCCCTGTGAGTTTTTCCATGTCATCCCTCAAGCTGGTGGTGGACACCTCCAAGTCCTGAACACAAGCTACTCCCAGTGCCAGTGGCATCGGGCAGAAAGTCAGGGAATATACATGCGCTGCCACTCACATGTGGAGCTGTTCTTTCTTCCCGGGAAGGTGCTAAAAGTTCAAGGGTCAAAAGCTGCCTTCAAATTGAATGAAAGGAGGGGCCTGGTGGCCTGAAACAGGACATGCCTCTACATGAAAACCAGAATTCAATCCTACTGAGGCCAGAATGGAAACATGGCACAATTCTTTTCATAGCTTTTCCAGAAGTCTGTATCAGGTCTAAGCTTTTTTATGCATTGAGGTTGTCTGGACTGAGCGCTGAATGGACAAATAATACCTCCACCATGTATTTGTTGGGCAGGAGTCTGTAAAGTACTTTTTCATACATCTTTATCTTCACAACAACATTCCCATTTTACAGAAGCAGAAATTGGGCTGATGGAGGTTAACAGATCTGCTCAAGGGTTCCTAATTAGGAAGAGGCCGGGCTGGGCTCAGATCCAGGTGTTTTAGTTCTAAGACCAGGGCATTTTCCATATCCAGCAAGAGGCAATATGGGAATTACAAGTTTTTCTTAGGTACCAGTCATAGACTTGCCCTAGCCAGCGAAACATGCCTTCCAGGCAGAAAGCCTAACATGACCTGGGGCTTTGGAACTCTTCACTGTTTGCCTAGGACATCCTGGTTTATACCTGCTGTCCTCAATTATTCGTAGCGTCACATTTTGCTGGTGTTATTTGGATAAGTCATTGAGCCTTTCCGGATCAGAGGCTTCCTATGGTTTTCAAATCAATGTTTTCCTGTGTGGAAGGGGAACACCTGTGCTTTTAGAGATCTTTGGCTCCCCCAGTAGAAATACCTAATGTACAATCAAAGCACTGGCTGTAGATCCTGCAATTCTGTACCACCTGGTCTGACCAGAAGTCCTACACACTGTGCCGCACTCCCAAGGGAATATGGTTTTCTCAGAAACCCCAAGTAAGGGTGGTGACGCTTGCTCATCCCCCGGGCAGGGAGGCTGGTCCTTGGCCCCTTTGCACTCCCCTCTCTGCGCCCCTCTCCTGCCCTCAGGTGCTGTCTCTTCTTGTCCCCACACACACGGTGTCCCCCAGACTGTTCTCTGGGTTTCTATAGTCTCTTGCGACAGCCCCCACTAAATCTCTCAATATAGCCATCAAAATTCAAATTTTCTCAGTTTTATTGTCCTCAGACACATCCTAGGATAGATAGCAAGCACATGCCCTTGTTTCTATGAATCCTCCTGAGCCTTGTTAATGGAGAGTTTGGGGCAAAAGGGCCTCCTGTCTGCTGTTTGAGTCAGAGCTCACAGTAAGGCCAGTGCCTATGGGGATGGGCCTGAGGGAAGAGAAGATTTTTGTGGGACTCCCTGGCTCTCCTCGGCCCTTCAAACCTGGGAATTGCTTACATGGAAGGGGTTCAGTCATATTCTTATTCCAAGGGCAAGAAATCACGTAGAGTGGGACTCAGGGTGGGAAGTGGAGCAGAGCCGCAGTACGGCCTCCCTCATGAGGCATTTCCCTTTGGGTGGGCTTGCCCCCTTCTCTCTGCCAGCGCAACCTCCATGGCTTCTCACGGCCGTGTCCCTGCACCATGCTGGCTGGCACTCGGACGTCATAACTGCCACACCCTCTCTCTGGCCCCTTGCTACATTCCCTCACCTATTGTTCTCTGGCTGTAAGCAGAAAGAAGCAAGTAGGGTCGACTTACCAGAGAAAGGAATGTCTGGGGAGAATATGGGGTATGCGTTCAGAAGGTCCCCTCAGAAGCAGACTCTGAGAAAAGGATTTGGGTGCAGACTGTGTTTGTGAGATTCCAGGAAGCCCAGGGGAGGAGTAGAGGAGTGAGTTGGGGAAAGGAACTGCAGCTGTGACCAGAGGCAGGCTTCCACGCTGAGCAGTTGGGTCTCAGTCACTCAGGGAAACTAGCTCGCGCCTCTGGTTTAACCCACACAGGTGGGAGGGAGCTGGGGCACCCAGGCCCCCATGTATGTGTCATTTAGAAGCGCTCCTGGGAGCGTTCACTGTCTGGATCTGTCCGCCACAGGTAGGCGGAGTACACATCCAGCTGGAGAGTGTCCCCAGGGGGAGCTCTGAGCCCCTGGAGCGAGGAGCCAGTGGCTTTGTGGTAGTCTGGCTCCACGCGGCCCCCACCCACCCGTTCCTTCCTTCCCTGTATGCTCACGCCATCCCCCCACGGAGGGATGGAGTCTGTTCCTCTGGGCCCAGGAATCGGGGTGGGCTGGTGACTTGAGAACTAGAATACAGTGACAACGATACCTTACATGTATGCCTGAGCCTCTGGGAACACCCCCTGTGGGAGAAACCAGCAGCCATGGCAGGCTGGCTGCTCCGAGCCGCCGTGTCGTGAGGAAGCCCAGGTAGCCACGTGAAGAGGACGCGTGGAGAGACCGAGGGACACGCAGCCAGCCTCATGCTGTTCCAACCACCACAAACCAGGCACCACACAGGTGGGTGAAGAAGCCTTCAGATGAATTTAGTTTCAGCTGTAGGCTGCCCGCCGCTGTATGAGGAGCCTTGAGAGCGATTCAGCTGATCCTATCAGCCCCCAGAAGCATGAGAGAGAATGATAAGTGACTGCTTGCTCTGCTGAGTCTTGTGGGTGTGTGGATAAAATGAGAGTTCCTGTGCCCGGGATTCTCACCTGGCCCTGGTTGACTAGCTCGCTGCACACCTGTGGGCAATACATGGCTGTTAACTCTCTATAAAGAGCTCTGCCCAGTGCTCTGGGCATGACAGGGTGGCACGGCTGCAAGGCTGCAGGAGAGCAGAGCAGAGGCTGGCTTGGTGGCAGTGCTGAGGACAGGGACCCAGAGGACGGCTGTGCGGGACGACTGTGCAGAGAGGCCCAGAGTTCAGCTGTGTGGGACGGCTGTGCAGACAGGGGCCCAGAGGCAGAGACCGGCTTGCTGCATGCAGACTCGCTCTGAGTGAGTGGGATTTTAGTGACTGACCTGCCATCTGGAAATAAAGTTGGCTATAACCGTTTCACCCCAAGAATGTTTTGCTGTCAATTTCTTTGGTCACATTGAATCCATAGCGAACTTGCCTGGGGCTGAAACCCATTGGCAAGACAGGGTGGCTTGTTGAGCGACACTAGACAACTGGAACCATGGGTAAGGGAGCGGCGGATGCTGGGAGGTACAGGACAGTGACCACATTGCTGAACAAAATGCATAGAATGAGAGGAAGGGCAGACGTCCAGGCTCAGAAGAGGCACTCCCGAGGCCTAAGCAGCGGGAGGGGCGGGTCAGCCACTTCAGAGGACTGATCTCCACTGCCGTCCATCCTAGAGCCACTCCACTCAGGAGTCCAGTTATCCTGACATAGGTCAGTGGCCTCTTGAGCCAGATGACAGGCTATCTTGACTGACAGTGACACTAATGTTGCCTGATGCAGAAAGGTGTTTCTTAAAAATAATGTAAAAGGCAGTGAAGAATCAGGGAGGCCAGAGGGCTGTGGGGAAGGCAACATCAAGGAATGGCCACTTCCTCTGTAGCTCCATTCCACCCTCACAGCCAAGTTCATTGATAACTACCAGGTCTCCAGTTACCAGTTCCAAATCCCAGGATAAGAAACTGATCTATCCAGTTCATCTTTTCAAGGCAGGCCACACAGGAACCTGGATCGTCAAAAGGTCAGCTTCCCATCCCTTGGTCCAAAAAAGCTATGGCAAGGTGGGAGGCCTCCATCACCTGTTATAAAAACCTCTTTGTGCATCCGGGCAGGGCCATGGGTGGGCAAAGGGGCGTGACCGGGCAGGCATTCTCTACTGGCCACGCAGCAGAGTTAGACCACAGGCTGTAGGTTGAAATCCCCACCTTTCCAGGGGCAGGACTCTGCAGACGCTGGCCAGACGGTGATGGTCCACCTCCTACTCTGCAGCCACAGTGCTGGCCCAGAGGTCTGCTGGGAGGACCAGATGAGACGCACACACGCTGCCTGGTAGGAGCATTCAGTGGTGGTAGTGCGTCCTGTTATCAAAGGTTGAGGGGGCCACCACACCTGAAGCGTAGCCCTCCAGAAGGAGGACCAGACCTCCCCCTACTGAGGCTGCAGCCGTTGCGGTGTGTGCTTCGCACCCCTCCAGTCGCCCCCATCCTGTCCCTCAGCACATGCTGATGCCTGGCTGCCAGCCCTGGGTCTTTTTGCCTGGGGCCTCTCTGTCCACCGGTGTGAGCTCTGCTCAGTACAGGCCCACGTGCGGGGAACCCATGACCCCTCCCAGCAGCTCCCAACCAGTTACCATAGGGAGCTGGTGTGCAAGTCCCCCAGTGCCTGTCATCAGATGGGATGCTTCTGAATCGCCTGTTCTATGCTATCTTCCAGAATTCCCCAGAAGGATCAAACTCCAACCGTCCATATTGGTAGCTTGCTTGATAATTCATCACATGTCTAACTGGTGCCCTGTCCTACCTTGTCTCACGTCCCCATTCCTACCGGTGTTTCCTTGGATCCCCTGTGATGAGCAGGGTCCAGACTCCTGATATTCTGTCCTAGCTCCTGGGCCTCACGGGGATGGTCTTGAAACACCTGGGCTGCAATCCAGGGCCCCGTGGTCCTCAGAGAAGCTCCCTGGGATGTCCAGCTACTCCTCAGCCTGACCTCTGCAATACTGGCATTACTTCTGTTCTCTGGCCTCCCTCCTTCCCCCTCAGTGTGCTTAGGGGCCAGGCTGTGGCCCGCTAAGACGCTCTCAAGCTTGGTGTACAGAGGAGGGAATATGTCCAGGAGGCCGGAGACTTCCTAAGTGGCTTGTCACAAGCTCAGAATTCACTGCATCGTTCCTCTTTCCCCTAGAAGTCTATGTGAATTTTGCATCTAATGCAACAGAATTGAGCTCTTTTAAAAAAAATGTGGTTGCATTAAATGTGCACGTTAATATTTTCCATCACTTGTCTAGGATACAATTGATGGCTCGATAAGATGGCCTGGTTCTTTCCAGGTCCTTAGCTTTGCTGGAGAAGCATGGGGCACCACAAACTTGGCACCTAGGTCTCTCCCGGCCTATTTACTGCCCAAGATGAGGGCAGACAGGACCTGACCTTGGGGACAGTGCAGTTTCCCAGCTCTAGTCGGGCCCTGTTCGGGGAGAGCCAAGCCAGCTGAGTGTCTTCCTGGGCACTGGAGTGGGGGCATAACTGATCACTCCCCAGTCTCAGACTCGGCTCTTTGTTCCAGGGCAGACATTTAAAGTGTGAGAAGTGGCAAAGGTCTTGTAGTTACTCCTTCCAAGACCTCCGGACCCTTGGAGCTACTCTGTTCTTTTGAAGAGGACTGGGAGAAGACAGTGACAAAGGGAAGAACTCGGCTGTCTCGGTGGCCCACAGCTGCCTTCCTTAAAGATCTGATGAGTGTCCCTGAAGGGCGCTCCGGGAGGCCGCACCGCCGGTCTTCTTTAAAGAGGCTCCTTTCACTTTCTGAAAACAGATCACCAGAAAAATTTAGTATTTGTTGAAAAAGACGTGAATAAGCTCATGACACCCCTTGTCAATGCCTGGATGACTTGGAGGACAAGCTGGCTGGGCGGCCTTCCCCAGGGCATGGCGGGCTGTTAAATTGGGTCTGGGGTCCCAAGAAGGCATCCTATGACTTAAGGAATGCATGCAAGCAACACGTTTAACTGAAGTTATGATGTACTTTTACCTTTAAAATGGATTCAAGAAGCTAATGGGATTTAATTTCATGTCATCCTGGCAAAGCCAGAGCCAAGTCCTCTTTTTCCAATTTCCACCCAAAATTTCATTCAAACATAATGTGCCAATGGAAACAAAGGAAAAAGGGGAGAAAGGGTGGGGTTGATGAGCTAATTAAATGGCCCTGATCCCTTTAGCTAGTTGGCTAATTTACAGCTGAAACTTCACAAGGGGCGCTTTATTGTAACATCTGCATTTTATACCGTGCCTGTGGCAGTGTCTGCTGTGTGCTCCATAGCATGTGCTGCGCCGAGCGCCCGTGGCAAGGCCAGGGAAGGCCTTCTTTCCACAGTGATTAGATTTATGGCCCCGGTCTCCATCTGAGGAGAGATTAGCAGGACTCAGGCTGTTTAGTTTGGCAGAGAAGAGAGGAGAGGGGATGTGATAGGTACATTATAGAAAATGATAAATGAACAAAGGCGAGGCTTTGGGGGCCTCTTATTTGCCATTGCAAAGACACTGGGGTCCCCACCTGGGCACGTCATTAACCCAGTGGTTCGGGACTAATGCAGGGGCAGAGGCAGGTGGAAAGCCGGCCTCGGGGAAAGGCGCTGTGCTGATGGGAAATGTCTGGGTGGATGTATTTATGTGAAATCGCGCCTATGGTTACATTAGCAAGGATCGGCTTACCGGGGCCATCCATCCTACTTTAGGGTGACAAGACTGCGTGTGCTTCCTGCTTCCCGGGGGAGGGGCCCCAGACGCCTTGGCACCAGTCCCCTCCACGGGGTGTCTGGGTTTCCAGCAGCCTTTCTCCACAGTATCGGAGAGGGAGTCCAAGCAAATCAAATCCTTGCAGGGCTGCAGGGAGGGCAGGCCGGGGTGCTGCCTGGCCTTAGGAAGTTGTTAAAGGTCAGTGTCAAAGAGGGCCACCGAGACTGCCTCCTTGAATGGTAGGGACCTGGAAACCACTGGACTTTATTATTCATTGGGAGAACTGTCTCCTTTAAACACTGGGGCATGCAGGCAGTGGGCTCCTGACGCAGGGCAGCACCTTAAAGCTGCTAGTAGCAGTGGGTCTCAGGGGCAGAACCTTGGGGGGCATTCCCAGTTTCTTTGCTGGCTCCCTTCTTCTTCCTCAGTTTCCCCATTGAAGGCTGCTCTCCTAACGCCCAGGCTCCCAGCGGTTGGTGCGGGAATGGTGGGGGACCAGTTTGTTAATGTCTGCCTGCACTTTGAAGTCTGGGCTGCAGGGAGCAAAGCTCCCTCAGGGCACTTGTGCTGTAAACAGTTCCAAACTGACCACTGGGAGGTGAGGGAACTCTTCTTAGCTCCCCGCCCTTTCTGTCCCTGCAGCTCCTGGAGCAGAAACAATGCAACCTTCTTTGCAAAACTAACTGCAAGACCTCCCCATTCCTTCCACCTTCCTCCCTCTCTCTGCAGTCCTTCCATCCCTTCTCCCCTCCTCTCCTTTTTTTCTTTTCTGTCAGTTTTTTTTCTGTTTTATTCAACTTGGTGTAGGAATTGTAATTCAGAGCTTCCTCTTGTTTGTGTAGAAAACGTTTTATGTAGTGTGGCAACCAATCTGATCCATGGATCGCTCTTCTCTGAAATGGAAATGCAGTGGTACCCATCTCTGAATGGTGCCCCTCAGAGCTCCAGGATTCAGTGGACAGCAGAAAGGACAGTAGGAAGAAATTATTTTGATTTTTTGATTTTTGATTCTGTGGCTTTGGGTGAGTGTCTTCAGAAGAAGGCAAGGACTCATGCCCTGACTCACACACACACACATGGCCACCCAGAGCCCCGTGGTATCTTTTCTGTAGATGATGAAAGGAACATATGTGGGAAATTAAGGTGATCAGTGGAGGGGCTGGCAGACCCCAGTTAAGATTAGATAAGACAAAACATGTGGAGAGCAGGCCTTTGATAGGTGCTAAACAGCTCGGGGAATATTATTTCAATGTAAACCCAGATGTGTTATTTATACTAATTAACCACAAAACCCTATGCTGCTGAGCTTTTATAAATAGCAGAATTGATAAAGGCAGTGAGTGGTAAGACATAGTTCATAGGTGTCTATAGCCAAATTTAAGAAGCTGAATGAAATGTGTTGTGTAAGGGCGAGATGGTGAGGTCCACGTGGGATGCAGGGAACACCGAGGTTGCCCTGCACAGGCTCTGGTACCGGGGCACTTTCACACCTCCCAGACCTGTCTGTCTCAGTGCATTGAAAGGCGGCGTTTGGGGCAGAAAGAGCCTCCGACTAAGGAACCTGACAAATGTCCTTCCTGATATATTTGTCTTCGTGAGGGTGTATGTGGGACATCAGCCAAGAGCCTCATTTCAAAGAGAGCCCAGGATGGACCCTGAACAACGTTCGATAGTCTCTGCTATTTGATTTTAAATATTTCAACATTTCTTAGAGGTCTAGAGCAGGCACATATTAGGAAGACCCATTATACATGTTCATTTCAAAGTCATGATCAAGACCGTGCTTTGATCTCATGGCAAATCTTGAGCTCCATTTATACACAATGATGTGCTGTGTTAACCTGGACATCCCCTGCAGGAATCGTTCTGTTCCTCAGTAGAGAAGAACAGTATTTGAAGAGGCAAAATCTCCTTGTCAAAGTGTTTCTCTGTTTCCCTTCACAGTTCCTTGTGGCTGTCCTCTTCTTGCCCGTATCTGGGGCCCTGACCAGAAATCCAGGCTGGGGTGGAGGGATGGAAGGTGTGACAGAGACCCTCCAAGCCCGCTGCCTCCGGTTCTACTCACAAGGGGTGCAGGGCGCCTGGGCCACCCACCCCTAGCTTTATTTACTTCCAAGCCGCAGTGAGGTCTGGGAGTCACTCCCAGGCGGGGCCTTCTCCCTGGCAAGCAAGTCATCTCAGGGGGGAGGGAATCGCCCAGGGCAGTGCCTCCTGACTCTGTCTCAGTTCTCTGGGGTGGTCAGCCTGTAATTTAAGATTTACTGGCCTCACGGAGATAGCCACAAATGGGGCAACAGCGGTAATTACAAGAGGCTGCTTCGCTAATCCTCAGTTACCAATGTTAGTTAGAAGCTAAAGAAGCTCGTGCAAGCATTTCCTGGGGTTGCATGGGCCCTGTGTCCTTTCAGCTTTTATTTCCCCCTCCTTAGAGAAGGAAGAAAAAGGAAAGAGAGAGAGGAGAGGGAGGGAGGGGGAGAAAGAGAGAAAGAGAGAAACTGATTCTTATTTAATTTCATTGTGGCCACTAGGAATTAAAGTCTTTGAAGTTCAAATTATTTTAATACTTTTTTGGTTCATTTTATATTTGGAATTGGAAAAAAATTAGGAAGCTGGATTCCTAAAGCTCGTGAGAACCAGTCTTGTAGATTCTGCCAGTGGGTGGCTAAAGATGGGCTGAACAGAATGATTTGGGAGAAAACATCCCCAAACTGAGCAAAGAAATGGAAGTCTGGGAGTCCTGCCCTCCTCAGAGAGCCCGGGGTGCGAGTCCTGGCTGCCACACCCCCACCTCCCTGCAAGTGCGGCCCTGTTTCACAGTGTGTTCATCAACCTCCGAGGGTCCCCCTGAGGCAACAGGAACCTCAGGCCCACGAGTGGCACGAGTGACCCGAGGCAGCCCAGGCCTTCTGCAACTGCTTTGTGGCCTTTGCCAAACCACTTGCCCTCCTGGTCTGGTCTCTCTGGAGGCAGTTAGAGGTCATTCCCTGGGCTCAGGAGGGCTCTGGAAATAGAACTGACCCCAGAGGAAGAGAACAGCATTCAGCATTTGCCTTGATTCTTATCTTAGATTCCAAATATTTAAACCCACCCCAGGTTCTTTTGATGTGCGAGGGCTACACAGACCTCCCCACTGAGACTGCTTCATGCCATGGTGGGGGTGGAGGGTGTTGGGGGGCTGGGAAGGCCAGTGGGAGGATGCTGTCATGGGCCAGGCCATCTGGGTTCCCTTCCCCTGAAAGATGCATCTTTTTCAAGGCTTTGTAGTTTTAAGACTGCCCCCAAAGATCTCCTGTGTCCAGCTCTGCCCCGGAATAGGCCGTTGCCGCCTCCGGGGCTGTTGGGTGCTCCTCTGCAGAGCAGTCTCCTGACTCGGGCTTTGGGCTGCCTTGCAGGGCTGCGCTGAGCCCAGGCGTCCTTCTCGTCTGCAGAGAGTCCTTACCTGGGCACAGGGCAGTGCGGGAGCCGTTAATGACACACTGTGTCCATCGGGTCTTGGAGCAGAGCAAGCTCACGGGAAGTGGGTGGGACTTCCCTTCCCCCATAACTTCAGAGGAGCCGATGGTGGACTAGAATAAAATCGTTTTTACTGAAATAACTGAGGTTTTCCCTGTTGGCTCAAGTGAGCCAGTTCCAAAGTGGCAATTTCCAAAACTTGAGGCCAGGCATATTTATATTGTTTCAATCCAAGTGAGTTTATGGATGGTCTCTTAGGACAAGACAATTTATCCCTAATCTGGGCTGCTGTCACCAAGTCCTTAGAAACCAGGTAGACGATGTGGCACAGAAGGGATTTGGTGGCCAGCAGACCCGAATGCAAATGCTGACTACCACTTAGCAGAGAGATCCTAGCAAGCTGTGCCAGATCTCCGTGCCACACTTTCTCTCTCTGCCATGCAGGAATGATGGCCACCTGTATGCGGGGCCCTTCGAAGACTGCAGGAGGTGAACAGGCCGGCTTCTAGCACGTTGCTGGGCAGGCAAATAAATGCTGGTTGAAATGGAAATTTAATGAACAGACAGATGCCCCTGCTCTCATGGCCTTCTAGTACTAAATACTGGAAGTCGGGTGTCTCCTGCACAGATCTGCCTGGTCCGGGAGGGCTCCCCAAGCTGTGTGCTTGGCAGCAAATAAGTAAAGTGAAGCTTCTACTAAAGGCCATGTCAGACCCTGAGCCCCGAACCCACTTATCACCAACTGAAGCTGAGACATTTACTTCTCAATCTTCCTCTCTTTTCCTTTTTAGATACTGTTTATTGATCACTTTTGCCAGGCCCTTTTTTTTTTTAACTTTTACACATAGTGTCTCATTTAATTCTCAATTAATACTTGTGAGGCATGATGGTTAATTTTATGTGTCAGCTTGCCTGGGTCATGGGGCGCTCAGATATATAGTCAAACATTAACTTAGGTGTATCTGTGAGGGGCTTTTTGGATAAGATTAACATTTAAATTGATAGACTGAGCAAAGTAGATCACTTTTGCCGATGTGGGTGGGCCACATCCAATCAGTTGAAGGTCTGAATAGAGCAGAAGTGTTGACTTTTGCCTCAGGAAGAGACCATGCTTTTTCCCTGACAGTTTTCTAACTGGGACATCAATTTGCTCCAGCCTTCAAACTTGAACTGAAACATTAGCTCTTTCTGGTGTCTGGCCCTCAGGCCTTTAGTCTGGAACTTAACACCACTGGCTCTCCTGGGTCTCCAGCTTGCCGACTCACCCTGCAGATCTTGGCATTTGTCAGCCTCCATAATTGTGTGACCCAGTTCCTTATAATAAATCTCTCATTATGTATCCCATTGATTCTGCTTCTCCAGAGAACCCCAACGAATGCATGAGGTCAGCCCTGCTATGGCAAACTCAGCTTCCAAGGCCCATACCTGGTGTCTCCACTCAAAGAGGAAGAGAGGAGATTTTGTTTCTATCAGCAATATCTCCCTTCCCCCAGAAACGGTCACTTTCTGTGGCACTCATGGCATTCTGATTCAGAGGGATTGCATGTGGGGGTTTGAAACTTCTGGATGGCCACTACCCACTGGAGGATGTGCCCACCGAGGACTGCCATTCCTTTGACAGCTGTTTCAGGAAAGGGGGGAGTGTCCTTACTGGGTGTGCTTCTCACCTCCCTCTGCCCCAGTTTCCTCATCAGCGAAATTGATATAAAAATAACAACTGCCATTTGGGCTATGGTGGTATTAGGTAATGCGTGCAAGCCCTAAGAACAGTGCTTGGTACACAGGAAGTGCTTTGTGTTAACTGTCATGACAACAGAAGCTCAGAGAGGTTGAGTTAGCTGCCCGAAGCCACACAGCTCCCGACAGCTATGCAGCTGATTCAAGGCCCTTCCTGTCCTTTGGCCCATGTTCCTCCACAGATGCTCCCCTCACCATGGTGTGACCATGCCACATGGAGTGGCCTGGCTGGGCCAGAGCTAGGTGCAAATCTCCATCGCTGGCTGCACAGCCGTGTGGTGTGGGAGCAGCTGCGACCCACACCCCTCCACTGTCTGCAAGGTGGGATGTCAATGCGCAGCTTGCCTTTGCCTATTGGGGGTAAGCTTTTGTCTCTTCCTCCACCACCTAACCTCCTTGCGCCCCTCTGCACCTTGCTGGTCGCCATCTGGCCAGCCGACTGAAATGATTTCTATTGTGTCTGGGGCTGTGTGGCACGTGGCTTGGGTGGCTCAGGACTGGGTACAGAACATACTACTCAGGCCTGGGGTTGTGTGAAAGCAGAACATATGGTCTGGCTCTTGAGGTGCCGCAGTCAGATGGGGGAAGTAGAACCAGCCAGGAAAAGGCCTGCAAGCCGAGCTGGGAGCTGGGAGCTGGGAGCACAGGTCCACAGCATGACTACTTCTGCTTACCCAGGTAAACGATGGATAAAGCTTCGTTTAAGGCACTGAAACTGCATCTGGCCAATCGGGAAGGCTACTAGGGGGAGGTGTGCTGAGGACTTCTTTGAAGAATGGAAATGATTTGACAGAATAAATGAGCGTACACACATGCAAGTCCTTCAGGAATTACCATTTGCAGCATAAAATTAGTGGTAATAAAGATACAGTCCATTTATTGAACACCTACGATGAGCCAGGTATACTGTGTGCACCTGTACAGGACCTTTCATGCACTAGTTCGTTTAATCACCTCATTCTGCACAAATTCCTTCAGTTATTAGAGTTCATGTTTGTGAAGAAAGCAGTGATAATGGTACCTTTGATTGAGCCCTTATGACGGGCCAGATGCCAAAGACTGTGCTCAGTACCTTTACGTACAGTATTGCATTCAACCCCCTCAGCAGTCCAGGGGATGGACATCACACCTGCAGTCTGTACACATGGGCCAGAGGCACAGAGAGCCTGAGTGACTTGGCCCACATCACATGGGTGATAAGGGGCGGGGTTGAAATTTGACTTCAGAGAACCCAAAACACAGGGATGGTGCAACCTAACTCTTCTATAATTTGCCCCTCCACTTTTGGGGAATTATCACCTTGCAGTATGTGTCACTGATGTGTGCCAGGTGCCCGTGAGGTATTATGCTGGTGCCGAGTGCTGGAAGAAGAGTCTTTGTGCTCAGAGTTTTCCATTTAGTTGTGGTACAGCACATATTTGCAAATCGTATGTCTGATTAGGGTTTAGTATCCAGAATATATAAAGAATTCTTTTTTTTTGAAGGTTTCACATGAAAAAACAATGTGGTCACTGCATTTACCCATATTATCAAGTCCCCACCCATACCCCAATGCAGTCACTGTCCTTTTAGTGTAGTACGATGTCAGATTCACTGTTTGCCTTCTCTGTGCTACACTGTTTTCCCCGTGATTCCCCACACCATGTGTACTAAACAAAATACCCCTCATTCCCCTTCTCCCACCCCTCCCACGCCCTCCCACACGCCTCCCCTTTGGTAACCACTAGTTCCTACTTGGAGTCTCTGAGTCTGCTGCTATTTTGTCCCTTCAGTTTTGCTTCGTTGTTATACTCCACAAATGAGGGAAATCATTTGGTACTTGTCTTTCTCCGCCTGGCTTATTTCACTGAGCATAATATCCTCCAGCTCCATCCATGTTGTTGCAAATGGCAGGATTTGTTTCCTTCTTATAGCTTAATAGTATTCCATTGTGTATATGTATCACCTCTTTTACCAATGGACACTTAGGTTGCTTCCATATCTTGGCTATTGTAAAAAGTGCTGCAATGAACATAGGGGTGCATATGTCTTTTTGAATCTGAGAAGGTGTATTTTTTGGGTAAATTCCAAGGAGTGGGATTCCCGGATCAAATGGTATTTGTATTTTTAGTTTTTTGAGGAACCTCCATATTGCTTTCCACAATGGTTGAACTAGCTTACATTCCCACCAGCATTGTAGGAGGGCTCCCTTTTCTCCGCATCCTTGCCAGCATTTGTTGTTCTTAGTCTTTTGGATGGTGGCCATCCTTACTGGTGTGAGGTGATATCTCATTGTGGTTTTAATTTGCATTTCCCTGATGATTAGTGATGTGGAGCATCTTTTCATGTGTCTGTTGGCCATCTGAGTTTCTTCTTTGGAGAATTGTCTCTTCATATCCTCTGCCCATTTTTAAATCAGGTTATACGAAGAATTCTTACACCTGAACAACAAAACGACAAACAATGGAATTACACAAAAGGCGAAGGTCGTGGACTGCCATTTCTCCGAAGATGTACAAATGGCTGACGGGCACAGGAAAAGAGGCTCAACATTATTAGCTATTAGAAATGTAAATTCAAATCCCTGTGGGATTTTACGTCATCTCCACTGATATGACTATCATCAAAACACTTTTTTAAAAAAGTAAAATAAGGTTGGTGAGGGTGTGAAGAAATAGGAACTCTCATACGACGCTGGTGAAAATGTAGAGTGGTGCAGTCACTGTGGAAAACAGTTTAGCTGTTCCCCAGAAAGTTAGAGTCCACCTAGGGGTATATGCAAAAGGACTGAAAATGAGTACTTAAAGCAGTTCTTGTATGTGAATGTTCACAGCAACACTTCACGACAACCAGAAGGTGGCAACAACCCAGATGTCCGCCATGTGATGCATGGGTAAATAAACGTGGTATGTGCACACAATGGAATATTATTTGGCAATACAAGGAATGGATACCTTGTACCACAATATGGATGAACCTTGATAACACTATGCTAAGCGAAAGAAGCCGGTCACAAAAGATCACACATTGTATGATTCCATTTCTATGGAACAGCGAACGTATTGAGGTGGAAAGTAGATCAGTGGTTTCCAGAGGCTGAGGTGAGGGGGAAGATGGAATGAAAACAGATGCTTCCATGTCAGTGGGTTCTTTGTGTGGTGAAGAAAATAATGGTTGCTCGCCCAACTTTGAATATATAATAAAGGCCATTGAATTGTATCCTTTAAGTGGATGTTTTCTGGCATAAGAGTTATATCTCAATAAAGTTTAAAATAAATTATGCCCGTTGTTTATTGGCTATCTCCCCTAACAAGAGAGTAAGTGACATGAGGGATCCTTATCTGCTTTGTTCACTCATGTATTCCCAAGGGCATAGAGCAAGGCCTGGTGCTCAATAAATATTTACTATATGAATAAATATAGGAACATTCTGTGTTGACTTTTATTTCCAAAAAACATAAATACCCCTGCACTGGGCAATCCTTTTACCTACAATCCATCTTGTAAACCTACATGTAAAGGAATTAATTTGCTAGCTTCATCTGATGGAATTTTGATTGGAGACTGGAGAATAAGATAGAGCTCTGGAAGATACGTGGCCTCACTGGGACAGGAGCTGGATGGGATGTGGTGATGAGGGCTGGGTCAGCTCCAGTGGGACTCTGCCATCCCCTAAATCAGGTATAGCCTGGTAAGCCCAGAGCCAACCTGGCTTCAACCATGCTTTTAAGGACTCCTGGAAGTACATGTGACATCTCGCGTGAATTCCAGAAATGTGCCCAATCCTCTGCTGACACTGTTCTCAACATCTTGAATTGGTTTTAACATTCATGCGCACACATCTTACTTGGGGGGTGGTTCCTGCAGAGGAGAGGGACGTGAGAGCGGGAAGGGTCAGAAGACGGGGGCCCATGAGCAAACCTATTAGTGGTGTGCTGGAGGGCACAGGCCTCAGAAGGATCCCAGGCTTGGAGGAGGTTGCTGGGGCATTTATACGCCAAAGTCCTGTTAGTTGCCGAGGACTGCTCCAGGGGCGTCAGCTCCCTGACAGTTCCAGCCTCTGCACACAGGCGCAGAGGCCTCCCAATGCTTCAGAAAAATCCTCAAGCCCAGAGATACAGTGAGCAGCTGCTGGAAGTCAGCTTGCATGCACTCAAGTGGCAAGGCTCCAGGATTGGGGCATGGCACCCATTGTCTCTTCTTGGTGGCCAATGTTTTTAAAGGGAGCTTTTATGCAAAAACGGAATTTCTGGCAGCTCGAGGAAAAAATGTGAAGAGCTGGTAAAAGGGGCTCACATTCTCACTTGGCAGCTCCCAGCTGGGCATATCCCCTTCAGAAGGGGTTTGCATCCCAACTCATCACTGGCCCCTTCCAGCTCTACTGACACTGATGGGGCCCAGTGGGCACTTGCATTCGTGAAGTTTTTTGCCTGAGGCCACACAACTCCTTTCCCGAAGTGCCAGGGTGATGGCTGAGCTGATGTGCCCTGTGAAAAGTGGCCTAAAGAAAACAAGATATAGATGGACTTTTTTTCATTTCCCCCCAAAAAGCTATGAGCTGCACATTCTTGACTTACTGTGAGAGTGTTGAAAGCCCTTGCCAGTTTTTTCAGATGTAGCTCCTTCCAGCCTCCCCCACATCTGGGAGGGGCCAGGACTTTGACCCGGGGCCCCTTTGAACATGACCATCCCTGGGACTCGCATGACCGAGCCTGAGATACTTTGAGAGCTCAGCAGGCCAACCCTTGTGTGAAGCCCCTGGTCGGGGTCTGGCCTGGGGCCAGGGCTTGGTGGCCCTCTCCTGCACCTGGAGAAATCTGCTGGCACTGCGGGCCCTGGGGCCTGCTCAGGGGCAGTGGAGTCAGACCAGGTCCTTGTACCAGACCTGAGAGAGTGCTGCCTATCAGGTGGCAATGGGGTGTCACCAGGAGCAGTTGCTTCACAGCCAGTCTCTGAGCTAGTGTCTGCAGATACAGAAAATCTGACTATGGGTCCTGTGGTTTGGGCCCTGGCTTCTATCTTAGGTTACATGGTGGTTCTCTAAGGGTGGGTCGTTTCCTTGAGCATCTTTGTCTATCTCTACATTGTCTCTCCATGGGCTCGCCCTAGCATGTCAATTTCAAAGTAGTGGGACTTCTCCAGTAGGAGCCTCTGGCCCCCAAGAGTCATGTCCCCAGGAGGAGAGAGCCTGGCAGATGCTCTTTCACCATCTGTGACCTAGCCTGGGAACCACAGGACATCACACCCAGGCACTTGCCCAGCCGGAGCAGGTGCAAAGCGCTGCCCTGCTTCAAGGGGAAGGGAAATAGCATTGCACCCACTTTTGGGAAATGTAATCTGCCACTCTCCTAATGGGGCCCTTGTCTGTCGGGTGTGGTGCAAGCTCTGGGATTCTCTGGCATGTTTTCTCACTGGAGTCAGTGAGCCAAAATGAGGCCACCCCCTGTGTCTGCTCCCCATGTTCCTGGGTGGCTTGGTGCGTTGGTAGTCTGCGTGAGCTCGCTGTGCATTCTGCCCCAGAGATTTATAAGTGAATAAATGGCGAAATGTCAGAAGTCAGTCAGCTGTCATTGAATAAAGTGGTTTTCTAGGTGACAGGCCTGCCCCTAATATTTGAAGGGCTCCAGACCACAGTGCACATGGTGGCTTACCTACCAGATGTCTAAATATTTACAATTTACAAACATATTCATTGTATTTATAAAATGGATAAACTGATTGTTAAATAAATATCTTATCCTACCATGGTGGTAAATACCCTTCATAATGACCTGGAAAGCTGGATTTGAATGGGGATTTCTTAGATTCCTGGGAGTTCCTGAGTGGAGAAAGCCAGTGCTCAGCCCACATCCCAACCCCTCCTGCTTCACGTCCAGCTCTGCTCCACAGTGCAAGGCATTCAGCACCTGAGTGCAAAGCCGGCACCTCCAAGCTCCATCTATACCTGCTGCAAACAGCGGCCTCTTGCTTAGTCCTTGGGTCTAAAACGTACCCCCTGGATGCACAGGCCACCTTGGGTGATGGATCAAGGAAACAGGCCCCACAGACCCTGGAGGCAGGCCTGCAGGCCCTTTGGGCAGGGAAATCTGGGCCCCAGGTACCAAAGGTGCAGCTGAGAAAAAGTCTGGGCTCCAGGTGGACCCAATCCTCAGTCTGTGGTCCCCTCACCCCTTTGGGGGGCAGAGCCTGAAGTGGCCAGAGAAGGGCCAGACAAGTCCTTTGAAGAGTGTGGGGATCCCAGAGCAAGAACCCTACCTGCCCAGGTGCGTGGTGTCCAGCCTGGGATCTGACCCACCTGCTGCAGGTGCGCCGCTCCTGACAGCCTCAGGTGTGCTTTCTTTGCGTAGAATTGGATAGATTTCCACAGGTAGGTGGCATGTAGCACTTGCACACTGTATGAAGAGGATACATGTTTCGTTATTTTTAGTTCCAGTAAAAGCAGGGAGATTGGAAGTTAGAGGGCTTCTTGGATAGTGGTGACTGTGATCACACAAAGCTTCCTTCAGAACCGCCTCGTACCAGCTGTAGCCGCTCACCAGGCACAGTCTGCACATCCTCAGCACAACCTCCCTGCCCTTTACAGTGACCAGGTGCCATTATTTCCTACACTGTACAGATGAGAAAATGGGGGCTTGGAGAGGCAAAGTAATGGACCCAAGGTGACATAGTAAGTAGCAATTTCAGGATTTGAACTCAGGTTCCTCTAACGCAAAGCACAGGCTGCAAACCATCACACCTGAGAAAAGGCCTTGAAATGCACACTGCTGTTTTCCCTGATTGTTGACAGGTGAGTTCCTGGGAGCCTCTGCAGTGGGGTATAGGCTGTCCCCGGAAGCAGGAAGCAAGCCGCCAGCTAGTTCTCCTGCACACCTCTGTGTGAAACTGCATTTTGCACGTGGGCTTTCCGTCAGGCTGGGCCTTCTGTGAGAGGAAGCTGCAGGGCGAACCAGACCGCACAATGCTTTTGTGATGTGGAAATATGCTAGCTAGAGAGGGGAAGGGATTTTTCTGTCTGGTTTGCTGCCAAATCGATTCAAGACATACATAAAATGTAAGTCTTTGATTCCCCTTATTTTTGTTTCCCCTTGCACTTGGCTTTCCCATGAGCAGCCTCTCATTCCATTTACTATTATCTTTGATTGAATTATGAAACTGGAAGAATTCGCAGAACGAGCCAGAGTAAATGCGTCTTGCTAATCCTGTGGTTAGAAGGTCAAATCAGCAAACACTTGGGTGTGAAGCATCCAGGGCCAATTTCATTATGGCCTCTATTTGTAAAACCTGGGTGAGAAAAATTATACTAATAACCACCAGGAAAGGATACCTTGAGTGGCTTTCCCTTCACATGGTCCAGCCTCCTCTGTAGCACGCAGCAGAGATCCAGCTCGCATAAGAAAGTCACCTACCTTTCTTACCCAGCTTTCTCATCTGGAACCCTTGCTCTTTACTCAATCTCATAAATGTTCTTGGTGCATTAGCCAGCCAGGCCAGAGGCAGCCACCCTGACAGAATTCCCAGGCCTGTTCCGTCTGTGGCCGCTTCCTTAGCAAATCTGCAGATGCATGGGACACTTGGCTGGGGAAGCACAGTAATTGCTCTCAAGAATAGAGTTCAACAGAAGTCTGTATATTAGATTGCGGAATTGTGCCCAACTTTTTACCCCTCCTGGTATTTATGTCCTCCTCTTCCTTCTGACTAGATGAGAATGTTTTCCTGCCCCAGGGATGTCAGGCTTGGCTGTGTGACTTGCTTGGCAGGTGGGGTATTAGTGAATAGGACGCACGTAAAAACTTGAAATGTGCTTGTGTGATTAGGTCTGTCCCCTGTGGTGGCCTGAAGAGCCTGTTTGTCCCCAAAGTAAAGGAAATGTGAGGAGCAGAGGCCACCAAACCAGCAGCCTAGAGGGAGGCTCAGTCCGGAGTCCAGTGGACGTGGGTGGGTGAGCTGGAAGGCATGACGTGTGCTTAGGGGTCGTGACTGGTCTGTGGGGTCTGCAGCAGTTTTCCTGCAAAAGCTAACAGATATAGTCTGTATTAGTCAGTTTTGGAAAGACAAGACCCAGTGGTGTGTATACATAGGTTATTAAGGCAAGCTGGAGGTCGGGGAAAGCCAGAGGTGTAGTACCATGCCCAGTCCGGAGGCCTGAGTCCAAGGGCAGGAGAGACGGCTGTCCCAGCTCAAGCAGAGCGCAAATTAGCCCTTCCTCTGCCTTTCTGTCCTGTCTGGGCCCTCAGTGGACTGGACGATGTCCACCGTATTAGTGGTGTTCTTGTTTACTAGTGTGCAGATCCAAACCCTCATCTCTTCTGGAAACACCCTCACAAACACACCCAGAAATAATGTTTATCACCTGTCTGAGTCCCCCAGCCCAGTCAAGGTGACACATAAAATCAGCCATCATACTGTCCATTAGAGACACATTAAATTCATACCCTTTATTCTGTTAACACAGCTCAAGAAAACAGGAATGTCCCTGTCCCTGCAGCACTATGAGCTCTGAGGTGTCTCCAGCTCAGCCAAGGGGACGTCCAACAGAGCTCTTCTCAGAGGAACTCACACAAGACCTGATGGCGCGGGATTTGTGGGTGACGCGCACGGTTGCGCGAGGCCTCGTGGGGGAGTCTGTCTGGTGGGAATGAAGTGTAGGTTCACGGTGGAGGTGGAATCATGAAATAAACACTAAGAAAAGAAGGCACACTGTATGGGTATTCTTCAGGCCTGATTTTCTCTTCAGGTAAGTGAGTGACCGCTTGAGCCCCAGCACACGGGCTGCTTCACCTGAGGCTTTTTGCTTTCTGGCTGTGGGCTTGTTGAAAGGGTCCCTCCTTTTGTGAACTGTTTTTGAATGGTCTCCTAAAGCTCCCCCATGACAGTGCACTTGGCCTCTGAGCATGGGCCTCTACTTCTCTCCACCTGCATCTCTCTCTAGATGAGCCCATTCAGTTCCATGGCCGAGGACCCCGTCTTGCTCCCCACGCACTGTACATCTGTCTCTCTCCAGCCAGGGCACCGCCTGGGCTCCAGTCTCTGATACACCGCTGGGAGCTCTGGGGCTTCACCGATGTGGGTAGTAGTCATCACTCACTAGACATGTCAGCATTGAACCGATATTCAGCCCCAGTAATTCCTGCTGCCTTGCATCGCGGTGAGCAGCAGCTGAATCCTGTGATTGCCCAGGCCGAGACCAGGGGGCATCTTGACCTCTCCCACTCACTGGTTCCCTCTGCTCAATCTGTTGGCAAGTCACGCGGACCCTGTTCAGCACGCATCCAGAATACAACCACTTCTCACTGCCACCAGGGCCCCTTTGCTGGCCACCAGAGCTCCCCTGGATTTTTCGGTGGCCTCCTAACTGACTTTCTGGCTTAAACCCGCCCTTCAGCCAATTCTCAACTGTGGCCGGAACGATGCTGTTAGGATGTAAGTCGAGGCACCTCTGCTTCCCGTTTCACTCCCAGTTCTGCCATGAACAAGGTGGCCGTGTGGCTCTCCCGCGGCTCCCGTAGCCGGCAGGCTGGGCTCCTCGTTTCTCGTGGAGCACGTGGGCCTTGCTCCCGTCCCGGCGTGTCCGCACTGTCCTGCCTCCCCGAACACCCATCCTTGCCCGGGACTCAGCATCGCTCCCTTTCTGCTTCTTCCAGGCCTTCCCTCAAAAGTCATATTCGCAGTGAGGAGGATGCCCCATAAGTGGTCATCAAACAAACAAACGGGCTGCTCTGGTTATGTCCCCGTGTATCGCCTCTGCCTGGTGTGAACTGGGCCACCCAACACCACCGTGGTCAGTGTGGAGCCCGATGCTGACACTCCAGTAACCATGGGCCAGGTCCTGTGCCTGGCGCTTCCTCTGCTCCAGCTCATTTATAACCCATGCAAGGCCTTTAGAAAATTCTGAGCCAACAGTTAAAAAGCAGGAAGCTTCCCCTAAAAACCTGAACTTGGGAATTCCCTAAGCACTCGGATGGCCTGGGAATTCCAGTCCACACTGTGGTCAGTGGGTCTCTTTTTGATGAAGCTATGGCTCTCCAGCCAAACTGTCCCCACCAGGTGGGCCTCATGTATTGTCGTTTGCTGTCTTCTCCATGGAAATTTGGATTTACCACTTCTGAAGTAAGTAACCGTTTTGAGAGAATTAACAAACACAGGCAAGGTTAAGGAAAAAATCATTGCCTCTCTCACACCTCAGAGATAGTAATTGTATTTACACACGGAAATGTCATTCCTCTTTCCTTTAACTCTGCGTTAAAATAATGTGGACCCTCATCCACCCTAGACTGTTGGGAAGCCAGCGCCCCTCCCAGTGTTCCTAAGCATTCTGCAGATGGGAAACTGGGGAGCACGGGTGACCAAAGGCCTGCTCTGCTGGGCCCTGAAAACCAGTCGCAGACTCAGCGCAGCATGGGGGGTCCGAGGCCTCTCCTGAGAGACACGGGCTCCCCTGGAGCCAGCTCTGGCCGGAGGGGTCCCCAAGGGCCTCGGCATGCAGCCAGCCCGCCCTCCTTGCTCCCTCCTTCGCCCCAGTCCGGCCTGCCGGCTGTCGGCCTCCTGCAACGCCATTTGCTCCCCGGGTCTCTCCTCCCATGAGGTCCTTGCATGTCTCATCCTGCTCTGACACAGGTTCTTAAGCTCTCCTGGGGGCCTGGGGCTCTTGGCACTGCGTGTGGGGGTCTGCAGCCAGCTGGAGCAGTCTGGGTGCAGGGCCTGGGTATCCGAAGGGAGCAAGCAGAGTGGGGCCCAAACACTCACATGGCGGCTTGACAACTTCCCCAGGGCTGGCCTCGCTGGAGGACCCCCTCTCTCTGGGGCTGAGTGCTGGGCCCGCCTGGAGCCCACCGCACGGCCAGAGAAAGGCAGGAAATGGAGGTTATGCTCCATATGTCAACCTGACCGGGGAGGCTGTGCTGTGCGTTGGTCCTGACGCTGCTGATCTCACCTCTTCCGCTGAACCCTGGCCCCCTGTTCTCCATCTCGTGCTAAGACTGGATGTCCTTGTCATTGTGTTCCCACCCGCACGCCCTCGGCACTCCCTCCATGCACAGAAGGCTGCTCGCTGCAGATGCCTGGGAGAGCCCTTTCTGGCTGTGGGAGTTGCCTGGCCTGAGCTCAGGGTTAATGTTCTAGAAGCAGCCCTGGCCAAGGACAGACAACAGCACAGTGGATAGGTGCCCAGCTTCTTGCCTCTTAGTTGGGATGACTTTGAGGGTGCACTCCACCGCCTCCAGGGCCCCCCACACGATTGCCTTCCGGAGTAACTGGCTTGAAAGGCATCCTTTTGTCTTCCCTCCTGTCTTCCCACTCCCAAGCCAGTATTTCCTGGAATTGCCTCCCCAGTAAGCACTGGGCCTGGAATCCTTATCTTGAGGCCCGGCAGAGCAAGCTGCCCCCGGTACTGCTGCTCTAGGTTAGCCCTCTGGGTGGGGGTGAAGCCTGGGGGCAGGGGTGGGAGAGGCCCATGTGTCACCACGGAGAACACCAAACAGGTGCCCCATACCTTTGGAGCCCAAAGGGGTGGGAGGCTTGACCCAGGGGTCCAGACGAAGGGGCTGCAGAGGACGCTTGGACTGGATTTGACCCATAGGACAATTTTGTTTGGCCCACAAATTTTCAAACTTGAATCGGTTGCCAAAACCAGAGAGTTCATGTAAAAATCCTTATCTGCGTCTTGTCTGAGGAGTCGGGGGTTGAAGCTGACAGCGCCTGCATCACCCCTCCTCACGCCGCCGACCTGGCCTCACCGAGCAGCTGCCAACCCTTCCAGCATGGCTCGTGTGTCCCGGGTCTCCAGCTGGGTCTGCCTGCAAGCTGTGTGCTTTCCCTCCACACATACATAACAAGAACAAGATCACACCCAGCAGTACCAGTAGTGTAACTTGTTTTGGGTTCCTGGACCCGATTCCAGTGTGTGTAAGTATGTGGGGGGGGTTCTTTCACAAGACACCAAGCGATTCCCGAAGACCAGCAGGGTGTCGGAGAACTCAATTCTGATGCTATCTGTCCAGAGCCGGCGGCACGAGATTCCCCAGGTGAAGGGCTCCATCCTACCAGATTGTCCCCCAACTCTGACTCCAGACGCTGGTCGCAGTCCCCAGGCAGTTCCCTGTGCTTCTGACCTACTGGCTGCCGGTTGGAGGTTCCCACGACCTCCCCCTTTAGGTTTGATTAATTTGCTAGAACGGCTCACAGGACTTGGGAAAAACCAGTTTAATAAAGGATACTGTAAAGGATACAAGTTAACAGAGAGATGAAGAGACACATAGGGCACGGTCCCAAGTGAAGGAGCTTCTATCCTCATGGAGCTTGGGGCCTGGCTGGGTGGCACATGGAGGCATTCTGGTTCCCCAGGAATAGAAGCTTTTCCCGACTGAGACACGGGATTCTAGACAGGCGTTAAGCTCTTCTCATGGGTTTTTGTGAGGGCTTCACTGCATAGTCACAACTAACTAGATTACTGGCCATTGGCTGATTCAGCCTCCGGCCCCTGCCCTTGGGTGGGGGTCCAAAAGTCTCTCATCAGCATGACAAACACCCATTTCATCTTTAAGACTCTGCAGTGTTTTCAGGAACTGTGGATGAAGACCAGAAATACCTGGGAAATACATATTTGGTCATCTGAATGACCTAATATGTATTTCTTATGACTCATTCTGTCGCACTACCCATCCGGCTTCATTTATTTCCTTGGCTTGACGCGATCCTGCGGTGGGATGGCTGGGGCCCTAGGACAGGGCATACAGCCCTGCGCTAACCTACCCTGTGTGTGGGGGGGTGGCCGTGGGGTGTGGACAGCGATGTCCCCGAGCCCTGGGTTTGCTCTGAGGTGACTGGCTGACCAGACTTATTTCAGGGGCCCAGAACCATGTTAAGAGGACAAAACCAAAAGGCCATCAGGGCCCTGAGTCTGAAGCTTCTAGTCCAGTGGTTCTCAAACCCTGGCCTTGATGAAAGGACCAGGATCTCAGGCCCATCCTCTGGGACTGGCCTAGGGCGCTGACGCTGTTAAGAGCGCTGGTGTGTCCCAGAGTGGCTTGCACTGCTTGAGGGCCCACCATAGGAACCTCCTGATGAAACTGACTTTAGGGGAGCATTTACGGCACGGCGATCAGCCCCCCCCCCAGGGAGCCTGCCTCCCAGCACGCTGCTGAAGAGCCCCACGTCGTTGTGATGGGAGCCACAGCATGAACTGTGTCCTCAGCAGGGACTAAGAACCTGCCGGTGGGATCTGCAGCCCACTTTGGGGCAGACATCTCCATATGCAGAGGGCCTTGGGTCCAAGAGGGTGGGGGTCGCACTGAGCCTTCAATTCCACTTTACAGTTGCAACTCCCTTTTTCTGCTCATTTACTATGTGACTCGGATAAAATGTCCTGGCCCTCTGGGTCCTGTCCCTGGCCAGTCCCGTGGCACTGGCATGGCCCACCTCTCAGGAGAGTCGCACTGGTCCTCTGCCAGTGTCCCACTCCACAAATGCCACTTGTCGCTGCCTGTGTCTGGGAGGGAGATGAGCGCAGAGTGGCGTTTCCAGAGCCTCCTGTGAGGAGCTGCTCACGCATGACCCCTGGCCGCCGACCGAGGGGGTGTCAGGGAAGGGCCGCTTGGAGCCGGCTGGGAGGAAACACACCAACCAGTCTTGGTGGCTGAGCCTGGATCCTGTGCGTGGTGGGGTTAATTTTGCAGGTGGAAATGACTCTTCCGACTATGGCTGCTTTCCTTGCTATAGGAACATCAGGGGCCGTTGCCCAGTGAAAGAGAAAAAGAGCTACATTAATTACAGTCTCACCCATGACAATTTACTCTGACTAAAATCTAGCCACTCACCGTTTCATAGGATCTCTTTTAACCTAAAAAGCAGCTCTTTTTCTCCCTTTCTAACCCAGACCCAGTATTTAGCAGGGTAATGGGATTTATGATTTTGTTTACATCGGTCTCCGTGGCGATCCACCATAAAAGATCAGTTGCTTGGCAACTTGGCATTGTGGGGCTGCAATGGAGGGTGGAATTTTTTGTCTCTCTGAAGCGAGGGCTTAAGGAATAATGAAAACTTCTGCTCATACTTCTCATGAATGCTTTTATTTTCAAGGTCAACCAAATGTTTTTTTTCAGGAGAGACTAATGCACTTTTCTTCAAGCGATACACCGTAAAATGTTTCCCCAAGATTATCCTGTCTCTGAGCTGAGGACAACTGGCTCTCCATGCTTTTATTCTCTCCTTGCTGTTGCAAAATGAGGTTTGAGCAGCTCTGGAACCATCATAATGGAGTGGGTCTCTCTCATTTACTGGCATTTTCCATACTCATTAGCAAATGCCTTTTTTTTTTTAATGAGCTGCTATACACTCTGAACCATTTCTCATCCTAGAAACCAGTTTCGTCTGGGTTGCAGTTGATCCCTTTGATGACGGGGTAGATGTTAGCAGAGGCCCAGAGGGCACAAAACAGGACCCCAATTTCCCTCTGAGGTTCCTATTGACTATGGACATTTCTGCGAATGATCAAAGGGCCTGTTTTAAAACATGCCAATGCCCTTTCCTGACCTCTTTCCCAACATGGACACGCATGAAGGGGAGAAGAAGTCGGCTGGTACCACCCTGTGTGGACGCGGGCCGTGCTGGAGGTGCGGAGGCGCGGTGACGCCCGAGATGAAGAGGACACGGCCAGCCGAGCACGGGTCAGGTGCTTTTCCTATAGCACCTCCCCTGATTCTTGCAGCCACACTGAGCCACGCGTGATCAGCTGGGGGACCAGCCCCAGCTGCCCTAGCCACAGACGCCTCCCAGACCAGCCTGTGCCCCCATTAGTCCCACCACTAATTTCTCCCTAGATGCTCTGAAGCTAGACTCAGAGCTCAGCTGCTCAGGCGACTGCTCCCCAGCTGCTGTGGTCACAGGCCGTCCTCACCTTGAGCCAAGTTTAAACCTACACACTTCTTTGCATCCATATTAGGTGTGCTAATAATCGGCTTGATTGTGACTGGAAATTGCAGGCGGTGACATCTATGAACCAGCGCTTCTTAAACTCCAAGGTCTTGGTAATGGCAAGTCCGGAACTTCACCCTCAGAGAGTCTGACTGACTCGGTCTGGGATGAGGCCCAGGAACTTATATTTCTGACAAGCACACAGACAGAGTCCCCTGGGGAGCAGGCCACACTCAGGGTTCCAGCCCGGTCCCCTCTGACATCTGGAAGCGTCACACTTTTTAGCACAAGACTTTATGTGGGTCCAGCAAACGTGTGATAAGACACTTTGTGATACCCAATTTTCAACTCTTTTCTTGCCAAGGACTTGGCAAATCTTCTGTTTGTTGGCTTTTTACAATTTACATACACTGTTACCTTGTGGAGTGGTTTATAATTTGTATGCAATCTGTTATTTGCCCAGTGGGGTGTGGTTTTGCCCATTTTACAAACTGAGATGTGGAGGCCGAGACGATGCCTCACTCGTGTTCGAAGTGTAGTTATAGACGCTGAGGCAGGCCTTTGGGCACTGAGTCTGGTCACCACCTCCGCACCCTGGCAGGACAATACACACTGGGGAAGACGGAGATGGAACCAAGCTGCAGAAAGGAACCCTGAAATAGAGGCTGAGAACTGGGGCTGCAGCCATGGAGTCAGCACCCCAGGCTGCCTCCCTTAAATGGCGACAAGAGCGATTTCTTGCAGGTTTGTGCAGACAGATGTGTGCAGTGGGCTGGTCCTCGAGTGATCTGCTCCTCACGTTCTCGTGAGCAAGCAAAGAGACTGTAGCAGGACAGTGAGGGGACTGCTCAGGTCGATTCTAGATGTTTCATACCAAAGGCCCATCCTTGCGATTTTCGTTTAACCCTGAAATGCTTTACAGTTTGCATGACATCAGTTTGGACGGAATGCATCCTTGGCTCCGTGGCAGTGCTTCTCCTCTTGGAACATGAAAACCCACGAATCTAGGTCCTTCTGTTTCTTTTTATTTGACTCAAAGTAAAGCTCTGGAAAGGGGGTTTAAGAAATTGGTTGCTCAAAACTGGCGGTAACTATAAGGGAGGGGGCTGTGGTGCTGGGCAAATAGGTGAAGGGGAGGAGGAGGAACAGACTTGCAGTTATAAGATAAATTAGTCTCGGGGACAAAAAGTATCACGTAGGGAATATAGTCAAGAATATTGTAATGACTTGGTACGGTGACAGATGGTAACTACACTTGTCATGGCGAGCATTTAGTAATGTAGATAAATGTCAAGTCACTGTTATGTACACCTTGAAACTAATGTTATATGTCACCTAGAGTTCAACTAAAAAAAGGATATTTGTTGTTCTTCCAACTCGTGTGTAAGCATGTTACCTGAATTATCGGGGATCATTGCATAAAAATAATAATAGAGTCTGTTTATTAACCACATTTTCCAGACATGGCAACCGAGGCTGAAAGAGGCTCAGTGGAGCCCAGAGCACCCACCCCTGTCTGCCCGCTCTCAGCTCCATGGCCCCTTCCTGTTCTGGGCCGCCTTTCACAGCAAGGCCCTGCCCTCAGGGACCTCCTGCAGGAGGGGTGAGCCCTGGGGATACGGGTTTGGAGGCGTGGCTGTGCTGTCCCTGCACCCACCTTCACCCAGGCCACCTGGCAGAGAGGCTGGAGGGTTTTCACAGGACTGCAGCTGCGGGACGACCCTCATGGGCCACAGCAGCCTGTCGCATTACCATGGGACTCCACGTGGCCCTTGCTCAAGGCTCAAGGAGCCCTGATGGAGGAGAGACCCAGCCAGAGAGAGAGAGAAGGAAGGGCAGGAACAAAGAGAGCTCAGGCAGCTCAGTCTGCTGTGCTTGGCTCAGAAAGCCAGGTGGTAGGGGAAATGGCTCCCAACACGACAGGGCCGCCGGCATGTTTCTCTGAGCGAGGGAAACAAATCACAGATGGATAGCACACCTTTTGTGTGGGGATGCATCGTCGTACGAGGAGACCTGGGAGAGTGTGAGGGTACCTACATGCCCACCCGCGGGCACACAGGGCCTCACCCCGCCTTTGGCTGGACGGGGTTGGGGTGGCAGTCAAGAAGGACTTCAACCTTATCCAAATGCTTTGATTTTTAAAAGCAGAGTGGATCTGTGCATTACTTTTGCCATTAAACTCTCAATTTAATGGCAGAGAAAAGCAACCCGTTGCCATGACTGCCACTGGGGGAGGTGCCATTTGACAACTCTGGGTGGCCCGGCCCCTGAATGACTGAGGCCCGGAGGCTTCTTGTTGGGTTCCCTAATGCAGTCTTTGAGTATGAAGCGAAACAGGTGGAGGTGCCGCCTAGTCCCCCTTCCCTGTGGGTCTGGGTCAGGCGCAGCCTCAGTAAAGCGGGGATTTCCTTTCCCCAGGGTTGGCAGTCCCTTTTTCTCATGGGATTTTTTACTTATTTCATTACATCCACTTAGAGGTCTTTGATTCAACAGTTTTGGTATGGGAATGGTAAACCGTAAAGGCTTAAGGCGTCTTTTTAAGCATATCTGAATTGTACGAGGGAAGAAAGAGAGGCCATTCTGCAGGGAAGGGTGAGCATGGACTGGGACACTGGCCACCAGGTTTCTGCAGGGGCTTCCATTGCTCGGAGGCGGGTCTGCTCTGCCCCAGCCGCAGGGAAACAGGAGACCTGTGGTCTGTAAAACGGGCAGATTCTTTCTTGAGGGAAATTCCTTCTCAACTCATTAGCCATGGGAGGAAACAGATACTGTGTCCCCCTTCTCCTCAGTCTCTGCTAAGCCCAAATAATCTCCCTGCTGAAGAAGACAAAGTCCTCAAGGGTTGACTCATATGACCCCATGACTTGGGCAGCCGGGTGCCTGCTGAAGCCCAACCTATTTCTGGGTCCAACTCCTGCGTCTGGACAGGACCTGAGCTGGCAAGCGGGCCTGGGGTCAGAGTAAAATTCTCCCCTCTCCCTTGACCATGTACTAGAGGTTCAGTCCTCATACGCTGAGAGTCCAAACCACACAGCCTGACAGGCTGTCAGGGCGTGGGTCTCATTTACCTTTGCTCCCTTACATCCCCCTGGAGCGGCCAGACTGTCCTGTTGGGTACTGATGTCACATGACACAGCAAAGGATTTGGCAACAAACGGATGTGATTGGTGAGTTCAAGAAGGGTTGAATGGTCAGAGCACTGGTTAATTGGTGAGAAGTCATCATGCCTGGGGAGAATCTTTGTCTCCGCTGCCAGTAAGCAGCTGATGTCCCTTCCTTGATGAGGCAGCCTGGTGTGGAGACAAGAATATGGATTCTTGAGGCCGTGAGTCCCACTTACTAATAGTGTGACCTTAGACACGTCACTCACCTCTCTGAGCCTGTTTCCTCACCAGGAAAATCAGTCTTCCAATGACCATCATCCATGGTTGGGAAGCTCAGAGATAATATGTATTTAACCTGCCTGGAGCATAGAAGGTGCTCTGTGAGTGGCAGCTGCTCGTACATTATCATCTATGCTGCCTTAGTCGGGACTCAGAGGTGCAAGTGACATGAGCTTAACCACAGTAAGAGGTAAGCAGAAAGGGCCTCTACTGGCTTATCTAACTGAAAAGCCCAGAACTTCAGGCGTGTGATTTAATCCAGGTGCTCAAACTGATTCATGAGGAAGCCCCGCCTTTCTCCATCTCTTACGCTATTTCCCTCTAAATGGACTTCTTTCCAGGGACGGCAAAGATGGACCCAGTAGATTTAGACTTAGTTCTACCAGTTGAACGACCCGACAAGGACATGTTTTCCAGTTGTTTACGCAAATTCCCAGGTTATTGTAACTCAGATGACTTAGATGGACTACCTTGCCTCCCTCACGCCAATCGCTGTGCCTGGAAGCTTGGAATACGCTGGTCATGCTACGGTCATGAGTCTGATCTTGTAGCCAGGGGCCGGGGTAAACCCCACATGAACCAGAGGGAGGACTGGGGGATGGGGGGTGGAGAATTGTTTCCTTCGTCCCATTCTAGGTTCTTTGGCTGGTCTAATAATTAGATTGATATAAAACAGATTAACAGGAGAAACAAATTTGATTTTGTACATATAGGAGCCCCATAAACATGAGACCAAAAAGGCAGCCTGATTATTGAAGCTGTATAACATCCTGAGCTAAGGGAGGGGGTGGCGGGAGGGGAGCAAGGGAGGAAGGCGTTCACAGGAAGGCAAAGAGGGTGTTTCGAAAAATGAGGGTCACCCTGTTATGCAGATAAGCCTCTTAGGTAAAAAAGATGTCCACTAATGGCTCTGTTCTTGACACAGGACCCTTTTCCAATGTAAATGTAGGCAGTGGAAAAACTATGGACCCATAATGTTTCAGAAATGCAAATACGTGGGTGAATTAACAAGTCCTTCTTAACGGATATCTATGAACACAATTTGAAATTGCCCTCTTTACTAAGTTTCCCTGGCAGAAATCATGCTGGGGCTTTTCAGGAAATTGGAGTGGACTTCCAGAAGGGCTTTCTAGTCTTACCGTTGGTGTGGAGGGAACTTAGCACATATCCTGGCCCCCCAAATGCTTTAGGCATATTGTCCCAGGACATACACCATTCCTTTTGTACTAAATGGGCACCTTTGGAAAAAGAAACTCCAAAAATACTAGAAGGTTCTCTTGCTGTCAGAGAACATTAGGTGTGATTGTCCAGTTCAATGACTGAGCAGCATTCCTGACAACATCGAGGAGAGACACAGACCCTCCCGGGGCTCAACACATGCACAAATGACTGGCACTGCAACACAAAGAGAAGATGCTATTGAAAATGTAAAGGGCTGTGGGGGATTCAGAAAAGGGTAATGAATCTTTGGGGAACTTAAAACACCTTCCTGAAGGAAAGCAAATTGAGATGGACTTTGAAGGGTGTGGTCATAAGGGGGATGCTCTTCTTGGCAGAACAAACCTGTCTTGAAGGGCTGTTTCCTGTGGGTCCCAGCCTATCAGTAGGGATGCTTGAGGCCAGGAATGCCTGGGGCTCTCACCTGGGCCTGCGCTCCCAGGGGTGAGCCCCACAGACATGTCCCCAGCCACAGCCAGTGTTGTGATTGGACCAGCCCTGTGGTGTGTACTCTGAGTGCAAGGGAATTTTGAGCAAACCAGGGTTTATTACAAGTCCTGGTGGGTATATGGCACAGCCAAGAGGCAAGCAGTGAGATTGTGGGTGGAGAGAGAGCAGGGACTTGGGGCTCTGCCCGTATGAGGGCCAAGGCTGAGGTTCTAGGGTTTCAGAGGTTCACTCTTTATTGGTGAATTTAAGACCTAAAAGCAGAAATTAGAGCTCGGAAAGGGAAAAGTGGGGTCACTCAGGTGGCCAGTTATTGAGGTCACCCTGGGCTTTTGTGGGTGGGGGCCTGGATCCTTATCTGGTTGGGTAGCCAGTTACTATGCAGTGTGGCTGGCCACATGTTCATTGGCGATGCATGTCTTTGAAATGGATGCCTTGCAATTAAACTTAACATCAGGCATTTACATTGCGAGGGTTCCGGCTCCAGAAGAGCTCCTTTCACAGCCCCAAAGTTAAAATAACTGGGCTTCAAAGAGTGTTTTTGAGTTCACAAAATGCCCACACAGGCATTTTCTATGATCTGAGAAGACTCTCACGACCAGTAGACAGACTCTTTCTTCCTGCTTGCTCTGGCTTTAGGACTGCGGTTCAGGGGGGATCTGCTTTGTTATGAATGCATCTCTCTACCCACCCACCCCCACTTCTCCACCAAGAGGGGCCTCCCTGTGCCCCAACCCTTCCTTAAGCTGTAAATGGTGACTGCAGCTTGCAGAGAGAGATGGGTCAAAGACATGGGCAAGTTTCAGAAGCTTCTCACTGCTAACACCTTAACATTGTGTATAAACGGATTATAATTCATTAGCAAAGAAGGAAAAGACTAGACTCTAGACTCCCCCTTCTCTAAGCTGATGGGGGCACAAATCCAGCCAGGTTCCACCAGAGATGACCTCAGAATCATGCAGGCAGGAGTTTTCAACAGTTAATTAGATTGCTTCCTTCACCCCATACATTCTTATCATGGATCATTAATTTATGCTCTGGAAAGTCTTTAAAAGATTTAAAAAAACATTTTCTTTTGAATTTCATTTGGCTTCTGTTCTATGGTATAATATGACTGAAAGCAGGCTGCTCTGAAGGTCTAAGCTTGGAGCTGGGTTTCTTGGATGCTGGGTTTTAATTTCCACCATGGCGTGGTTGCCCACTACTGGCTTTGGTCCAGTGACCATTGTCTTATTGATGGCCATCTGTCCATCTCTGAAAAGAGATCCTATTCTGGAAGCAAACTCACTATTAGAACAGGGATACTTTCTGCTCAGTTTCCTCTTTCAAAGGCCCTGAGTTTGGTCCACATCTCTTGGACGCTACCAGGGATGAGTTTCAGAAGAGGAGAAAAAGAAATCCCCACCAGGTCAGTGGGGGAGTCAGGGACCCCACAGTCTTCTCCCGGGATCATGTCCTGACCTTGGTCGTTGACACATCTCCTCTCTTCCCTCTTTATTGGCCAGGCCTTGGCTCTGAGCGGTGCTCCCCCCTCTGCGTGGCCTGTCAGTGTTTACTGAGGGGGAGATGCCCATGGAAAGGGGGAGGTGTTTATTGCTCTCCATCTAGAGTTAATGGGAAGGGAGCCGTGGTGGCTGCCTGGCATCTCATGCAGAGTCTGAATTCATGGGCCCTGTTGCCACCCAAAAGAGGAGAACTGGTTTTAGAACTGAAATTGTTGACATGCCATTTGTGTCCCTGCCAACCTAAATAACTTCCATATAGAAACCCCAAACCTTCTACCTGTGAAAGCCACCAACCTAAATGAGAAGGATTAGAGAAATCCTGGTCTATGGGTATGTTGGAAAAGACAGACAAGTGAAAGTGACGTGCTCAGTGGGTGCAGGCCCTGAAAGCTGTAGCCACACTAAGGTACCAGGGGAGCAGATTACAGCAGGAAGAAGACATCATCTGCCCCACAGCCTGGCCGGGCAGACTGCCACAGGAAAGGGGACTTGAGTGATTTGGAGAGCTGTAGCCCCGTGGGGGACTGAAGCACACCACCCTGCTGGGCAGTTCTGTATCTCTCCCGGTGATAGGGCTTGGCGGGGGCAAGTGGGTTGGGCTGGGTGGGGAGCCACGTGGGGGAGGTCCCTGCGGACCCCGGGCTCTGAGCTGCTTCATCAGTGGCCACCTGTGAGTGGAGCAGAGAGCCAGGTGGACCTTCCAGGGGAGACAGTCCCTTTGAGCCTCTAGGAAATGCCTCTGGGTGTTGTCAGCATCGATTGTCAGGAGGGTAAACGACAGGCCAGGGTGTCCGGATGAGGCTCTCTGTGGGTGCGTGAGATTTACGGCTCCCCTTCGGCCAGGTAGCACACTGGGGTGGTGAAGTCAGGCCGCTCACTGAGGTCCTAGGTGAGTTCCTGGGGTAATGTACCCTGGACTCCAGTTGGAGGAAGCACCCCTTGCAGGCACAGGGGACAGGGCACCTGTGTCCCTACAACAGGGGAGGCTACAGGTGCTGTGTTTTCATAGACCTGGTTCCATTGATGCCCAGAGCACAAGGCAGGCATTTTCCATGTTTGCTTTCTCCCCATGGATGAGGAGACTGAGGTGCAGAAATGCTCAGGTCTCTGCCTGCCCTTTGGTAGAATACTATTCTCACCTCCTTTATAGATTATGAGCCCGTGAAACAGCTTTGCCAGGAAACTGGGGTCTCATCTCACGTAGCCATTATCATTCCAAGGGGCCCATCCTGAAGGTGAGGGTGACTTGCCTTGACGATGACTTAATTCAGGGCACCCGGGGCCTGGGCAGAGCCCTGGGGGCTGGGTCCAGCAGGCACGCCTGCAGCCTGGGGCATCCCACGCTCTGCTGGCAGAGAGCCCTGAGGCCGTGCCTTGAGTGCCTGAAGCTTGGGTCCCTCATCTGTAAAGCAGGCCCGATCATAGTGGGAGTCATAGGATTCTTTCAAGGAGTAAATGCAATGAAGGTTAGAAGCACTCAGCAGAGTGTCTGAACATGGTTAAGTGCTCAATAACCAGTAGCTATTGTTGTCATTTAATATTATCTTACTTTAAGAGTACCTTGAGTTTTGGGGTAAAAATTGGCAAAAAGGAGACAAATACCATTAACTACCAGGAGTTTGAGATAAATTCAAATTTAAATTTATTCATATTTTATTAACTCTTAAAGACTAAAGTTCTTATATATTCACATAAGTAACCTATTTACTAAAAATGCACTTGAAAATACCCAAATTAATGTGGGAAATATTAGGTGTTCCAATATTTCTCCATTATTCACTGCACTTAAATAAAATTCTATTTGATAACCAGCTGACAACGGCTATCTGTCTAAAGGAATATTGAGCTTTCAAAAGAGTCAAAGTAATAAAAACAGACATCTTCCTTTCAGTCTCTTTCCTTAAGCAGCTCCCCATGGGATGGAGAAGTCAGGCGTTCACACGGATCAACTAAAATAGTGTGTGATTAATAGGATGGATGACTTGCTGTACGCAGGAGTTTTGAATTGGAGCATGAATCCAAGACTTCCCAGGGTGGACTAGCTGGTTTTAAGGGAACCAACATCAGATGCTCAAGTTTCCCATTGATTGAAGAACGGCGGTGACGGGGTAGACCTATCACCTTCCCCAACTCCCCATTCACTCAAGAAAGGTGTGGATCCCTCACTCATTCGGGGACTCACCATGGGGCCTTGCACAGGGGTGTAAAAATCTTCAGGGCAATAAAGTTATGATTCAACATATTGGTGTTGGCAAACTTTCTGTAACCAGACACCAATGACCTACAGAGAACCTAGTATCTTTCTGTTAGGGGCTGATTTCTCCAGAAGCAGAAGAAAGAGTCTGGGGTGCCGGTGATTCAGTAGATCTCAGCTCCCGCCAAAGGCAAGTGCAGGCAGCAGGACTGGGTAGAAATGAGACTGAGACGCAGACCTGATGAAGGCTTGGCCCACCCTGGGAGAGCTCTGGGGCAAGCGCTGCCCCCCAGAGCAGCCCTTGCTGAGCCGGCAGGCAGAGCCGCCGGGCTCCCTGAAGCCGCGCTGACAGTGGAGGACATGGCAGGCCTCACTCCCCAGCCGGGCAGCCAGGGATTCCTGCGAGGGGGTCCTCATGGGGCGGCTCTGTGTCTCTCCCTGTGCTGTGAGCAGTTCTGCTGTGCGTGAAGTGCAGTGGTCAGAACAGAAGTGTTCTGGCCCGCGTTGGGGTGCTTTGCATTCAGATGTTTCGGAAGGTGAGGCCCTGAGAGTGCTGAGGATTTCTGTCCAACTTCTCTTCCGCCTTCTAAATAATGTCAAAGGGGATGCCCTCCTAAAGAAAGATTCCCAAACACGAAGTAAAGAGGGCACCGAAGAGCGACAACAGTGCAGGTCTCGTTCCTGGAGCAGTTCATTCAGGGTGGGGGCTGTGCCTTCCCGATTTCTGAGACGGAGAGCGGGCCCACCAGGTATTTGCCTATACATTGATGTTTTGCCTGAGAATGAGAATTCGCAATTAAGCTGGTTGGCTAGGGGTGCGTATCGACACATCTGTTTGTAACTGAAGTCAGTTTTTTTCTAACGGACACTAAATCCAGTCTGGCTGCTTCCTCTGACCGTGTGGACCTGCTTTGCCAGACGGTTGGTTACATGGCAGATATTTCCACGAACCAAAAGAGCTAAACCTGAAAACCCAAGGTTTTGCTGAACACGTATCTGAGGTATATGGTGAAGTAAAAGAATTTTATCAGAAATTATATTGGCCGGAGGAGTGTGGAATGAGCGGTAAGTACTAATGGGCATGGATGTTCTTAATTGGAGTGATGAGAACGTTCTAGAATTAGTAGGGATGGCTGCATACTAAACATCACTAAATGCTACACTTGAAAGGGTGTCTTTTATGGTAAGTGAATTATATTTCAATTTAAAAAGCAAAAAAATATTGTATCGGCAAAGTTGTATTAAAATAACAAGTATTTAAATTTTCCCAACCTTTTCAGTTTAAACAAGAGGCCTCTAAGTAAATGAGTAGCAGGTATAATTAGCAGTCATCTGAGAAGTTTTCATACAGTTTTTTTGGTAGATTTCCCAGAATTAAGAAAGTGAATGACTAACAATGGGGTAACAAATACATTTTCAGGTCTCACAGCCTCTAATTCTTTTCTTTCGGCAAAATTGGAGGGCCAGACTGACTTGGTCACTATGGTGGGTCACCACTAACTTTTATTAAAAGGTTGTTGTGTAATTTTTGGCATCATAAAACCCCTTTCATTCATATCTTGTATTGGGGAGAACAAGGTTTCTCAGAGTTTTACAAATGTAAAATAAGAATAGAAGTGATTCTGAACCCCATCTCATTCTAGCAATAAATGATTTTCATTCCTGGACACATCAGCTAGTTGAAAAACAAAGTGCCATTTCAATTCTTTAAGAAGTGAATTTTTCATAAAATTTACCCTTGGGTTTGATGATTATTTGTGAAAACATAATGTATTTACATTGTCTTGATTCATTGTATTCTGATGGGGATTATTGAAACGATAGCTTGGCCTGGAAAAAGCTGCTTTAAGCTTACAGACTTACAGTGATGATGACATTAAAATTACAATGTGTTTACATTTTTGTTGCAGGAAGGCATGATACAAAGATCATTTATGAAAAACTTTCAAATGTAAAAGTATATGGCAATTGCTAAGAAGTAAAAGGAGTAAATAGGATGGAAATACAAGTTCAATAGTTTTGTTTTAAAATGCTCACATTTACTATTCTCAGGAAATGACATCCTCTGCAGCTATTTCGACTTACAGTAAAAGTTTTTTTTATGTCATCTTAAAATTGTGTGAGAGGGTATATGAATTTTCAAACTGCTTTTAGGGAGCGTAGAAACCAAAAGCTTTGGGGACCCCTGCTCTTGGGGGTTAGAGAAGGGGTGACGGGGTGTGCTTGGGTGGGTGTGGTTCTTCACGGAGGAGGTGACACGTGAGCTGGGCCTGGACAGATGGAGGAAGGAGCCTGCTAGGCGGAGGAGGGCCCTGGGCAGCTGCCAGCCTGGGTAGGCTGATGCTTGAGGAGTTCAGTGCCAGGTCCTGGCATCCTCACTTGGGCATTCATTACCATAATCTTGAGCCTCATGGCATGGCAGCTGATACCCTGGCCATTTTGTAGAGAGAAGAAAGTAAGTGATGGCTGGGTGATTCAGCTTCCAGGTGACCCGGGCCTTTGCCGAGTCCCTGGCAGAGGTATTGCCCTCTGCTTTCTCTTCCTGTTGGCCAGGTGGCACCGTCTGTGTCATGTCCAGCCACAATGAATTTACCTTGCCCTCCGACCGCACTCCCTTCCCCTGCCCCCAAGTGTGGTCCTAGAGAACAGCTCGGTCATCTTCAGCCTTCCTGAGCTCTGGCTGGCATTTTCCATCCCTGTGGTCTGTGGGGTCAACACACGGCCAGATTTGGAAAATGGGCAAGAATGTGCTTGCCAAGAGCAGGAGCCGTCTAGGGCTTTTACTGTCTTAGTGGGAAGGGAAATCTTTGGTAAAGTTGAGGGGTGGGGTCAGGTCTTGGGTTGGAGGGTTTCCAATTTAGTTGAAAAGAAACTCTGGCTTTTTTTACCCTCTGAGCCAAGTTCAGAAGTTTGTAGATGTCTTTGGGGAAAGACAGTTTGTGATATAGACCTCAAAACTGTGCTTGTTTTGAACGGGGACCCACAAAGCAGGTATGGTATCGTGAGGAGCTCTCACACTCCTCGAGGCTGCTCCAGGGTGGCTGTCCTGGGCGAGGCACACAGTGGGGCAAGGTCTGCGCAGGGAGCCTCGGAGGCCTTCCCACTCCCCACCTCCGCTTGGATTCTGCATTTACGCATATTTATTCTGAAGCGTGCATACAGACGTGTGGGTTTTCTGGAAGGGATCTGAGAGGAGGGAAGCAGTATGGCTGTGTGGAATGTTTGGGCTGCAGCCATCGGGACCCAGAGGAAACAAGTTTACTTTTTCAAGCTTGTCCAGATGGGCCGCGTGGGGCGGGGGTGGTTGTTAGCTCTGGCACCGGCTGCCAGGCTCTGTAAGCGCTGCACGGCCTCCCCCAGGACGTGTTTTGACTGTCATACCTTCCTGCCCCACTGGCTTTTGCCAAAGAGCTGCAGGCCCCTTTCCTGTAGCTCTCCCTGTTGTTCTGGGGAAAGCCCTGGGGGTGGCAATGAGTTTCTGGTCCCTGAATGTCCCTTTGTTCATTTCTCAGTGGACCAGCCCAACCAGCAAGAGGGATTTGCCGCCTCTGCAGAAGGCCTTTGCAGCACCGGTCCCAGTGATTTTCTGGACGGAGGGACAGTTTAATTTGCTGCTTTAAGTCAAGTCTGGGACAGGCCATGGAGGCCCCATACCCTCCAGCCATTTCCCTCAGCTCCCCTTCCCCACAAACCCTGTTTTTGTTCCTTTCCGGGTTCCATTCTCATTTCCCCTCTGGACGAGTCCAACAGCCCCGATATGGCTGCGTGTAGGGCCATGGCATGCACGCAGAGGTAGTCAGCATGGACACATGCCAGGTGCCAGGCCCCACACCCGACAGCTCACACCCTGTCCACAACCCTTTGGAGACTCGTGTCTGTGAATCGCACCATGACAAGTCGCCTGGAAACGTCCTCTGCTCCTGGCAGCTCCACACCCATGCATTTCCTCTTTCCTGTAAAAAACCCATTCCCAACTCCAGCTCAAGACAGAAGGTCAGTTATATAGACACCCATGGCACACAGACGGTGTATTTTCAGGAAAATATTTTCACCTTTGAAATTTTTTATGCTGAGTCCCTCCCCTATCTCACACCCAGCCTAAGCCCCTCCTGAGGAAGCCCCGTGAAGGCCCATCCTGCAGCCACCCCAGGACCATGTGCCTTGAGACTTTCTCCAGTGGTCGTGAGGGGCTCCATGGAGGCACCCATGAGTTCTCCCGCAGCATGGAAGGTCGTGGAGAGACACACGTGGGGTCAGGAGGTGGAACCTTGAAGCAGAGTCCCTTGTCACAGGGCAGGCTCCTGCTGAGCTGAGGATCTTGGGCAGCGTTTCTCGCTTCCCTGCCTGCTTTTCCTCACTTGTGAAACGGGAGAGTAATAATTCCCCAGGAGGAAATGTACCTTCAGGCACCTTGTGAGGCCATCTCCTTTTCAATCAGGCCAGGGGACCCTTTCCTGCTTCTCCACGCATGTCAATCTGTCTCCAGAAGCCTCTGGTTAAAATCAGATACATTAGCTGGGGGAGGGGGTGGGGTGGACAATTGTGGTTTCTGCCACTCCCCATTCATGCTAATAGCGCCCCATTTCCTCTCCAGGAAACGACCTCATCCCCGTGCCATACCGTCCAGGGGATTAGCTCACCATGTTGGTGACTATCAGTTGAGGCGCCCTGTCTCCCCAGCCAGGCAGTGGGTCTGTTATCCAGGATGAGGATAACAGGACTGGGTTCTCTGTTTTGGGGAGGAATCGGAGCAGTGTCACCAAGGGAAGATGCCCTGGAGCTGACTCTTGCTGGAGTGTTTCCTGGTCTGAAGGCTACAGTTCCTGCTTCAAAGACGCCGGACAGGCCTGGTCCTGGTCATTCAGGCCCAGGGTGGTGGTGGCCCACGAAATACTGAAGTTAGCTTTTCCTATCAGCCTGGTGTTAAAGTAGCAGGAAATGGTTCTTCTTATCCACCTGACCTGGTGAACTGAGGGTGACAAGTTGGTCCACACGCCTGGCGGACTGAAGGAGAGCGGTTTCCCCCACTAGACAATGTGCCTCCAAAGCAGAATCGAATCCCAGCAGTGGCGAATTCCCATCCGCCTGCATCTGTACCAGAGATGAAGGTGCAAATGCACCTCTTCTTTCTGCTCTCCTCCCGTCCTCCTTTTCTTTTTTGTTTTGTCATTTTGTCGTTTTCGTGGGCAAACGTGGACCTTTTTCTGATGGAGGCCCATTCAATCTCAATCTCTTGTGGTAGCTATTTAACCAAGTGAAGGGTCTCTACATACCGATGATCAGGTGTTCACAACTGAAGGCTGAAAACCAAATTCATCCTGGAGCAGGCCCTCCGCTGCTAACAGCCGTTGAAGCTACTGGTAAAACTGTGTCAAACCAAGTTAACAAAACAAGCTGAAGGACCAAATTCAAGGCTCCTCTGTCTTTTTTCATCATCTGTGGTAGACAGCCGGGTTTCCTTGCCATTGGGCATGAATCTCCCTTTGTCCCGCCTGCTCTCTGGAGAGACAGTTTTTTTGAAAACAACTTTCTCCTGTGTAAGCTCACAGGCTACCTTGATGTGAGCTGCACTTCCCTCAGCAGAACTGCATGGGGCTTACCTGTGAACATTCAGTGACATAAGTTTAACCAGGTGAGTTTTTAGTGGAGAGAGCCACATTTCAGGTGGGCCCCCAAGACCCGGGGAGTCTGGGTCACACAATCCCAGAGGAAAGGTGGACATTGTCCCAGGACCTGGGAATAACAGTTACAGTTAACTATGTTCCCAAGACGGTAGAATAGTATAGCTGCTCAGTCCTGGAGCTCAGCCTCGTTGCTGCTGAAAGTTCCAGAGGTAAATCTTTCCTAGTCTTTCCAAGTTCTCTTCTGTGTTCGTCATAGTAATTAAAGATAGCTGCTGTAGCAAATATTCACCAATTCCAGTGACTTAATACTAGTTTCTCGTTCATGCCAAGAGTTGGATGGCTCCCAGGGCCATTATAACCCAGCAGTGACTCGAGGATCATCATACAACTTTGCTGTCTGAGCCAAATGCTTCTAGTTATGTGGACAGAAAAGACAGAAGGTCAAAGGAGCTCCAGATGCTTCACCGCTTTGACCAAAGTGTTATTCCCTCAGCCCAACCAGCACGTAAACAACATAGCTGCAAAAGATCTGGGAAGTAGGGAGAGGCCTTTTGCTAACCTTAGCTGGGTGACCTTGGCGTTTCTTTCATTTCCAGGCCCCTGAACTCCAGGTGATATATAAAGGGGGCCATGCTGTGGTCCAGCACCCCACACAGTCCCCAGACCCCACCCTCGTGTGAACAGCCGTCCCTCTTAGATGTAACCATGGAAGGGATTTTCTCTGGCCATACCCACATGAAATGAGGAATGAGCCGTTCGGCCTTGGTCCCTCTTGGCCCAATGCTTTGGGCCTTTTAGTTTTCTGGTCAGACTTAACATTCAGAGCTTTTCAGCTCAAAAACAATGGGAGCGATTTCCACTGGGTGGCTCTGTCATCTGGTGGGTCCCCCCAGAACTTTATCCTTTGTGCTCTGATTTAGAACAGAAACAAGCTAAAGAAAGAAGAGGGAGAAAAAATGTGTATCAGTAACAGAGCTCAAAGTTCAGTGTGTGGGAAAAAACATTGCTCTCTGTCTGTCCATCTCCTGGTTCTAATTCATAAGAACCAAGAAATCAGGAAATCGTGGGGAGCTTGGGAGACATAATCAACAGGAGATTGAACTCAGGGTAACATTAGGCCCGGGTGTACACAGAAGGCCCGTGGCCAGCTCCAGATCCCCTGTGTATTTGCATTGGCTTCTGATTGCTTGGTCCACATAGCGTTGGGTAGAAAACCTGAACTAGTAGCCAGTATTTAAGTACTTGGAGATTTCACATAAAAAGCCAGATTTATGCCTTCTCTTGAAAAATCAGAATTTGGGACAACATTAAGCCTGTGTTCCAGCAGAGTAAAAGTTAGCCTGAACTAGGCAGTGGCTGTCCCCTTTCAGGTGACCATGGTCCCCTACTCACTACTGCATCCCCAGCTCTAAGGCAAGGGCCACTCCTCTTTATAGGTGACCCTCTTCTTCTGAGGGAGCCTCACTCATCCCAGCTCCTCGGCCCCGGAGGCGTGTGGCTCTGCAGCCGTGAGCTAAGGGCTACTGTGCTCTCCCAGAGGTCGGAAGGCCCGAGACAGGGAAGGACTGGCGGTGCATTCAGACATCTGAATGCAGAGGAAGAAAAAGAGGACTTTGGACCTTGACAGCAATGAGAGAAACTCAGGGAGTCTGACTGCTACCTCATGAGCTGGAAGCGATGCTCCTTATTCTGTTCTCTGGTTGTGTGATGTGAGTTCATCCTGTCTCAGAAATGGGAGTGAGATCCCTGGCCCAAGCAATGCTTCTGTAACTTTTAAATAGATGTTCTATCAAAAGAATCCATTCAAAATTATAAAAAAATAATAATAAGGGGGGAGAATCTGCACAGTGAGGATAGTTGGTCAGTGTCACCAAAGGACATTGAGAAAAGTAGCCAGCATATCCTTCAGTGACACATGTTTGGGCTGGGATGTGCTACTCACACTTGGGGAGGACACGTTCAGTCCACCGAGGCTTGCGCAGGGGCTCATGCTGGAGGTCTGTTATGATGTCTCAGGGCTCGCAGGCCCACACGGAAGAGGCCTTTGCGCGGAGGTTTTGTTATTCCCAAGAGGGAGGGTTATGCCCTGGAGCACCCTGACTCAGTATTTTCCTCTACAAAGAGGATATAAGATTCCCTCCATCATTCTCCATCCTTAGAATTGTCCAGGGGTTTGTTCTTCAAGTTTTCTTGAGGCTTTAAACTCCTCCCAGATTTTCCTCAATCCCTTCATTATCCTTGTCATGTTTATTCTTCTCTCCAAGAAAGAGCAAAACGGGAAAACAACAGACTATCATTTGGGTAGAGCGGTGGTGAAAACCATAGATACTGGGATGGGGCTGACTTGAGTTCTAATTAATAGGTAGTTGGGTGACCTCAGATGAGTCATTAAGCCCCTTTGGGCCTCAGTTTCCTCATCAGAAAAGAGGAAGTAATATCAGATTCGTCTACAGATTAACGAAGTAACCACACGTGGCGCACTTGGGGCTCAGCCCAGAGTAAGCGCTCAGGAAACGGCAGTGGGGTTCTGGCACCAGCATCGGCAGCGTCATCTTGATACACTGACAGTGTCCTTGGGGCGAGATTCTAATGGCGTCCAGCCTGCAGTGAGGAACCCTGAGGTTTCTGGTTCCACTCATGGAGCTTGTGGTATGGCTGCACTCCCTCCTGTCTTAACATTTTTACCTGCTCCTTTCCTCCAAATGCCAGATAACTGCAGCTTCAGAGCTCTCTGTCTCATCTGACCCACTCTCCCAGAGAGAATCTCTCCCCGGCAGAACGTGCCATGTGTTAACTATCACGGCCAAGGTGGGCCTGGATCATGGGTAGTGCCTGGGGTGGCGTCCTCGTGGACCTAGGTGCGTGCTTTTCTCCTGCTCTCTGGCCCACTGTTCACAGACACGAGAGGGTAACTCGGGGGCCCTAGTGAGAGTCTGCGGTGCCCAGAGGAAAGAGGACAGGCAGCCCTGTCTTGCTTGGAGACCCACGGACAGCCTCATTTTGCTCATTTTTCTAATTCCTCAGCCCTGGTTCTCCATGTAGAGCTGTCGGCCTCCATGGGAGTGCCCCCGGGGAAGCAGAGGGCCATGCTCTCTTTTGGAGAGAGCTGCATTCTCTCAGCAGGCCTTTGAACTTCCCCGAGCACTGCTCTGGCCTGTAGATCTTATCTGAAATGTTTTCTTCAAGAGGCCCGTTCCCTCACCCACAGCGGTAGTGTGACACAGGCCACTCTCTCATCTGGTTCCCAACAGCTGGAAACGTGGCTGTTTGCCCCCCGGCCGGCACACACACAGACTAGGGCTGCCCCCCACATGTTCCTGGGGAACTGGCACTCAGGCCCCTCTCCTGGATGCTTTGTGAACACGCACTTCAAATAAGTGGGCCGGGCTTGATCGTCATCAAATGTCTCATTAATACGGTCCCTCGGCCCAGCTCCAGTTCCTGAGTGTTGTGGATGAGAGAGGCATTTGCACAGCACACACCACACTCACATGTGGCCGTACCACCCACCGTCAAAACACAAAGGTCCCAGGCGTATGATGAACCTATTTTTTTCAGCAGAGATGGTTTAAATAAGTCGAGAGAATAAATACTTCCTCCGCCAGCAGAGCATGTTCAAGGTCACTCAGCAAGGAGACAATGGGATAAACTCCCTGAGTTGAAGGTCAAGCCCCAGGCAAACCTTGTTCCTGACCTTTTTCCCCTTTGCTCAGGAGGGTAGATGCGATCAACAAGGGTGTGCTTGGCAAGTGTCTGGACACTTGGACCCAGATTTCCACGTGAAGTTCTAGCCCAGTGAGTAACATGGTTGTACATGGACAGGGTCTCATGGAGACACGGTGTGAGGTCACTGTAGGGTCCAGAGCCTGGAGCTGGGCTTTCCCACGGTGAGTTCTCTGGACCACCTGCAGCCCAAATCCCTGGGGAGTCAGTCAAAATGCAGATTTCTGGGCCTCACTCTAGTTTTGCACATCAGAAGGTGCAGAACCTAGACGTTTTCATTTTCACAACGCTTCCCAGGAGCTTTTAAACTATACACAAGTTTGAGAACCATTGTCTCAAAGGTTCTTAATTAGAGGAACACATCAGAATCACCTTCAAAACTCTTTAAAAAAAAGTCTCTCCAGTCTGCCATGTTGCTAGTGATGCAATACATTTAGAGATCCCAGATGTCTCTGTTTGGAAGAAGATCCACGGTGACTCTATTAACAAGCACTCAGATGGGTCCCAGTGTTGCTCTGATTCTGGTTGGTGTGCATGGGAATTAATGGGGTTGGGGCGGGAGTCCTTTCAAACGGGGATTCCTGGGCCTCAGAGGCGTCAGTCTGTGGGCCTAGGGTGGGGCTAGGAGTCTGTGCTTTGACAGCCTGCTCCCCGTATTCAGATGTGGCTGGTTCTCAAAGACGGGAGCTGTGGAGGGCGCATGCGGGCTCTCCTCCTCCGCTCCCAGGCTTCTGCCATCATGGGCCCGGGTGCCCAGGAACTTCGCCGCCTCTTTTCCCTTCTTGCTCTTGGCAGCCTTGGCCAGTCAGCCCTGAGGACAGGACACGTTCGGAGAGGCTCTTCCAGAGGCCTCTTCCACAGCGTTCCCCACCATTCCTCTCATTTGACTTTCATGTCTCTGGGATGAGCATGACAAGCGCCAAAGAAACGTCTAGACCGCAGATTCTGAGTTTAAACAAATGTCCTGAAGTTCAAACAAGACTTTCTGCAGTTTGAAGGCCAGAGAGTTTTCTGTTCTTACGGCATTGAAACAGCACCAGGTGTGGGGTGGGAAAAAGGGAGGCCCCCCTCTCATGGCGCTGCGGCTGTGATCATTCACTCTTTACCAGGTACTCACAACAGTCCTGTGTTCACCCAGAACGGTTCACTTTCCCGTCAGGTCCATCCTCAGATACCTAAGTGAAATCTAATTGCTTGTGTTTTCCTTTCTATAACAGTTTTTATTTTTTAAATGATGTCAAATGTTGATCAGAGTAATAAAGGCACATACTTCTGAAGGTCGAAGAGTACGACAGGCTTATAACATAAGGAGTAACACCTCCTGGGAAGTTTTTCTCCTAGCGTTTCCTTGTGAATACCCCGTCAATGTCTTTCTGTTCTCTGGCACTTGAGCTCCTTGCGTGTTGATGCTCCTGGACTGATCCTCTCTAACTCTTTATCTTTCCTCTCATTGTTCATCTTTTTCTCTTTACCCTTAGCTGAGGGATTTCTTGGTCTTTATTATCCAAACTTCTCTTGACATTTTTACTCAGCTATTATGTTTTCTAATTTTCAAAATTCCTTTCTTATTCATTTTTAGAGTGTTGCTTTAGAGATGCACCATCTTCTATTAGTTCTTTGAAGTTTGTGATTTCTGAAGGTTTTCTTTTGCCCTCTAAATTGCTCTTGCTTCTTCCAAGGTCTTAAGAAGGACTCAGTCTCTTGAACTGGGGGACAGAGAGACAAAACTCACTTGTTTGTATCTGGTTTTTTGGGTGAGAGGAAGCTGGAATGCAGACTTTAATTTTATTAAACGCCTATTTTTGGCTCAAGTCGCCCCTCCTTGTGCCCGTGTTTTTGTGTCCAGGGCCCTTTAGGTTCCATCCAATACCGTGACCCCTGCCACATGGAGCTGGTGAACCCTCAAACTGTGGCTAGTCAGAACTGAGATGTGCTATGAGTGTAAAATACATACTGGATTTTGAAGACATTATAAAAAAAAGTAAAATACATCATTAAGAATTTTTAAGAGTGCTGACTATATGCTGAAATGATAATATATTGGGTTAAGTAAAATGTACTATTGAAACTAACTTTACCTCTCTTAACATGGTTCTTGGAAAGTTAGGGATCACACTCCAGCTCACACTGTATTCTGATTTGCCAGCTTTGGGCACGCACCGTGGCAGGGGTGGGGATCTGGGGCCACACGGCTCCTATTCCAGCCCCACATGCCAACGGGAGCCACTGCCTCTGGTTCCTGATCCCTTCTGGGCTCAGCAGGACAGGTCACTTGCTTCTCCCTCCCGTCCTCTGCAGGCTCTTGGTTTCAACTTCCTCCATCCTGTTTAGGCACCCCTCCCCCAACCCCCCATCTGCTTTTTCCACCTTAAAAAGTTGACTGACATGTCTTCTGTCCCATTCTCTTGGCATTTACGGGTTTAATATTCTCCTTTACTGTCATTTTAGTAGGGTTTTGGAAGGGACTGGTAATAAGTGCATGCAATCAATCTGCCATTTTAAAGTTCTAATGGCCCCTTGAATCAAAATAAATGGTCAACTTTGAGAGCCATGACAATCTCCCCACTCTGCCTAAAGCCTCTGGCTAGTCAGCTTGGGCTGCGATAACAAAATACCATAGTCTGTGTGGCTTAAACAATAGGAGTTTAGCTCTCACAGGCGTGGAGGCTGCAAGCCTAGGATCAAGGGGCTGGCTGGTCTGACTCCCTGGCGAGGATTCTCTTCTCGGCTTGTGGACGGCTGCTTTCTCACTGTGTCCTCACATGGCAGAGACAGTGTCTCTTATGAGGGTCCTCCCTCATGACCTCTTCTCAACCTCGTTGTGTCCCAAAGGCCCTATCTCCAAATACTACCATGTTGGGGGTCGGGGGGTTCAAAGTATGAAATTTGGGAGGGGTGTGTGTGTGATGTGGCTCAGCTCGTGGCCGTCCCCATTCTCGCTCATGATCTTTGTTTTAATCAAGAAAAGCCCCTAATTGTCCTCCACACAAGTTCGCTCCCCTCCCCTGCTGCTCACACTCTTACTACCAGATGTTCACCTCAAAATTTCTTTCAACTTTTCCATAGTAAAGCCTTCCTTGGTCCATCACCCTTGATATATTGCTTCAAGACATTTACCCCAAAATTGAGAAGACAATTAAATAACTTATTTAGAAAAGCAAAGGACCAAGAATAGCCTAAAGAGAAGAGCAGAGCTGGTGAGCTCAGGCTAGTTCACTCTATTAGTCAGATTAGGGTGGTATTGAGAAAGGCTGGACCTGTGGATCGATGGGGCAGAAAAGAGCGTCCAGAGGTGAACCTCCACATATATGACAAACTCATTTTTGATAAGAATGTTGATGCAATTTAATGGAGAAAAGAAAATGTCTTCAATAAATAGTACTGGAATAATAAGACATTCATATACATATATGTGAACATCGTGGTGTGTGGGTCTATGTATGCATGTATATACATAGGAAGGACCTCAACCCCTACTTTATACAGAAAAATCAATTTCAGATGGATGTCATATCTAACTTTAATATTAAACAATAACAGCTATTAGAAGAAAACTTGGTGGAATATGTTCATGACCTCAGGCTAAGCAAAAATTTATTGGAAAGAATACAGAAAGCATAAGTCATTTTTAAAAAAGTAAGTTGGACTTCATCAAAAGTTTACATTTCTGTCTGTAGGAAAATGCCATCAAGGAAAACAGACAAGCCATGGACTGGAAAAAAATACTCACAACACATATATTTGGTAAAGGATACGTAAGGAACTCCTGCAACTCACTAATAAGGAGAAACAACACATTTTTTTAAAAGTGGACAAAAGATGTAAACAAGCACTTAAACAAAAGCAGATATGCAACTGGCCTCTAATCACATAAACAGTGTCCAGTATCATTAATCAATAAGGAAATGCAAGATAAAACATAATAAGAAACTATTGCACACCCAGTGGATCGAAATGCGAACAACCAGCAGCACTGACTACTGAGAGGAGGCGGAGCAATGGGATTCCACGCCACTGAGTATGTATGGGACGGACCAACTGACCTGTGGGTGTCTTAAGAAGATGCTTAAGTGACCAGGGATTCCACTCTTGTTCAAGAGAAATGAAAATACGCATTCCCAGAAAAACTACCTAGAGGGCCATCAGTGGGAAAATGGGTAAACAAATGGTGATACAGCCACACAATGGAATACTCCAAAAGCATGAGCTATGGACCACATGAATGAATTTCAGAAAGAGTATGATGTTCCACAAAAAGAACATACTGCATGATCCTATTTATGAGGAAACCTAGAATAGACAAATTTCACCTACGATAATAGAAATCAAATCAGTGGTAGCTTCACTGGTTGAGGGAAATGACTGGGAAGGAGCATGAGGGGACATTTTGGGGGTAATGGGAACGCTCTGTGTTTTGATAAGCATTCTTTAGTACTGATTGAATGGTTCACCTAGGTTTGGGACCTTTACTGTGCATAAATTATGCTTTAAAAAAGAAAATAAGATATAAAATGCTGCTTAAAATCCATTTACTGGGTTCTGTTTTCTCAGATGAACCTTAAGAAGTTTCCCATCTTACTTCATTCTTCTAACTGGTGTAATATGAAATGTTTCTCAGTTTATTTGTTGCAAAATTTCTTTCTCTGGGGATATATCTTTGTAGATATGATTCTTGACCTGACTGATCTGGTGACATGGAACTAAAAACAAAAAGAAAAATATCCTACAATGTCCAAGAAGACAGTTGGAGTGCTGAGAGCTGAGTCGCACATCTTGGCCTATGCTCTCCTTTATGGCCCAAAGGCTCCTCCCAAAATTCTTCTTTCATTGTATCAGCTGACAGTAGCTTTGACAATTCTTTAAAGAAGCATCTTTGATTATGTATCTGGATCCCCCAGGAGGCTTTCAGCTGAATGTAGTGGAAAATTCAACTTGAAACAGCTTATTTTTTAAGAAACATTTACTCTCATGTTGGGAGAAGTCTGGAGGGAGGACAGCTCCAATGGTCACATCGGCAGCAGATGACTTGCTCAGAACCTCAGGCTCTTTCATTCTTTTCTGCCATTCTTAGCACGTCAGCTTTGTCCTCAGGTACTAGTTTTCAAATTCATGGTCGTACCTCATGGTTATAAGAGGGCTGCTGCTGGCCTGGTATCACATCAAGAAAGGAAACTTTCCTAGAGGATGAAGATCCACTTCTTTTTGTATGCCCTTTTTTTTTTTTTTAAGGCAAGGGCATCTTTTTCAGAAGTCACTCAACAGACTTCACTTGGTTGTCTCATAGGCCAAGCATGCAAAGGGAAATGGCCGGCCACTACTGAGTTAGACCCACCAGGTCCCTTCCCTGAGACTGGTACATGGGCCATTCCCCTTGAAGTCATGGGCATATCCCAGAGGGTTTGTGTACCTGGCCATAGTCAGGAGGCTGCAGATGATGTTGCACTGGCCGTGAATAATGTCTGCTAGAGTATCATGTGTTTGTTCTGTTTTCCCCATAAACTTAAACTTGAGGACAGAGATGATTTCCTCCACCGCCCTATGACTATGGTAATCATATAAGGGTGGGATCACAGTAGGCCATTTATAGTATGGTTTGATGGATGCCCCAGTCTCACTGCTGAAAGGATTTCATTCTGCTCAGAAGGCACTCAACAAACATTTCATGATCTCAAAATGTTCTACCTGATAGGACAGGTTTAAAAATACAACTAAAACGATCCATAACATGTGTTTTAAGGAGAATGAGGAGACAGTATTTTACAATCAATTTGAGTAGCCTGTTCTGGGGAGTGGTGTTCCTAGGATCCCAGGTTATCCCATTTACCTTATTCTCAAAGTGATCATTCAAGAACAGAAAAGAGTCACAGGTCTGACCTTTTGAAAGGGTTCTCATTTAGGACGGACATTCTTGCTTAAAAGGAGACTTGTGGCACGAGTTGAATGCCTGCTTCTGCCAGGCCCCCGTTACCTGGCCGTCGTTTGGGACGGGCTGACTCAGCGTCCCCCATGGCGCTTTCACCACGGATGGGTCCGGATGCTATCTGAGTGGTGGTTGGCTCTTTTCTGGACCCAGGGGGAGCCAGCAACTTTCAGAGATGCCCAGAATACCTGGGGCCGAGTTTACAAAGTGCTTTACGGCTGCAGACGGGGGTGCCCAAAGCAGGGGGTTCCAGAGTGAGTCAGTATCAGCGCCCCTGCAAGGGGGTCTTGTTAGTTGACCTAAGAGATTCCACCCTAATGTGCTGAAGATGGATTTCAGGCCTGGCCTTTGCTGAGGCTAAGAAAGATTCATGGCACATTTCTGTTTGCTTGTCTGGCTTTCTTGGGATAGCCAGTGTTTTCCCTTGTCTTAGGTTATATTTGGCTGGAGGGCAAGAAAAATAGTCAGTGATGTCTTGGAAGTTTAAGCCTATGCTCTATGGCTCTTTTAAAAAATGTTTGGTTATGCAGCAAGATATTTCTCGTGTTACTACTTCTAAAATTTCTCTGCGGTTTGGCGGTACCAAAGGCTTTTCATGGCCGCCAGTCATATCTTAATTGGATCACCTTGTGGAAACTTCAGAGACGTTTCCTAGAATTTGTTTCCAATTTCTGATGCCAGCCCAGCTTTTATTATCTAAGGTGAGATAGACATGACAATCTCTTTATTTCCTTTCTCTTTAAAGGGACTTGCTGCATTTTCCAAAACATCTCCCAGAGAGTGCCCGCTGGCAGGGACATTCTCTCTCTTGGCAAAAAATGTTCCTGCTAGCTCTCTCACCCCTCAAGGATGGCAGCTTAGCTCTGTTACCCTCAAGGATGGCAGCTTTTTTTTTTTTTTCAAATCTGATTGAGGAAATAGGTAACAAAATTCAAAGAAGGGGGAGTGAAACTCCACTTTGTACTCGTCCCTGAGCCCATTGATTTTTTTAAACCATGCTCCTCTGAGTCTACCTTAAATATGGATTACAAATGTGCTTGCATCTTTTTTTTGGAACAAAGTTAGAAGCTCCTTGAGGGCAGAGAAAATATCTGATTCCTCTTTTACCGATTCATCAGCCAGAGTGTCTGATGTGTAATCGATGCCTGGGACACATTTATGAAATTAAAATGCTTGAAATATACCCATGGAACAATACACGAGTAGGTTATCTTTTCCAAAAACATTTCACGGCATGGGAAAAAGACAAGGCACAGGCGTTACCTGTAACAGGATTCAACTTTTGTTAATAAATGGGCACAGATATACGGGCTCAGAAAAAAAGGCTGGAAGGAAATAGGACAAAATGGAAGCCTAGTCATTTCAGGGTGGTGAGCGTAAGAGGCAATTTTATTTTTTTAATATTCAAATGATCACAACAACCATCTTATAATAGAAAAATTCAATGTTAAAATTTTTGTGCAGTTATTTTTGAGAGATCATCTTCCTTGGAGTTTGCTAACCAATCCATTGTAATCGTCATTAAAAATTATGGCAATTGTCCTTATTTAGAATCTTCACATTAGTATCTCTTGTAGTGGTTACTTAATGACATTGCTTCATGTGTCTTAGTATCCCCATCTGGCAGAAGAGGAATTTGATGCACAGAAAGGCTCGGGGGTAGCCATGTGGGAGACACGGAGGTCAGGGCTGGGCCCAGCCGTCTAAGGCTCAGGCCTGAACCGGTAGCCTCACTTGTACCATTGGTTTCCACGTGTAGGTTCACCAGCATGGGCTTTTGGGACCTGTCAGATTCATGCTTTTCTTTGCACCCTTAGCTCACATATCCTGTAATATTTCATCCTTTGTAATTTACGAGTATCTAAAGCCTTAATAAACACTGATAAGACAGCAATAAAAGTGAAGGTTATTGTATGTGTGGAGATAAAGAACAAATGGGAAACATGCCCCAAACATTGGATAACAGTTGTCAGGGGACATTTATTTTCTAGCTAATATCACTTTGTAATGTTTTAACTTTGTGTAAGGAACACATATTATTTCTAGCCCAAAAGGACAATGGAAATATGAGAAAAGATGAGATTAATATGGGTTAAAGCAGGGTCAGCAAACTTGTCCTGTAAAGGGACAGATTGTAAATGGCTTCAAATGGACAGCTTTGCAAGTCATGCGGCCTCTGTCACACTGCTCAACTCTGTCAGTGTAATGTCAAAGAAATCCTTGCTATTGCATAAAGGAATGGGCAGCAGTCTGTTCCAATAAAACTTTGTTTACAAAAACGAGCAATGGGCCATAGGTGGTCCACAAGCCATAACTTGCTGACCCTTGTGTATTAGTCCCCTGTTGACACTGTAACAAATTACCACAAGTTAGTGGCATATAACACCACCTATTTGTTGTCTCATTGAAATCACTGTTGCTGGGCTAACCTGAGGTATTGGGAGGGTGGCACTTGCCCTCTAAGCTCCAGGAGAGAATCATTTTCTTGTCTCTTCCCAGTTCTAGGCTGCAGGCTTGGCTTGTGGCCACATCACTCCAGCCCCTGCTCCTGTTATCACATTGCCTTCAATTCTGCTGTAGTCAAATCTCCCTCTGCTTTTTCCCCTTACAAGAACACTGTAATTGCATTTAGGGCCCACTCGGATAATTGAGGCCAGTCTCCCTGGATCATGGTCCTTAACTTAATCACAGCTGCAAAATCCCTTTTGCCATATAAGGTACACTCACAGGTTCAAGGGATTAGGCTGTGAAACCTTGGCGGGCCATTTACCCTACCACACCCTGGTTTAAAGTAACCAAAAACTCAGGAGCTGCTGGAAACAGAATGCTGATTTAAGAGCAAGCTCACCTGAGCTGGGGCCCCAGTTCCAGCAGGACCTGTACGCATGGCTTTGGAGGGCCATTTTACATCTCTGGTTCTAGCCTTTCTATTTATGATGTGAGGGAATTCGACCGTATGACCTCTAAACCTCTCTTTAGCTCTGTCATCTTTAAGTTTCATGATTTTTCTAAAGAATATTTTTAACATCTGCCTTCTAATCTTTATCATAAGTGATGTAAATCCATTCTAAGAAGCTTTGTGTTAAGTTGTATCAGGGAAGATTCAAAGTTTATAAGCAAAATAAAGGAAGAGATAAATTTTAACTATGCCCAAGTTCGCATAAGCATGGAAGAATTATAGGCCAGCCCTCTCAATAAGAATGAAGCTTAAAAATTTCTCCATGCTACTCTGTACAGAAAAGCATCTTAAGAATCCACAAAATATTTTCATAATTTGTGGGTAAAGAATAATAAGCTCAAAATTATGAGAGAGAGGATTGAATTATTTTATGGAGCTAGATAAGGAGAATACATAGAAAGGCAGGCACTTAGGCCTTGTGCAATTCTTCAAGGTGAGGTGTAATTCTGTCTGTGAGTTTCCCAGTGGCAAAAGCAAAGAGAGAAAGATGATCATGTAAGAATAAGATTAATAGAATTTTAAAAATTGCTAGCAATTCCTGCAATATGAATGATATTTCCCTTAAGTTTCCCTAAACAATGATACTGAAGTTGTTCTACCAATATCAATTCATTGATTCATGACATCAGCAGATACTCACTGATTGCCTCCTGTCTATATCTGGCACTGTACTAGTTCATGGGGAGATAGTCAGGAACCAGACAGAAATGCTTCTGCCTTCTTGGAGTTTACTGTCTGGCAGGGGGTACAAATATTGACAAAATGCAAGGAGTACTATAAAAGGGGAAGAGCGAGGCATAGCTTATAATAGGAGGCTTATCTACAGGCTTGTTAGGGAAGGCTTCTCCGTAGAAGCCACATCCAAGGTGCCTGTGGGCTGACAGTAAGGAGGCAGGCAGAGTATGGGGGATGTTTCCAGGCAAGGTGAAGAGCATGGTATGTCTAAAGCCTGGAGGCAATTGACTGACATATAGTTGTGCAGCAGCATTGCCCAGCATTGTTGGAGTGAAGAGAGAATGGAGCATGGGCTAGCGTCAGGGCATGCAGAGCCACTTTAAGGATTTTGGATTTCATCCTCCCGCTTATGTAAAGCATGTCAGCGGGAATAATATCAGCTGCCGTAGTAAACAGTGTGAAGGCTTCAGTGGCTCAGTGCACACTGCAGTTTATTCCAGACTCCCGTATTAGGCCGATGCGATATTTCTAGGGGGAGGGCAGCTTTAGCTCAGGTGGTGAGTCTATTGTGTATCGTCTGGGTCTTCCTGCTGACAGCGGAGGTGAGAGGGAAGGTGGAGAAGACACAGATGTGTCTTAATCACCTTGGCCTCAGAAATGATCCTATCACTCCCACAAGATTCACTGGTAAGAAGCAGCCACAGAGCCCCACCTACATGCAAGGGGGTTGGACAGGCGGTCCTTGAATGGGCAGCCACTTCCCAGCAACATCTCAACCAGGGAGGAACTATGAATTTTGGAGGATGCTTTGCTGTTTCTGCCACAGGAAGCCCCTGGAGAGTTGTAAGCAGAATGGCAGTAAAATCAACTTTGAATTCAAAAAGGCCATCTTGACTGTGGAATGGAGAATGGATTGGAGGAGGAAGACTGGATGCAGAGACCAGTTATATTGTGCAATAAAAACAGAGCAACTGTCCCAGAAGAGCCCCCAGTACAGCCTCAATGACAGCAGAAGACATGATGCCAATGTGTATGTCGGTGAGGCTCGTGTCAGGGCGATGCCAGCAGTGGGGTCCACTGTGACTGCTGAGGTTCGTTTTCCTTTTATAACCAGAAGTCTGTGGGTAGGGCTGGCCAGCGCCAAATGTGATCACACATGGTGCCAGTGGCTGCCTCCCTTCTCTCGGCTGCTTCACAGGCTTCAGTAGGTAGTTTCTATCCTCTGGGTCAGGAGACTGCTGCTGCCCCACTAGGCGGGAGCAAGGGGGGCAGACTGGCCAGCCAGAGCCATCCTCTCCTGATATTTTATTCAGGAAGGGAAGGAAAGCCCAACTCATGCCCTCCACATGCATCTCACAGGTAGTGTGGTGCCCTGGGTTGTTTGGGAAGTTGTTTGAATTGTGTATGTGTGTAGGAGGGAGGCTTGGCCAAGAATTCCAGGAGACACACTGGGGATGGGAGAGATAAGCCAGGGGAAGCAGAGACTGTTCCTGATGGCCAGCCTCGCAGCAGAGCTTAGCAGTGCCTGTTGAAAACACTTACCCATCATGGCTAGTGACATCACAGCCCGAATTCTTGTGTAGCTTCTCCAGATGCCTACAGATGGTTCATAAGTGACCTTCCCTTCCTACTCAGGGCACAGCCCCGGAACCAAAGCAAAGGATCTGCTTGAGTGTCAGGGACAGACATTTGAGCCGTGGCATCTGGATGGTGCCAGCTCACCATGCCAACACCTGTCACCCACGTCCCCACTGGGTGGTGACCCTGCAGAATCAGGTGCTGGGTTGCCCCAGCCTCCCAGAGGACACGCTGGAGGAGGGGGGGGTCCACCTACAGGTCCCTCCCTCCCAAACTACCCCCTCTGCCCAGAGGAGGGGGTCAATGGAGGAGAGGAGCAGGGGTGGGGCAGCTGGAAGACCAGGAGGCACTCAACTGCAAGAATTCTCCTACACCACGACCAAGACCAGAGCCTGTTCACAGGGCCTTCAGCCAGACATGGGTAATTATGCCTCCACCATGTAGTACATCCATTGCGGCAACTTTTTACAAGTCTCCTTGTGGGATGATCTCTCTTGAAAGAAATTTCAGGCGTCATTCAGTAAATAAGAGGAGTAGGGGTGTGGGGCCCTGAGCCCCTGAAATGGTAGTAGACATGCGATGAACACTGTTCTTTGACAGCCCTGTGCTTACAGCATGGCTTCCCTTTCCCGGCGGGTCCCAGCTGTCCTGGAGATGGCATTTAAACTCCATTCTCTTTATAGGGCTCACCTTGCTCCCAGGGCTTCCATCTATTTCCCGTATTTTTGCCCAGGGGGGAGACTGACTGCACTTGTATTCTGGCTGCCTTGTCTGGAAAAAGAGGTTATTATTTGTCATGCAGATGGTCATACAGCTCACCTGCATTAGAGGAAAATGAAAAGGGATTTTGCTTTGGTCTCATTTACTCCACTTAACTTTTGTCTAAATTCCCTGAACAGTTTGGAAAGCAGGCATTCCTGCCCACACTTCTCCTCAATAGCACTGTTTTAGATCAGATTCCCTCCAATCTCTGAAATAAAGGGGTTCTAAGAGCCCATTGATTAAGCATCTCTGTGAAGGTAAGCTTGGGACTGACTCTTCTTTGAAAACAGGTGGATTGGCCATGTTTCTCAAGGGGGCTTGAGTCCCAGTGTCTTCAACGATGTCGGGCTGACATCCTGCTGCCGGTGCTGACCCACCTTCAGTGAAGCCTGGACATCAGCAGGCCCCCTTAGTCTGGGGCTGTTTGTGTAAGTCCCCTCTAGACTGCCAACACATGGCAATGAGGTGTTTATCAAGGCATCACATCCATTTCTTTTTCTGATCAACTAGGTACAGAAACCCGAATAAATAATAGACACAACCTGAGTGGAAAAGCTGCAGATAATCTTCTTTCATGATAAGCTGTTTCTTTTATGAACTTAAAGAGAATCTTCCCTGATACACAGTTTGAAACTAAACACAGTCATTCAGAGGTAACTAGGAATGGGAAATGAGTTTGAGGTGGTAAGAGGCATGTGGGGGATACTTCTCCCATGGATGGAGAATATGATAAGATGCCACTGGTACCCCGGCTGGGAGACAGTCTTCCTTCTGTGTTAATAGGACTGCCAGTTCTGGCTCATAAAAATGTCCCAGGTCAGTCACCAGATAATATGTGTGCCTCCTCACAGAAGCTGAAATGCTACCTCCTTTCAGGGTTCCAGGACCCAATTCCAATGGTGGATAAAATTGCAAAGTCTTATGCAGATTAAGCCCAAAGCTCATCCATTCCATAGGCAGGCAGTAGCTGAAGAGGTAGAGAGTTCAGAGCAATCATCACAGGGCAGCTGCAGACAGGGGGTGCATCCAGGCCACAAGGACTGTAGGAGAAAATAACCTTAAGGGGTACAAGATACATGTTTTAATGACAGCAGCATAGGCAAATCTTGTCCATCAGGTAGAATGTCTGTGAGAGAGTCCTGTGACAGGACAGTGGCAGGAATGGGATCTCGTCCTGCTCTAGTATACCACACTTTCACCCCCCTCCCTGTGGGAGTTACAGATGGGTCAATATACAGGGTTATGGGAGGTACATGCACTGGCCATAAAGATAAAACTTCCCCGCAAGATGCTCTTACCTCCTGGACGTTTTGGGTACACTACCGTGACCTTTGGGGGCAATTCAGGAGGGCAGCTTCCAGGCCTTTCCCCCAAGGTGCCAGAAGGGCCAGCCATCACTGCTCCATGTGTTGAAATGTCCAGGGCCAGGTCCATTCAACAGTGTCTCCAGGGCTTAATGCAGTAGAGGCTGGCAGCAGGATGTTGCTCCGCTGGCCATATCTTGGCTTCAATAACTTCTTTGGTTCAGATGTACAATTGTAGAGGAGAGGCAGCAAGGTGTGTGAGCATATCCACGGGGCTCAAGGCTCCCTTACGTGGCTTCTCATTCAAATGCCGCAACACTGTCCATAGGTGAACTGACCAACCCCATAGGCTATTGTTGTCTGACTTCAGGCCAGATTTCAACAAACCGTTGTACCTCTCTATCATGCCTGCCCCGGTAGGATTATATGGTACATGAAATTTCCACTTTATTCCTAATTGCTGCACCCATGTTTGTAACGCATGTTCAGTAAAGTGGGTGCCTTGATTGCTCTCAATCACCTCCGTCCGGCCATAGGCTGCAAAGAGAAGCTCCAGGCCTCTCTTGGTGATTTGCTGATATAAACAACGTGCAGGAAAAGCAACCAATAGTCCAGTAGCCATGTCCACACAAGTCATGGCATACTGATATCCTTCTTATATGGGCAGAGGCCCAATATAGTCTATTTGCCACCTGACACGGGGTATTGGCCCCCTTACTATTGTCCATGTTGCTGTGGGACTTGGTGTAAGTCCCTCTTATAGCACGCAAGGCAATCCTTCCTGACTCTGCTGATTTCTTCAAAGGTCAACGGCAAGCCCCACCAACAGGCTTCAGCCCACATTTTGCCCTGCGTACAACAAACGCTGGTGTAACCAGCCATTGGGCCACATCAGAGGCAGGCTTTCCTTCTAGCCAGGGCACCTGGGCCAATGTGTCTGCTTCATCATTCCCTGGGGATGCCAAAGGCAAATGGCCCGTCACATGATATACGGTAACAGTCTTAGTCTGACCAGAGGCCCGTAGGTCTTGCCACAACTCTTGCCCTCAAAGGGGCCGGTGACCAACCATCTAGTTGGCATGGTACCACGTCAGTAGCCACAGGGTCAAGCCACAGTGGACAGGGAGGGCTGCTGGGTGACCACGAGCCATACTGCCTGCAACTCAGCCCACTGGCTGCTCTTCCCCTCTCCATCCTCCAACCATATTGTCTCAGTCTTAGGATGGAAAGCCACAGCTGTCCACTTTGGGGGCTGCCCATGACTGGGGCCATCTGTATACCAAGCATCTTCAGGTATAAGGGCTTTTCCTTCCTGATAAGGACTTCTGGCTACCAATGGTTCAAAAGCAAATTCTTCCAGCTTTCCACTAGTATAGGTCACTGGCCTCAATAAGCATAGGAATTCTCCACTAAGGGGCTAATAGGGTGTTGTGCTGCTGTAAATATGTGCCCTATTTGGCCAAGGCCAGTGTAGGTGTCTTTGCCATGCCATTCCGTGGCCTTTGGGTCTAGTTTCACACCCATCCTGTGATGGGATAGGTGGTTATTACCTTGGTCAGAGCTTCTCCAGCAATGGGCTCTGTAGCCAGCAAGGCGTGGTACACAGCAGCCAGTTGCTTCTCTATCAAGGTGTACCGGGCCTCTGCTCCTTTCCATAGTTGTGCCCAGAATCCAATAGGTTGGCGTGTCCGTCCAAGCCGCTGCCAAAGACCCCATCCATAACCATCTTTGGTTACATGAACATCTAGCTCACAGGGCCTTGATGAGTCCATTACATTCAAGGCCTGTCTGGCCTTGACTGCCCGCTTGGCAGCAGTAAAAGCAGCTGCACGTGTCTCATCCCAGTCCTACCTGATGCCCTTTCACACCAACTGGTATAAGGGCTTCAGAATTTGTGCCAAGTGCGGGATAAACACTCTCCAGTAGCCCAAGAGACCCAAAAACTCTTGTAATACTGCCACAGTGGTAGGGGTTGGGAAAGCCTGGACCTTGTCTATAACTGCTTCAGGAGCAACTTTAGTTTTAACCCATCAGAAAACCCCCAAGAATTCTACAGACAAACCAGGTCCCTGAATCTTGGTGCTGTTCACAGCCCATCCTTTCTCCTGTAGATGTTCCAACGGTCTAGGAACTGCCCTTTCTAAATCTGCAATAGAATCAGACATGAGCATGATATCATCAATGTAGTGATACAGCTGCACCATTTGTGGTTTCTTCCATGTGGCCAAGTCCTGGACTACAAGTCCATGACATATGGTGGGAATGTGGAGGTATCCCTGTGGAAGGACAGTGAATGTCCACTGCTGGTCTTCCCATGTGAAGGCAAACTGTTCCTGGCTTTCCTGTGCTATGTCAATAGAGAAGAAAGCATTAGCGAGGTCTACTACATAATGATATGTTCCCAGTTTGTGGTTGAGGGTGTCCAGAATGTCTGCTATAGAGAGGACAGCAGCATGCAAAGGGGGTGTGACTTTATTCAACTCCCTGTAGTCCACAGTCATATGCCAGGAGCCGTCTGGCTTTCTCACTGGCCACACTGGGGAATTAAAAGGACTCTGAGTGTGCTTTATGATGCCCACCTTCTCCAACTCCTGTAGAGTTTCTCCAATTTCCTTGTGCCCCCCAAGTAATTTATACTGCTTAGTATTTGCCACCCGCTGAGGTACAGGCAGAGCTGCAGGTGGGTGCTTAGCATGTCCCCTCAGAACTGCCTTTACCACATATACCCTCAGTCTGAATTCACCTGCAGTGGTCTGTAACCACAGACCTTGATGAATATCTACCCCAAAATATATTCAGGGATGGGAGAAATATACACAGTATACTCCTTTGGGGGTAAACGCCCTATCCCCAATGGGATTTGGGCTTTCTTCACTCTAATTGCCTTACCCCCATGGCCATCTATCACAGCGGGGGTCCCAGGAAAAAGCTCAGGGTTGCCATACATCAGAGAACCCTCAGGTCCTGTGTCCACCAGTGTCAGGACACATTGCACATTCACGGAGGACCAACGAATTGTTAATTCTACATGTGCCCTCTGGTCCCCACCATGTCCCCAAGGTGGGGACCTTGACCTCAGTCAAACTGCGATGCCCAGTTGTCCTCCTGTGGGGGTGAGGGCTCAGGTGAACCCTGAGTACTGTCTCCCAGGAAGTTTTGCAGGGACACAGGCTGGGCATGAGGCCTTGACTCTGGTTTCCGTGTCCTGGACCTCAGCGGCTGGAACTGCTGCTCTGGCTTTAATTGGTGCCACAGTTCTAACAATATTCTATGGGGCTGCCCGTTGAGTTTTTCTTTCACTAACACGGACCTTATCAAATCAACCCATATTTGGGTCCTCAAGACCTTCACTGGGCCCTTTGTACTTCTCCTTTCAGTTGTGGCCCGTACTTCCCTCCGTGCTCTTATTGTTTCAACCTCCCCAGATCTGCTAAAGTACGACTAGCCTCACTTATGGGTTGCCCTATGTGGGCGGCAAGAGTATTCACTAGGGACCCAAAGAGAGATGGGTGAGCTGTATGCAGCACTAGATTTCTCGTTCCTGTGGTGAACAACTCCTCATCGGGGCCCTGGGGGGTCCATAGTATACATATTTTTCATACCCAATTCCCACAGTACCTGTTAGGGCTCTGCATACATTTTCCAACTATTGGGTAAATATGGTAAATCACCCTGATTAGGCCAAACTACCCTGATGGCAGCTGTCAGCCATTCCAGGAGTGTCTGATTCCCTGAGGTGTGATGGGTATTTTGCAACCACTGCTGGAGGGAAGGGTGAGTTGTCAGGGAAGCCATTCTACTCATCTCAGTACCTGATGTAATGATGTTCTCCACCCCCATATCCCAGAGACGTAAAGCCATGTAGGCAGAGATTCCGATGGCCTCTGCCTATACCAGATGCTCATGTCCACCAGCCCATCCTGGGTGTAGGGGCGGAGCATGGAGTGCTCCCAACCTGGGGAGGGGGCGGCTCCTCCCCCTGAGGAGCCCATGGTCACTTCATTTTTATTTTCTTAATTACAGCCAGGCGGGCCTTTAAAATAGGAGAGGATGGTATCTCAGGTGGTGGCCTCGGTAGATCTGCCCATGGCCCCGCCCCCTGGCTCCTCCTCCATCTCTGGGGCTGAAGGCACCACTCTTCCTCCACCCCCCATGCCCTCCTGCAACACAGCCTCTCCTGACGCCTCCCCCATTGCCGCTGCTAAGGAATCTTCCAGGAGTGTGAACTGTCTTTTCAGTAACTGCGTCTTTTCCTTGACAGCACCCCATAGGTTACCGCCCAGCTCCTTCAAGCGATGCTGAAGTGTGTCTCTCTCCCGCCTAAGCCCATCTCTCTCCTCACTAACCCTCTTGATAATCCTCTTTTTCTCCTCAATAACATTTTCCACTATCTCAATGAAAAGAGACCCTACAATGCCAGCTGCTATACGGCCACCTAGGGTGTCCAAGTGGTCTTCCAACTCACAGAGGTCTAATTCTGCAGTTTCTGGTGTTTCCACACTTCACCAGTTCTGGGGAAGGCCCCGCCCCTCTAGGAGGTTCTTTACCCTAGACCAGTTCCCCACTAGGGGCTCCCAAATTGGAAGCCCCACAGATGGGGGGACAGTAACAGGTGAAGCTGCACCCTCTGCCACTGCATCCACTGGGGCCTCCCACCATCCACAGTCGTGGGAGGGTTCCAGGCCACTCCAGGGGCAGCCCTCCCATAGGTCACACCCATTTTGACACACTTCGGGTTCAGTGATCCTGCCAACTACCGCCAGATGTAACTCCGGGGAGAGGAAATCCTGGGGCAAAATACCTCTAAAAGGGAGAAATAAAGTTTAAGACCTGTTTATTGCTTACAAACTGCAGTCCAGGGCCATTTCTCTCTCCTGCTCCAGCAGAAGCAAGCAAGACCTCCCCCTAACCTCTCAGGTTCAGATAAGCCCTCCATCACCCAGCTAATTACCCACTGATATGGAGATGAACTACTACTCTCCACCTCTGGGAATGCCTATTGATATGCAGATGCACTAAACCCAGGTGAGATATTCTGGAAATATTACAGTTTTACCGACAGTATGTGTGACAGGAAGTATGGATCTGCAGGGTGATGGAGTAATGAACTTAACACCCTTAAGGTTGCATGAATCACATGGTTTATTTTGCAATTTCTTTTCACACAACACTCAAAGTGAGGATCAAGCATATCTGAAAATCCCACAATATCACGGATCAATACATCTCATACTGGTCACGACGGATGGTTCAGGTCTGAGCTGTCCCAATCAGCCTCTCGTCTGTCCCAAGGGGAAGGTAATGTAGTGGAGACAGTTCAAGTGGAGTGATGGAAACGGGACAGAGCAGGAGTGCGGGCAGATGAGCAGGAGCAGGCCTCAGAGCACACGCCTGTGGTCCAGTGTCAGGACCTCCTTGCCTGACAAGCTTGCCCCAGGGGCTCTGTGTCCAGTCCATCCATCCAGGGGTCAGAGATAAGAGGGGACAGCCCACATGTGGTATTATCCAGTTTGGGCGTTCGCTGGCACACCTGACAGATGGAGTTATGTGGTTTGCGTGCTCACCAGCATATCTTTCAGGTGGGGTATGTTTACAGAGGCAGTCGGCAGGAAAGCAGGCAAGCCTGACGCCAGCAGCTCCATGTTAGATGCTCACATCAGTGTGGGAGGGGGTCCTCCCAAGCACGACATGGAGCAATTCCCAAACACCAGCAGGATTTCCAAGAACTCAACTCGGTGGCATGTGAAAGTGTTCTGGTTCCCCAGGTGTTGATGCTGTCTCCAGCTGAGAAGTAGGGTGCAAAAGGGAGAGAAAAATGCTCTTCTCTTGGGGTTTTGTGAGGGCTTTATTGTGCAGTCATGACTGGCTAAGTCATTGGCCAGATGCTGATTCAACCTCCAGCCCCTGCGGTGGGGGCTGGGTACTGAGATGGTTGGTCCCCCTGGAGACTGGCCCCTACCCTTGGGTGGGGTCCAAAAGACTCTACTAACATAACAAGACACCCATTTCACCTTTATGGCTATGCAGTGTTTTCGGGAATGGTGGATGAAGACCAGATATACCTAACAAACGTGTATTGGTGACCTGACTGACCAAATACATAATCCTTACAGGTCATTGCACCACATCACCTGGGCCGTATTCTTGCCCAAACTTCAAACTTGAAATCTGATCAAGCCAAGAGTCTAGATTTAACTACCAATTTGTAGGAGGCAGAGTGTGGTATAATAAAGACTATGTCTAGTGTTTGTCCCCATTTCCTATCATAGAACTTCAAAACCTCTTGGAATTTCCTGTGTTTTTGTCATGCTAATGAGGTGGTGTAAGGTGGCCCCTAGAACTTTGGGATGGATGCTGGTCACCAGAAAGACGGAGTATGTGACTCAGTGGGGACTTTGGGATAGCCCGACCCCCAGGAAGCTGAGGGGGCTGTAAATTGAGCTCATGCGTCATCTGCCAGGTAGTGTGTTCCCGGGGGTACCTACAACAATTGAAAATGCTCTGCCGGATGTGGTTTTTACAAGTGCCAGAATCTTTCCTGCCAAAGATTCCCAGGCTCTGCCTGTGTTTTTCGTGGTTTCAGGTGTTTCTCCCACCTGGAATTCCTTCTGGAACTTTTAATATGTCCATGTCAGTTAAAGTGACACCTTGAACTGAACATAACACTCCAGCAGAAGGGAAGTGATTTTAGGTCATTCTAGTCCTTCCATCGAGGTGAACCACCTGCACCGTTTCACACTTGTGGGCTGTTGGTGCAACCCCCCCCCAGGAAGCAGCCCCCCCAGGAAGCAGTCCCCCCAGGAAGCAGCCCCCCCAGGAAGCAGCCCACCCAGGAAACAGCCCCCCCAGGAAGCAGCCCACCCAGGAAGCAGCCCCCCCAGGAAGCAGTCCCCCCAGGAAGCAGCCCCCCCAGGAAGCAGCCCACCCAGGAAGCAGCCCTTGGGCAGCCACATGGTGTTGTTGCCTTGAGTTCACTGTGAGCCCAAAGCCTTAACATACAGATGCCAAGTCTTTCCTTCCCTTTTGATCACTGTGCAGCCCTGTTTGAGGGTCTACATGGCCTCTGTTGTGCTGCTGAGCTCTGCCCTTGCAGCCAGGGACAGTGTGTAAATACATGGGTGTGGTTGTGTTCCAGTAAAAGCAGACATTGAGCCGGATTTAGCTCAAGGATCATAGACTGGACCCCTGCTAGAGGTTCTCACTGAGTTTCCTTTTCACATTAGCATGTTTAACCACACTTAAAGGCTTTGAGGAGACTCGCAGATACGAAATCTGCCAGCCAAGTTTGACCCAGGTTTCCCCGTCTCCAGGCCTGTTCTTCATGCCATATGTATTAAGTCCATGTAGTGTTCTATGAATTATCCATTTGGGAAACAGCGGTTTAGCACAAAAGTTTTCTTTAAAGAGTCTCTTCTGAGAAGATGAAAGAAAAAGAAAACACAAGATTCTTTAAGCTTTATGAATTACCAAAAATGGAAGTACACAGAATTAGAAGAGATTTATTAAAAAATTAGACTTTTCAAAAGAATGTCATTTCCTATTATGTAGAGCTGTACAGTGAGCAATGGATTCCTACCTGGATAATTTGCAAATGATATACTAAATTTATAAAATTGTTTTGAATTCTAGTTTTGGCTCTGTTTTTAGAAAAAAGAAGAAAGAAAAAAACACACTCTTGGCACTAAAAACAGGAATCTAAACCTGACTGTTAAGGGAATTGAATAATTTTTTTCATCTCCAACTTGTTAATTGGTCCTTTGGTTCAATTTGAGATCATTTTGGGTTTTGATATCCTGGCAAGTTTCCATAATTTTAACACGTATGTAATTCATGTTTTCATTCCCATCATTAAAAGAATTTTGAGTGGGACAAGGCCCAGGCCTGAGCCCGGTGACACTCCACCAATGAACCGAATGAAGTGACTCACCCGTCCAACCCACCCGTCTCTAATCCCATTCCCCATCTTGCCCACATTCTATCATGATTTTGTCAAATGTTTTTCTGGTACCAACATTTTCTACATCAACCGCATTTCCCTGAACTACTAGCCTAACAAGCATTTCAAAAAAGGAAATGAGGTTAATCTGAAATGGCTTGTCCTTGGTAAGCCTATCAAAGCTCATAGCAATCACCCTGGTCTTTAAATAATCTATTCATAGTTCTTGTCTGAGATTGGAATCACATGGTTTTCAGACTCTGCCATCTTCTTCGTTGTGGAAACTGGAGTAATATTCGCCCCTTCCTTGTCCTCTGCCCCTTCTCGTGGTCTCCGTTATTCTCCAAGGTCGTGCTGGTGGGATTTGATCACGCCATTATCTTCGGGTATGATCTGTTCAGATCAGAAGATAAGATTCATTTTAGAGCACTCATTTTCTTACACTCTATCTAGTTCAGGGTCCTGTTTCCTCTAACTTGTTTTGCCTTATTTTTAGCAAAAAATGTTATGTCTGAAACATGCTTGGTCTTTGCCATCCACCAGCATCACACCACTGGTTTCCATGACAGGTGTTCTCTCTTCCTTACGTGTTTTCCAAGGGAAGTTGCTGTGGCCCATTATAGCTTGAAATTGCAAAAAGTGGTCATGGCTCTTTTTTAGTCAAATGACTGTTAAAAGAGCAGGGCATTCAGTTTCTCTAAAACACCTGCTCTGTGACATCCCCCCACGCCAAGCCAGTTCTCTGAGATTGCCAGGGTCTCACATGCTTCGAGGTCCGTCCTGTTCGGTGAAGCCGCTTGGAGGTCCTGGTGCACCAGCTTGTGGCCTTCGCGCACTCCTCTGATGGCGCCTCTGCTAGTCCGGTGCCTCCGTGGTGGGCGACCCTCATTCCTCCAGTGTTAGCTCCATTCCTGGTCTTCCCAGGTGTCTTGCCAATGGGTTTCAGCCCGAGGCAAGTTCGCTATAGATTCAATGTGACCAAAGAAATTTACAGCAAAGGGTTCTTGGGGTGAAAGGGTTATACCCAACTTTATTTCCAGGTGGCAGGTCAGTCACTAAAATCCTGTTCACTCAGAGCAAGTCTGCATGCAGCAAGCCGGTCTCTGCCTCTGGGCCTCTGCACAGCCGTCCTCTGGGCCTCTGTCCTCAGTGCTGCCACCACTCCAGCCTCTGCTCTGCTCTCCTGCAGCCTTGCAGCCCTGCCACCTCGTCGCGCACAGAGCACTGGGCAGAGCTCTTTATATAACACAATAATAGCTTATTGCCTAAAGGTGTGGAAGCGGTAGCCTAGCAACAGGCCAGTTACATCATCAGGTGGTTTAAGTTCAGGGAGGATCCTGGCCATAGGAACCCCACTTTCCCCACACCAGGCTAGACTCGGAAGCCATGCACTGTGTACAGTAGCGTTCATACAGGGTGGCTGGGTCACAAGGGCAGTCCGGGTTCAGCCACACACTGGCCCAGAAAGAGGTCTCCCTTCAGGGTCACCCAAACACAGGTGGGAGCCCGTCTCCAGCCACACTCTCCTCTTCATGGTGAGTTCTCCTTTTAGGGCCTTTAGGATTTTCCTGGTAGCAGGTATCTGGGAGAACACACTGACTCCAGTGAGGTGGGAGCTGAGTCCGTCTCCCTTGGTGTCTGATGCTAATTCATTAATCTTCCAGCTGTCCAGACCAAGGGAGAAAGCAGCCTCTGCCAGGCTGCAGACACACGCCCTCCCAAGGCAAAGGGGGATTGCATTCCTTACATTTGCATGACCGAGACAGGGATAACCACATGATCTCACCTGCTCTGAGGGGTCTTCCTCTCTCTTTCTACAGGATAACTTTGAACTGCTGCTTCTCTAGGGAAAGGTCTACCTCTTTAGCCCCTGCAATTTGAGCATAGCTAGAGACAGACATTCAAAATTGCCTTCAGTGGTTTTTACAAGCATACCATATTTGAAAGTTTGGCTTTCCTTCTCTTCTCTAAGGCCTCTCATGGTTTCATTAGAGCAGTTTTCAAAGGACTCAGTGAGCACCATCCTGGACTCGTAGGAGAAGGAGGACTGTGTTAGTTCGGGTAAGCTAGGCTGCAGTGACAAAGATGCCCAAACGTGTAAGGGCAACAGCATGGAAATGGATTTGTGGCTCACGTGATGCCGGGCTGGGCCATGTATCAGTGAGGCAGTCCTGCAGCACTTGGCCATGCTGGGCCCGGGCTGATGGAGAGTCAGTCACCTTCTACATGTGGCATGTGAAAAATGGATCTTGCATCTCACTTTTAAAAAAATTATAACTTTTTATTTTGAAATAATATAAAACTCACAAGTAGTTGCAAAACGTAGTGCACAGAGTTCCTGCACTTCCCCTAGTGATGGCTCACAACTGAGCTGTGTGTGTGTGTGTGTGTGTGTGTGTGTGTGTGTGTTTCAGGCACTGTACTAGGCCTGGGAGCAGACTTCGGTGCTGTCAGAGGGCTGAGTGGCCTCCATCCCTGTTAAGTATTTCCCTCCATCTAGCTGGCGGCTAATCATACGCTCTCACTTCTGTCCCTCCCTCTTCATGTCGTCCAAATGTGTTCTGGTGGTACTTAACCCTTGGCTCACATATATCCAGAGGAGATAATTTTCTCAATATCCAGGTTTAAAGATAATTGTGTTGAATGCAGAGTACACACCTTTTCTCCCACCAAAAATCTGATGCCAGTTACATTGGAAATTAATGAATCTGTGTTCTTCAAAATGTATGTTCAGCTCATTTTTCTTCCTCTTACCCTCTTATCCAATGGCCCGATAATCCTTAGGTTAGGGTTGACCCCTCTCGAAGCTTCTGGTGGATAATGGCTGCATTTCACTGAGTTTTAGTTTTCATTTTCAGCATGACACAACTCTCTGGAGAAAATACTTACATCTGTAATTGCAGCTCTATGGCACCTCCTTGCCACTGAAAACAGTTATCTTAAACTGCCCAGGAGAGTTTAAACAATTGTGAAATTCCTAAAAGCTGCCCACTTCATTGTCACGAAGTCTTCCTCTGGCGAGAGTCCAAAGCAGTGGCCTCAGCTACTTTCTGGAGCCCAGTTTCTGACGTGGCACCCTCTCCCTCTTAATAGACGGTTCGAGCATCTAAAGCGGCCCCAGGATTCCTGGCATTTGTCAGAGGCGGAAATCCGCATGGCAGACTGAGAGAGTTATAAAATCTTTGTTTTAGTTTGGACACATTTGAAAACTGGAATGAAATTAAAAATGTTTTTTTCTGATGTGGTCACAGAGGTTTCCTCTTAAGAGGTGGGAATTCTACCAGGATATGATGTGCAGGGAAGACGACCACTGCCGCTCGGGTTTTATGCTTTGTTTTGCTTGTCCAGGGAAGGACGAGTCTGCTAGTCTCCTTCTGAGCACTTTCAGGTCCTTCCCTGGAGTTAAGGCTCCGTGTCTGATATGCATTCTTGCTGGTGAGCTTTAAAAGGTCTAATTCCATGGTCTGCAAATGTGCTTTTAGAACGTGCCTCCGTTTGTGTGCAAACATCCATTCCCACAGCCTCGTGTTGGCGGGTTCCCTTTGTCCTGCAAGAAACATGAGTGTCTGTCCAAACCTTGCAGACAAGAAGGGTGTGACTTTGGGTTTGTGGTCTCATGTCTCAGCGTCTCTCGTTACAATGATATAAAGAGGCTGGGAGAAGCCTGCTGAGAAGGGAAGAAAGTCCCCTCCTCCATTCCCCACGGTGCTCTGTTTCAGCCATGTTCAAATGCACCAGATTGGAAGGTGTCTGGGTGTGGTGATTCCCTAGTTGCAGGACATGATTGATTGATTACGGACCCAGATACTATAAAACCATAGATTAAGCTAGGAAATATGTTAGCAGATATGGCTTCAGACATAGGATGAAATCTGACCTTGAAGGTTAAATGAGAGGACAGTCTTGTTAAGCTAGTTAAGAGCCATGATTAAGACTTTTCTATCCACCGCACCCTTTGTGAATGTTTCTGCCTTGGGCCAGGCTCTGTGTTTGGTACCAGGGACACAGTGATGGTGGCCAGTCCTCAACAAGCTCCCAGTCCAGGGTGAAAGGCTAGACAGTCACCTAATGCAGGTCTGTGGGCTGCGGCCCACAAGCAGAGATGCACAGCCAGCAGGTGGGGGCTGAGAGTGCCCCAGGAGGGATTGGTGATGGGCAAGAGGCATTAGAAGCTGTTTTTAAAATGACGTAAGACATGTCTTGAAACTTGAAGGTCAGGGAGGAGGTAGGCTTGTGGACACAAACACGCATGGACATGGCGAGGCAGGGAGACTGTTCCTGGGGCTCCTCCTGTGAGGGGGTTGCAGAGGGGCCGAGGAGAGAAGAGGCTGGAAAGCTAGTGAAGGGCTTCCTCCCAAAGAGCCAGCCTACAGAGGCTTAATACATTTTTCCATAGGCAATGCAGAGCTACATAAAGGTTTGAGCCCAGGCACGATGTGGACCAATTTGCAGTTTAGAATTACCCGCATGTGCATTACACATTGCAAACAATGCACGGTCCGACTGATGCAAAAGCAGGAAGCCGATTAGTCAAACTGGTCCCACTGATGACAATGTATCAGTCAAAGCAGCTTGACGCCTTAAGTGGTTTGTTCTTTCAAAGTAGCAGATACAGATTAAGATGTGTTTCCAGGAGGAAATTTCCTGTTATGTTCCTTTGTGCAACAGCAAACTTCACTCTGCTAGCTCTCCAATTGCTCCCGTCCCTTCTTCTAAGCGTAAATCAGTAAAACATGCACCTGCCCAACATTTGTGGATTAATTTTCAGCAACAGCTTCACCTTCCAGTTAATCCAGGATCCTTAATTAGATCTATTCCCACCATCTCTGGGGACGTGGTCATCTATAACGTGTTTATTTTTCTGGTGTTATGGCCATTATAGCATGAATTGCTTCCTGTGGCATTATTGGTTCAGATTCAGAGAAGAAAGAAATGCAGGATGAAAATGAGAGTGAAATTCAAAGTATTCATTGCAACTATTGAGGTCGGTTGTACAAAACATTAAGATTCTTGAATAAAATGAAGTTTTCTGCAATTAAACATAAAAATTGAATATTACAGGGGGACTGCTATTATGCCAAGAGCTCCATAAAAGCACCCAATTTTGATTCCCTCCTCTCAGGGTTCCCTCTAGATAAAACGAAACAGTACATTTTTCCTTGTTCTACCTTCTTTACGTAGGGTGAACAAAATTCCATCTGGTCTTGGCAGTCCCAATTTAAGTCAATTGTCCTAGGGTCTTGTATGGCTTAGCATCCACTGTTTAATGAGGAAATATTAACAGTTGCAATAAAATGAGCTGGGGAAGGTTTTGTAGGCCTCCACTTCCTATTTCTAGCTCCTGCCAGAGTCTCGTCTAGTAGTGTGTGAGATACACAGGCTGTGAATAGAGTCCTGCTTTAACATGTAGTTATGTCTGAAAGACGACAACCAGTCTTTCTTTTCCCGATCCTTCCAGATCAAGAATAACCAATACCTTTCCTTCTAGAAAGGCATGCTTGGCTCGCATTGATAGACAAAGAAACCAGGGGCTAACTCTCAGTTTCAAGTGGAGGGGGAGAAGCATTTGCTGCTCCTGTCCCTGTCAGCTGTTTAATGTCATCCAGTTGTGTGGTGGTCCAAGATCCTGCTGCAAGATGCTCAAAGCCACTGGGCTTCTGGTATTCAGGGTCCAAGGAAATGTGGGAAACTGTTACTTGTATGTGAAATAAGTGTAGGAAATGGGCTGAGCTGTTCTGCTGAATGTTACTGCCACATTGATAGTTACTTATATGGTATACATCTATAGCTATTTAATTATTTTCTTGTTTGGCAACTTTTAAAAAAGTTTACAATCAACCCTTTCAGCATCAATGTACTAAATAAAGGTGCAAGTTAAATGAAAAGTTAAGCACTGAATTTCCACTTGTCAAGAAATTTAATAGTGAATATGCAACTTTACAAAATGTTTTTCAACATTACCTTTCTCCACGGAGACCATTTTGATCTCACAGCCTCCTGAAAACCAGATACAAAGTTTTTGGAAAACATCAGCATCACTTCAGAAACTGTCTGGAGAAGAGCGTGTCTAAAAATACCTCACCATGTATAGCTGCAGACAGCGGGTTAACATATCACTTTGTGAAGCATGACTTTTCATTTAGATCAAATGACTGTCCTAAATTACTTTTTGCTCATTTTTTATTTTGCGTTTTCTTGTGAATCTATGAAAAATGAAGCAGTAGTTGTTAATGCTTGGCTTCATTAGCACAACCTTGCAATTAGTTAAATTTGCTTGATACCAGTGTCATTAGATGCTTCAAGAAGAAAACCATGACCCACTGATTCTTCTATGTACATGCCCAAGAGCAATGAGTATGCATGTTGGCAAAATACTGGCATGTAAATTTTCGTACCATCTGTGTTTGTAACAGCCCAAAATGAAGGTGCCCAAATATCCATCAATGGTAGACACATAAATCAATTGTGGTGTATTTACACAATCAGGTATTAGCAGTTAATCAGCTGCAAGTATATGCAATAAGAGTACGATGTACAAATCCATTGCATTAAGGTACAGAAGTTGGCCATGCAGGAACACACTCCATATGGTTATATGTAGGTGAAGGTGAAGGTCAGACAAAACCAATCCATGATGATAGAACCTCAGGCTAGTGTTTGTCTAGGGGTGTGTGTGTGTGTGTGTGTGTGTGTGTGTGTGCATGTAGAGGGAACTTTCTGGGATAATGAAAGTGTTCTGTATTTTTTTAAGGGTGATGGTCATGCAGGTGAATACATGAGAAAACATGTGTTAAATTCATTAATTTATGCATTTCACAAATATATAATACCTCAATAGGAGGAATAAAATGAAGAAAGAGAATAATTATTCTTTTTTATCCAATTTATGGAGTGAAAATAAAACATTTGAAGTTCAACTTGTCAAAGACAAATCATTCAACATTAGTACAAATGCTATCATAGATTCTGTTAAAAATATCCACAATGATGATAAAAGTATTGTTTTTGCAATGATAATATAAATACAAATTTTGATGAGTACAGCATTGTGGTCAAAATAATTTTCTTAATAAATGAAGACAACCAAGAAATAGAAAAATACTATGATTGGTAGTGATGCAGAAGTAATTACATTCAAACTGCTGTATTCTACCAATCAAAAGAAAAGGTTCAGTTTTCAAATTTTGCAATTAAAAATACAAATACAATTAAATTACCAGAATTTTTCATAAAGTCGATGTTACATTAAAAAAAAACTTATTGGTATGAACATTCTCACTTTTTTGCCCACCACCAAATGGATTTTAGAAATGGTTGAGCCTTTGAGGAACTACTTTGAGAATAAACCCAAGTGATTTGTTAGTGATCATGACAAGGATAAAGTGCTTTAACAATGATAGTGAATATTTTTGTAAGTGAGTCTTCTAAAGGTTGGTTGCATTTTGTTCAAAATCAGTTCAAAACTTATAATCAAAATATTTAGAGACTAGAGCACAAAAATTTTAGCATGTTACATGTTGAAATTGTAAGTATTACAAATTATTTGTGGAAACAAAGCTGGAAATGGGAAGCTGCTTTAATTCATGCCTATGAAGCAAGGAGCTGAATAAATTAGACAGTGAGGACTCAAACAATGACCAAAACTTAATTTTGAAATACTTTAGCTGCATTTCAAAGATCTTGAGTTGTCAGAAGAATCTTCTGAGTTTCTATTTTTAATTTGATCACCTTTTATTCTGAACACTTGTGTAATGTACTACATATGCATTTTGCTGCATTGGCATTTGGCCTTGTGTTGGCCTTGTTAAGTGTATTATGAGTGGAGGTTAAAAAGACAGAAACTATAAAAGTTTGGGTGGAAATATTTATACACTTGAATTTGAAAAATTAGAATTGAGAATATCCTTAGCAGAGTTTGTATATCTCTGTACTTACAGAGAAAGTTTTTTCTCAGTTAAAAATATGGTCTATTGAGATGACTTGAAGATGTTAAGACTTTACAATTAATTAACCATAAAATACGACTTTGAAGAAGACTACAAGCAGTTTTATAAAAAAAAAGATAAAAGGATAATAATAAGACCAAACTAAAGAAAGTGTTTTTTTCAGAAAAACTGTTAGTGCCCTGACCCTCAAGAGAGATGCAGCTAAGAAACTGATCCAGTGAGTAATACTACATGTTATTTTTTAGTATCCAGATAATCAATGTAAAGATGTTTTCAGTTTTGATTTACATTACACAGGTATCTGTTGCTTATAGTTTTAGGAAGTTTATTTTTGAAAATAGTCTGTGAATTGAACTATTTGATAGATCCATCAAAATAATAAAAGCAATTTGCTAGTCAATAAAAAAATTAAAAATGACAAAAATTTGTCTGATGCCCCATTTCCCTCACAAAGTGTCTCAGATAGGGTGACAAATTGCTTTTCAGGAATGTTTACCCCTTGTATTAGTTAAGTTTACAAGTAGCAGAGCCCATCAAGGGCAGTGGATTCAGCCAGATGGATTTCAGGTTTCTGTTTCTATTTTCTGTAGAAATCTGGAGTCAGCTGTCCGGGACTTGAGCAGATATCTGTCCCTCTCTTTTTCATCTGCTGTGTGGAGTTTCCATTGCCACGTATGGTTGCTCCAACATCAGTCATCACAGGAAACTGCAGTCAGCTGGAAGGGGGGAAAAAGGGACAGCTGCTAAGGGACACATGCCCATTGGCATTTAAGGAAGTTTCCAGAAATTGCTTCATCATATTTCAGCTTACATCACCTTGGCCAGAATTTAGTCAAAGGGCCACACTTAGCTGCAAGGGAGGCGGGGAAATCCAGGTATGGTCATGGCTAGTGTAGAGCCAAGGTTAGAATGAAGGATCTATACCCTGAAAAAAGGAGAGACCAGCAGACCCTGTCACGCACTCTCCCTGCAGGCACATGCTGCCTTTGCCAGGCCCCACAGGTTGACTGATTTGGGTGTGGAGCCTACTTTGCCTACGCTCTGCAAATTCTCAAGATAGGTCCCTAGTATACTGGGATTGAATCACTGTCCCTCATAACATTTCCTTGAATCTCTCATTTCACTGGAAGATTCATGCAAATTTTGAAAACATTCTATATATTTCTATGTTTGGTTTAACATATAAACTATGTTAAAGTGAACTAGTGTAGAAAAAAACAGGAAATCCAAGAAAATGCCCCTATTCTGTCTGCTACACATTGCCCTGGTTTGAGGACAAATGGTTCTTCTAATATTGGGTGGTTTAGCCTCCAAAGGCTGACTGCATTGTAAGTGCCCTCAAATTCTAAAGAAACACATTTTTTCTTGTGGAATGCAGAGTGGGAAGGCATTGTGGTGGGGGGCTTCCCAGACCCCCACTCACACATACTGATAGATACCACTCGGCTATGAATTTTGTCTGTGTCTGGGACTGTTCTGGGTTTTGATAGACAAGGAATTTACTTCTTTAATTCATTGTTTTAAAAAAATGAAGAAGCAAACTAAAGTCTAAGCGAGGAGGCCCAAAAACCACGTGCTCTCTATGTGTTGTTCATGTCAATATTTAGAATTCCAGTGTCAATTATTCAGAACTTCAACATGCGAGCCATTGCCCCTTCCCTGCATCCACTAATTATTGTCACACTTAGCTACAGCATTTACAGCCTTCCTAGGAAGGGAACTGTACAATCATTATAAGACGACATGGGAATGTCAGACGCTTGTGAGAGGCCAATGTAAATTTTTTAACTAAGACCTTAGTTTCCATTAGAACCTAACAGATACAATATAGAGCTATCAGGAATTTTGATGGGTGGGAAATATTCATTCAAAGAATCTTGATTGGGTGCCTGAATACGCCATTCCTCTGGTGGACCCTGAGGATAGCTTGGTGACCCAGAATGACCATGGATGTCAGCCGAGTCATAAACCAGACACTCATACACGATTTAATTAACGGTAATAAATGCCATGATGGAAAAATACAGCCTGCTGAAAGCCTACACAATGAAGACATTGGCCTCCTCTGAGGGTCAGGCAAAGCTTTGCTGAGGCAAGCATATCCACGGGGTGGCAAGGTTGGGGAACAGCGGTTCCAGGCCAGCAGACTGCCTGTGAGAAGGCTTTGAAGGATGACAAGACCTTGAATTTTTAAAGAGCTGCGTTAAGACATAATTCCTTAAGGAAGTATTGAAGGGTTTAGGCAGAGAAATGAAGCAGTTGAGTTGTTTGTCAAAAGACCTTGGTGGCTGGTGACACTGGCTTGGCAAAGAGGTCAGGAGGCCCAGGGCTGGAGGTAAAGGTGAAGGGAGCAGGTGGGAGATGGGAAGACATGGGACTTGCAGAAGACTCCGATGTGGGGTGGCTGTGGGGAGGGGCCAAGAGGGTGACTTCAAAGTCTTCCAGGAAAAGGAGTGTGTGATGGCCTCAAAATCTCAATGGGGACACAGAAGAGAATGACAGACAGGCTTAGATGATGAGTTCACAGGATTTCAGAGGCCAGGGAGCCCCACCCTTCACTGTGCAGCTGCAGACACTCAGGGCTAGAAATGAGAACTTCATCCCAAGGCCTCACGCCTTGAAGCGCCGTGGGCGTGACTGGAAGCTGGGTAGAGATGCAAGACCTCAGGCCCCCCAGACATAATGAATCAGGACCTACATTCTAGCAAGATTCCCCAAGTGATTTGCATAAAAAAAGTTTGAAAAGCGCTGTTCCAAGAAACTGAATAAATTGCAGGGCTGGGTTAGTACCAAGCTAAACATTTGATTTAGAATAAGTTTTCTTGCTTGTATTAAACATTTTCTATATGCACGGGTTAGGAGTGATGCCCAAGTTAGACAGGTAGGTTGAGGACTGCCATAATTTAGGGAGACTTTACGGACAAAGGGCTACTAATATTTCACCTGTAATGTTGAGGAAGGAGGAGGGAAGGACAGAGAATGAGAGAGAGAAGGAGGGAGGGAGAGAAAACAGGCAAAATCTTCAAAGGCAGTGTATGCTATAGATAATTCACAATTTGTGAATGTGGGATGGGAAGGAACTGGCCAAGCTGGCTGGGCATTATATATTACGGACACATGATTCACTATATTCTTTAAAAAGGAATCAAAACTCCTAGATTCCTTTTTCTTTCCTGAGTTTCTTTTTAAGGAAGGAATATTGGTAATGTTTATGGATTTCTAAATATTGCAAATAACCAGTGCTATACAAACTCCTCAGCAAGGCATTTCTTTTTGCTATTGGCTAAGTCCCACGGGGCAGGAATTCCAGCTAACACTGCCGTGTGGCGGTGTGCCTAGCATATTGTTGGCGCTCAAGTATCAAACATCAGCACAGGTGTAATGTTGAGAAACTATGCAGAGCAGTGTATATTGTCCACTGCTGTGTAAGAGATCACCCCCAAAGCTCAGGACTCACCACCATAAACATTTCTTGTCTCACAATGTCTTTGGCTCAGGAATCTGGCTCTGACTTAGCCTGGTGCCGCTGGTCCGGATCTCCCATGAGGCTGCTGCCAAGCTGCCGGCCGGGCTGAGGTCTCCCCGGAAGGCCCACCTCGTGGGGGACATCGGCTTCTAAGCTCACTCACTCCTGCCTCTCCACGGGGCCCCTGCCTCACGATGTGACGTCTGGCTTCCCCCACAATGGTAAGCAATCCACTAGAAAGAGAGCGAGGGTGCCGAAGGCAGAAGTCAGAGCCTTCGTATCATCAAATCCCAGACTGTCACCTAGGCACTTCTGTCATATTCTAGTTTTTAGAAGCAAGTCAGTAAGTTCACTCCACACTGAAGGAGAGGCGGCTCTGAGGTTGGCATCAGAGGCTGCCTACCCCACAAGGTGATGTTCTTTGGTTTGTACACTTACGAGAATGATATGGTACTTAAAGGCAATATTCCTATGAACCTCTTTCTGATCAGCCCAGGGCATTGGATTTTATGCAGAGGTTTAGGGTAGAGACCAGGGCAGAGCTCCTCCCCTTCTCCTGCCACTTCCTCCTCCCCCAGGGCCTTAGCTCTGCTTTCCTTTAAGCCACACACAGTCACAATGGCTGCAAACTGGTCCTGGCCTTCCCCAGGGGCTTCCTCCCTCAGCCCCTGGGGCTGCACTGCCTTCTTATCTGCTGTTTCAGGCTTTGCCCTTCTCATGCGGTTCTGGCCACTGTTGGCTCTCTGTTCCATGTTCTAGCTTGTGCCCACCTCAGGACCTTTGCATGTGCAGCCCTCCCTGCTTGAAATGCTCCCACCTCTACTCCAAATGCCCCTTTTCAGAGCAGGACCAGCGATGTAATTTGTAGGGTCCAGTCTAAAATGAAAATGTGAGTCACCTGGTTTTATAAGCAGGGAAGAAGCTTGTTCCTTTCCTCTTGTAGCCTCTCTTTTGACTGTCATGGGTTTTTAATTTGCTACTTAATGCTATGCTCCTTGGGCGTGAAGATACTTGTAGGCTAAACACATATCCTCAGAGACTCCTGCAGTCGTGCTCAACTCCCAGCCTCCCTGCATGGGCGCCCCAATCCCCATTGAGCCCAGACCCCAAGAACCTGTCCTGGAGCCCATGTTCTATTGTCCCAACCGGTGTCGCTTACAAACACAAAGTCAAAGATGAAGTTATTAAGAATTGCAGCATGGTGACTGCAGAGCATTGATCTCTAAGTGTGGGGACCCCTTTCAGCATGTGGCCCAGTGTGACTTCACAGTCTCAGGGCTCTGCTCAGACCTCATATCTAACATAGCCCCGGACTATACACATTGTGCATGTCATACCCCATTGCATCACTCCATTTTATGTCCTTTACAGCAATATTATGTTCTGAAATTATCCCTTTAATCTGTTTTCTCTTTTTGTCGTCTGCCTCTGCCATGAAAATGTAAACTTCACAAAAGCTTGTCCTAAGTGTCTGTATGCCTAGTGCAGGAGCTGGCACATGCAAGCCTTCAATAAATATTTGTTGATTGAATAAATAAATGCGGAAGGGAATTTATTGTGCATAGCTCTAAGTAAACTTGCTGTTTCTCAGAGCCCATGCACACTGGCAGCGTGACAAAACCATCCGGCTATCTATGTGCTTCTTGGCCCTCTGGACTGACCGCAGAGACCCTGGATGCTCCCGTTCACATCAAGCCCACCTAAAGGCCAAGTCCCATCCACCTTTGACTTGAAGCCTGTTTTTGAATTCCTCCAGCCCTGCTGGCTGCCTTCTCCTGGCATGTAGTATCCAGCTGGGCCTTGGAGCTAAGGACAGGGTACACAGGGAGGTCCAGGGCTTCGGAGAAACCAGCTCATTCTTAGTCCCTCACACTGCGGCTGGCCTTACTGCCACCCCAGACCTCCCCTGACTCTGCCTCTCTGCCCACAATTCGGGAGCTCTGCCTGCCAAGGGCACCCATCCAGTCTGTGACAACAGTCGCCTCCCATGTGGCTGAGGGACAGCCACTTTCCTACAATTAGGGTAGACTTTGGGAAGCCCCTGGGTAGACCAGGATCTCCCGTTCCCAGTAGTAAATGTAGGCAGGTTGAATTCTAAGGAGCTTAAACATTTAGCTTTCTAAAAATATATATTGAATGCATTATTCATGACAAGTAGGCCATTGATGCAGGCGTGGAAGTTGTTTTAGGGAAAGTTTTATACTAAAAAATCATGCAGCATGAGAACTCCACCAGGGATGAAGAGAAATGTGTCCAGACTCTAGCTGCAAGTGATTTCACACGGTTCGTTCCAGAGGGGAGATGAAGAATGACAGAAATGAAATGATCCTCTGACTTTAAAAGCAACTTTGTATCTTATTTTTCCTTCTAATAAATACAGCAATAGTTTTGGCCAATCCCCACATGTTGTGTGTATTTGTGTGTTTCCATTTAAAATATGGCTTAGCTCTTTTTCTGTTATGGCTCTATTTGACTAGACGTAGGAAGTCCTACTTTTTTTTTTTATATCGTTAATGTACAATCACTTGAACAACATTATGGTTACTAGACCCCCTATTATCAAGTCCCCTCCACATACCCCATTACAGTCACTGTCCATGAGTGTAGTAAGATGCTATAGAATCATTACTTGTCTTCTCTGTAAATACTGCCTTTCCCGTGTCCCCCCCACTGCTACATTATGTGTGCTAATCTTAATGCCCCTTTTCCCCCCTTGTCCCTCCCTTCCCACCCATCCTCCCCAGGCCCTTTCCCTTTGGTAACTGTTAGTCCATTCTTGGGTTCTGTGAGTCTGCTGCTGTTTTGTTTCTTCAGTTTTTTCTTTGTTCTTATACTCCACAGATGAGTGAAATCATTTGATACTTGTCTTTCTCCACCTGGCTTAATTCACTGAGCATAATACCCTCTAGCTCCATCCATGTTGTTGCAAATGGTAGGATTTGTTTTCTTCTTATGGCTGAATAATATTCCATTGTGTATATGTACCACATCTTCTTTATCCATTCATCTACTGATGGACACTTAGGTTGCTTCCATGTCTTGGCTATTGTAAATAGGGCTGTGATAAACATAGGGGTGCATGTGTCTTTTTCAAACTGGGCTCCTGCATTCTTAGGGTAAATTCCTAGGACTGGAATTTCTGGGTCAAACGGTATTTCTATTTTGAGTTTTTTGAGGCACCTCCATACTGCTTTCCACAAGGTTGAACTAGTTTATATTCCCACCAGCAGTGTAGGAGGGTTCCCCTTTTCTCCACATCCTCATGAACATTTATTGTTGTTTGTCTTTTGGATGTTGGCCATCCTAACTGGTGTGAGGTGATATCTCATTGTGGTTTTAATCTGCATTTCTCTGATGATTAGCGATGTGGAGCATTTTTTCATGTGCCTGTTGGCCATCTGAATTTCTTCTTTGGAGAATTGTCTGTTCAGCTCCTCTGCCCATTTTTTAATTAGATTATTTGCTTTTTGTTTGTTAAGGTGCGTGAGTTCTTTATATATTTTGGATGACAACCCCTTATCGGATATGTCATTTATGAATATATTCTCCCATACTGTAGGATGTCTTTTTGTTCTACTGATGGTGTCCTTTACTGTACAGAAGCTTTTTAGTTTGATATAGTCCTACTTGTTCATTTTTGCTTTTGTTTCCCTTGCCCGGGGAGATATGTTCATGAAGAAGTTGCTCATACTTATGTCCAAGAGATTTTTGCCTATGTTTTTTTCTAAGAGTTTTGTGGTTTCATGACTTACATTCAGGTCTTTGATCCATTTTGAGTTTACTTTTGTGTATGGGGTTAGACAGTAATCCAGTTTCATTCTCTTACATGTAGCCGTCCAGTTTTGCCAACACCAGCTGTTGAAGAGGCTGTCATTTCCCCATTGTATATCCATGGCTCCTTTATCATATATTAATTGACCATATATGCTTGGGTTTATATCTGGGCTCTCTATTCTGTGGCACTGGTCTGTGGGTCTGTTCTTGTGTGAGTACCAAATTGTCTTGATTACTGCGGCTTTGTAGTAGAGCTTGAACTCAGGGAGCATAATTCCCCCTGCTTTATTCTTCCTTCTCATTGTAGCTTTGGCTATTTGGGGTCTGTTGTCATTCCATATGAATTTTAGAACTATTTGCTCTAGTTCATTGAAGAATGCTGGTGGTATTTTGATAGGGATTGTATTGAATCTGTAGATTGCTCTATGCGGGATGGCCATTTTGACAATATTAATTCTTCCTAGCCAAGAGCATGGGATGAATTTCCACTTATTAGTGTCCTCTTTAATTTCTCTTAAGAGTCTCTTGTAGTTTTCAGGGTATAGGTCTTTCACTTCCTTTGTTAGGTTTATTCCTAGGTATTTTATTCTTTTTGGTGCAATTGTGAATGGAATTGTTTTCCTGATTTCTCTTTCTGCTAGTTCCCTGTTAGTGTATAGGAATACAACAGATTTCTGTGTATTAATTTTGTATTCTGCAACTTTGCTGAATTCAGGTATTAGTTCTAGTAGTTTTGTAGTGGAGTCTTTAGGGTTTTTTATGTACAATATCATGTCATCTGCAAATAGTGATAGTTTGTCTTCTTCTTTAACAGTCTGGATGCCTTTTATTTCTTTGTGTTGTCTGATTGCCATGGCTAGGACCTCCAGAACTATGTTGAATAAAAGAGGGGAGAGTGGGCATCCTTGTCTTGTTCCTGATCTTAAAGGAAAAGCTTTCAGCTTCTTACGGTTAAGTATGATGTTGGCTGTGGGTTTGTCATATACGGCCTTTATTATGTTGAGGTACTTGCCCTCTATACCCATTTTGTTGAGAGTTTTTAACATGAATGGATGTTGAATTTTATCGAATGCTTTTTCACCATCTATGGAGATGATTGTGTGATTTTGTCCTTCTTTTTGTTAATGTGGTGGATGATGTTGGATTTTTGAATGTTGTACCATCCTTGCATCCCTGGGATGAATCCCATTTGATCATGATGGATGATCTTTTTGATGTATTTTTTAATTCAGTTTGCTAATATTTTGTTGAGTATTTTTGCATCTATGTTCATCAGGGACATTGGTCTGTAATTTTCTTTTTTTGTGGTGTCTTTGCCTGTTTTTGGTATTAGAGTGATGTTGGTCTCGTAGAATGAGTTTGGGAGTATTCCCTCGTCCTCTACTTTTTGGAAAACTTTAAGGAGGATGGGTATTAGTTTTTCACTAAATGTGTCATAAAATTCAGCAGTGAAACCATCCGGTCCAGAAATTTTGTTCTTATGTAGTTTTTTTTTATTACCAATTCAATTTGTTTGCTGGTAATTGGTCTATTCAGATTTTCTGTTTCTTCCTGGGTCAGCCTTGGAAGGTTGTATTTTTCTAGAAAGCTGTCCATTTCTTCTAGGTTATCCAGTTTGTTAGCATATAATTTTTCATAGCATTCTCTCATAATTCTTTGTATTTCTGTGGTGTCTCTAGTAATTTTTCCTTTCTCATTTCTGATTCTGTTTATGTGTGTAGACTCTCTTTTTTTCTTGACAACTCTGGCTAGGGGTTTATCTATTTTGTTTATTTTTTCAAAGCACCAGCTCCTGCTTTCATTGATTCTTTCTATTGTTTTATTCTTCTCAATTTTATTTATTTCTGCTTTAATCTTTATTATGTCCCTCCTTCTACTGACTTTGGGCCTCATTTGTTCTCCCTTTTCTAGTTTCATTAATTGTGAGTTTAGACTGTTCATTTGGTGTTGTTCTTCTTTCCTGAGGTAGGCCTATATTGCTATATATTTCCCTCTTAGCACGGCCTTCGATGTGTCCCACAGATTTTGTGGTGTTGAATTATTGTTGTCATTTGTCTCCATATATTGCTTGATCTCTGTTTTTATTTGGTCATTAATCCATTGATTATTTAGGAGCATGTTATTAAGCCTCCATGTGTTTGTGGGCTTTTTCATTTTGTTTGTGTAATTTATTTCTAGTTTCATGCCTTTGTGATCTGAGAAGTTGGTTGGTACAGTTTCAATCTTTTTGAATTTACTGAGGCTCTTTTTGTGGCCTAGTATATGATCTCTTCTTGAACATGTTCCATGTGCACTTGAGAAGAATGTGTATTCTGTTGCTTTTGGATGGACTGTTCTGTAGATGTCCATTAGGTCCATCTGTTCTAATATGTTGTTCAGTGCCTCTGTCTCTTTACTTATTTTCTGTCTGGTTGATCTGTCCTTTGGAGTGAGTGGTGTGTTGAAGTCTCCTAAAATGAATGCATTGCATTCTATTTCCCTCTTTAATTCTGTTAGTATTTGTTTCACATATGTAGGTGATCCTGTGTTGGGTGCTTAGATATTTATAATAGTTATATCCTCTTGTTGGACTGACTCTTCTATCATTATGTAATGTCCTTCTTTGTCTCTTCTGACTTTCTTTGTTTTGAAGTCTATTTTGTCTGATACAAGTACTGCAACTTCTGCTTTTTTCTCACTATTAGTTGCATGAAATATCTTTTTCCATCCCTTTACTTTCAGTCTGTGTATGTCTTTCGGTTTGACATGAGTTTCTTGTAGGCAGCATATATATGGGTCTTGGTTTTTATCCATTCAGTGACTCTATGTCTTTTGATTGGTGCATTCATACCATTTAAATTTAGGGTGATTATTGATAGGTGTGTACTTATTGCCACTGCAGGCTTTAGATTCACGGTTACCAAAGGTTCAAGGGTAATTCCCTTACTATCTAACAGTCTAATTTAACTCACTTTGTATGCTATTAAAAACACAACCTAAAGGTTCTTTTTTTTTCCTCTGTTTTCTTCCTCCTCCATTATTTGTATGTTATGAATCATATTCTGTACTCTTTTGTCTAGCCCTTGGGTGACATCTATTTAGCTTTAAGAATACTTCCATCTATAGGAGTCCCTCCAAAATGCACTGTAGAGGTGGTTTGTGGGAGGTAAACTCTCTCAGCTTTTGCTTATCTGAAAATTGTTTAATCCCTCCTTCAAATTTAAATGATAACCTTGCCGGGTAGAGTATTCTTGGTTTGAGGCCCTTCTGCTTCATTGCATTAAATATATCATGCCATTCCCTTCTGGCCTGTAAGGTTTCTGTTGAGAGGTCTGATGCTAGCCTGATGGGTTTTCCTTTGTATGTGATCTCTTTTCTCTTACTAGCTGCTTTAAAAAGTAAGTCTTTATCCTTGATATTTGCCATTTTAATTATTATATGTCTTGATGTTATCTCCCTTGGGTCCCTTGTGTTGGGAGATCTGTGCACCTCCATGGCTTGAGAGACTATCTCCTTCCCCAGATTGGGGAATTTTTCAGCAATTACCTCCTCAATGACACTTTCTATCTCTTATTCTCTCTCTTCTTCTTCTGGTACCCCTAAAATGCGAATATTGTTGCGTTTGTATTGGTGACACAGTTCTCTCAATATTCTTTCATTCTTAGAGATTCTTTTTTCTCTCTGTGCCTCAGCTTCTTTGTATTCCACTTTTCTAATTTCTATTCCATTTATCGTCTCTTCTACTACATCTAATTTCCTTTTAAATCCCTCCATTGTATGTTTCATTTCAGATATGGAATTTCTTAATGATTGAATCTCTGTCTTAAATTCGTTCCTCAGTTCTTGAATATTTTTCTGTACCTCCATAAGCATGTTTACAATTTTTATTTTGAACTCTTTCAGGAAGATTGGTGAGTTCAGTTTCATTTGGTCCTTTTTCTGGGGTTTGTGAGATTTTGGTCTGAACCGTGTTCTTTTGACGTTTCATATTTCTGTGTGGTGCCCACTAGTGCACAGAAACTCCAATCTCTGGAGCTGCTTAGCCCCTACAGTGAGGGTGGGGGTCGTAGGGGAGCAGAGCTGGTGCCTGGGGGCAGGAAAGATCTGTTTCTTGATTCCCGTCTGCGGTGCCTGTCTCCAGTGTCAGAGCCAGTGGGCCAAGCACACATGTGTAAACCTCTGTGCTTTGCATCTCTAGTTCTTGTAGGCAGGTCCTCCCTCTAGCTGGCCTGATGCCAGCACAGTGACAGTTTGCAAACTGGTTCTGGCAGGCTAGGAGGAAGGTGCAGCAGGTTGCATGTCACAGTGGGGGGCCTCAGAGCTGAGTAGCCAACCAGTGGGATGGAGCACCTGAAGCCCCTCAAAGTTCCCAATCACCTGGGCAAAGCATGCCCAGACAACCTCATCCAGCTCTCCCTTCTCCCGTGCAGCAAGGTCCATGCAAACCCTTCCTCTTCAGAAGCCCTCTTGCTGCTAGGAAGCCTCTCAGACCGCCTGCCCCTTCTCTGACATGGAGCGGTGGGATGTGGACCCCCCCATCCACAAACGGCCGGAATGTCTGTCTTCCAAGCACTCTGCCCATCTGAGCTCCCCAGTGTCCAGAGCACCACACAATATAGGCTTCCGCTCACAAAGCAGATCTTCAGGGCTAGGCGCTCAGCATTCCCAAGCTTCCACCCCCTCCCCACTCCGATTCTCTTTCTCTAGTAGGTGAGCTGGGGTGGGGGAAGGGCCTGGGTCCCGCTGGATTAAGGCTATCGTATGTTACCCTGTTTTGTGAGGTCTGCTCTGTTCGTGAGGTCTGTATGTAGTTTGGTTCAGCCTTCTTTCTTGTTGCTGTTTTAGAGTTAGTTGTATTAATTAACTATATTTTTGTACTATTTGTGGTTTTGGGAGGAGTTCTCCATGTCACCTCTCACACCACCATCTCTTGAATCTCAGGAAATCCAACTTTTTACTGCATGTATAAAAATGATCTTTCCTACTTTTTAATGGAATAAATATTAATGGCTTTTAATCTTCTTGGAGTAATTTTTCCCCCTGAACAAAGTGTAAGAGTGGAATGTGATATATGTGTGTTTTGAAGCATTTCTTTTTTAAAGTAAGCCTTTCTATGAACCAACATCTTGCTTCATTGATTTTCTGTATTGTTTTCTATTTCTTTGATTTCTTTTAATATAGTTTTAATCTATATTATTTCCTTTCTTCAACTTTGGGTTTCATTTGCCCATTATTCTAGCTTCTTACAGTGGAAGCTTAGACTGATTTTCAATGTTTTTCTAATAAACAAAGGCATTTCAAAGAACAAATTTCTCTCTGAGGATCTTTTAAGCTGCATTCTATAAATTTTGTCATACTGAGTTTTCATTATCATTTAGTTTGAGATATTTTCTAGTTCTCTAACAATTTCTTCCTATTTTTTAAACATACATGTTATTTATAAATGTGTGATTAAGCCTTAAATATTGGCAATTTTCCAGAGATCTTTTATAAAAGCATCCTATGATTGATTTCTAATTTAATTCCATTATGGTCAGATTTCAAACCAATGAAATTTATTGAGTTATTTTCTGGCCTGGCATGCAATATGCATTTTTAATAAAATGAAATATGCATTTTAATGAATATGCATTTTAATATGTATTTTAAATGAAATAAATATTTTAATGAATATTACTTTCTGTGTTCAAACCTCACTTCAAATTTCTTCTCTTTAAACTTTAAACTGGAAACCAGATTGACTGTGCACAGCCGGAATAGGAACAAAGCCTAAGTGGGTCCCATCTCTGTTGTTTATTTTGCAATTAACAAAGATCGACACATCTCTTCTAAAATGTTAATCCAAGACACAGATTCAAAGAAACTCTACTTAATTGAGCGATGAACCAATAATGAGTATCCTCCAGGAGTGAAATCAGAAATGATAGCATTGAGAAAACAAACTGATGAAAATGGACATTTCCCCCTGAGACACTGCATCGATGTCTGTAATGAAATTGATATACTGGATGTTGTCAGTACACTCAAGTGGTTGGTCATCAATACCACAGCTTCTATGAAAATATAAGGTCTTCATTAAAAAATACAACATTTGACTCTAAGATCAAGTCCCCAGATTTTTGCATGAATGTGGTGGGGAGCTTTCTTTGTAAATTAAAAAGTCAAGGGTTGAACATAAAGGATAACATAACAAAAGGCAGATTTGATGGGCAGTGGAAGGGAGTGACAGAGTTTTCTCTTCCACAGGATGTCTGGCGTGTTTACATTTGCCGGTGGGTTAGAGGAGATGCCCGCAAGACGTTCCAGCCTTAGGATTCAATTTCATCTTGTGTGAAGAATGGTGTGCTGGCTACATTTTCATTGCTTTGTTTATCAGATGCCAGAAGAAAGTGATGATTCAGTAAATTTAATTCTCAAATCACTTGGCATCCTGTAGCCAAATTTGCTGAAGTTTGAATTGTTCTGTTATTAACTGAATATTTTGGAGTTGTGTTGTGCCTAGCCTGTTATATGTAGTAGATGCTCAGTAAATGTTTCTTGGATTTAACTTATTTTTCATACAGCTGGAATGGGAAACAAGGTACAGCCTTGCTGTCATGAATGCTCATTTTTTATAGGACTGACTCAAACTTAAAATCAGTAACTAAAGAACCAAACAATATTCCTTCTATACCAACCCTATTCCTATTCCTGGCACACTTCACCAACCCTTACTGTTTCACTCAGCCTTGCTCATGACTTTATAAACTGTCCTATTCAGTGAACAATCTTGAGGGCCCCTTCTGTTCCCAGAACTCTGACAGACAAGGCAGAGTTGAGTCTCTGCCAGGTGGGTTAGATCAGGTGCCCTGGAAGGAGGCTGTGGGAGGAGACTTGTGAGCAGGAGGTTTACCAGGGACTGGCTAATGCGGGGTGGGGAAGCGGATGGGTTGGGGGGCGGTGTGGTGGGGCCAGGGGAAGCTGATGGGACTGTGGGGGCCAAGAAGCTGAACTGTCCTGCAGCTGCAACCATGGCCTCAGCTGATCCTACCAGACTCGAGCTGGGAGGGCTGTTCAGATTGCCTGGGATCAAGGTGAGGGGGCCACGCTTTTGTACCTCCACCATGGATGCAGGCTGCATCTGTCCTCTAGAGATGGGGTGGAACTTTGAGTAGAACAAAAAGCGTCTGAGCTCGGAGGCTTCCTCTGCCAATGATTCTGGCAGCGGAGTGAAGGAGTGTGTCCATTTTGACGGGTAGCACACCACAGTGGCCCCCTGCAGCCGAGGACGCTAAGGTGAGCCGGAGAAGAGGGGTGGGGAGGGATGCAAGGACAAAGTCTAGATTCCGAGCTCTAGAGAGGGTGTGAGGAGGGGTCAGGGGACAAAAGAGGCCAGTGGGTTTGGGGGCTCCACGCAGCCACAGCTGCAGCAGAATCTTTCCACAGAGCCTGCAACGGAGGCGGGTCCTGGTTCCGAGCGCTCAGAGCTTGGGAGTGAGTGGTGGGTAGGAGGGATGGGAGGGCGTGGGAAGCATCTTCTGCAGGGACAGTAAAACCACCAAAGATTGCTATTAAAAAAAATATTCAAATACTTTTTAGTGTTCTTACGTGGTATTCGGAAAAAGGTCGTAAGAAGTGTGGAGAAGATAAAATGCATGTTGCGTTCAAAACGACGGGTGGTTTAGTCAGATTTCGGGTCTTCGCTGAGACCTGTAGGCTAGCAGAGCTCTTCCCCATTTGGAGGCCGAGAGCCTCTGCTTTCTGTAAGCGGCTGCAGCCACTCGGGAGCTCTCTGAGCTGTAAACCAGTCTGTCCAGAGACTCATCTCTGCCCATCTCACCGCCTTCTCCTTGGGAGGTTCCTCCTTAACCAGCTGCACATGGCTTTGCCGCTCCCTGCTGCCTAGCTCAGGGCCAGCTGTGGCTGCCAGATGTCTGACCTCCTCTCTGGGAGAGAGCTGGGGTCACCTCTTCTGCCTGGAGGCCTTCAGCTCTCTGTGTCATTCTCTGAGCCTGGTCTTGGCTTCCAGTTACCAGGGGAAAGCCAACTTTGATCATGCTTGGCTTACGGAACACCATTAAAAGTTGGCAAGTGCTGTAAATTTTACTTTGGACAGAGTATTTTAAGGGCTAATGAATGAAATTGAATGCATAAAATTTTATTCTATTTTTTTGTGAATATCTGAAAGAAAATACATTCCTTGAAATATATTGAATTATTATGTAAATGTATATTTACATCTAACGATCTGGATTCCCCTGGCCCTTGGTGTCTATTTCTGTCATTTTCATTTCTGGGTCTGACTGATTTTTTTCTCCTATGTCGATATTTTTTCACCATGCAAAGTAATCTCTATTTTGGATAATAAATAATCTTTTCTTCATCTGTCCTCTTCTTCATCCTTTCAGCAAAATATCCTTATTTTTCTAAATTCCTTTTCTGAACAGTTCTCAACTTACAAGATAATTCCTTCTACTGCTCTTCAGTGGTCTTGAGCTCCACAGCCCAGGCTTTCGCCGTCAAACTGTCCTAGAATGTCCTTGTGGCCTTCCTGAAAGGCTACCGAAGCAGCTGGGGACCTAAAGGCAGTCTGAAGCCCCTCCTGAGTTTTGCAAGGCTGTTTTAAGTCCATTAGGTTGGAACATCTTAAAGAGTTTAAGTTCGGTTTTACATGGAATTCATGTTGGTCTGATTGTAATGGCTCGCCCGTGATTGTAGGGACATTAACTGTCCAGTCATCTGTCTCAGCTTCGTCTGCGTCATTGTCAACGACAAGCATGCTGAGTTTCCTTAGCACGCGAAAAACAGGAGGATCCATCCTTAACAGCACATACCATGTCCTGGTCAGCGCTCTTCTCAGAACCTGGTGTGAAGACAGCAAACTTAATGAAAGAAGATGAGCTTGGTCTCTGGAATCCCAGTAATTCTTCTGCAAGTGGAGTTTTGAGCCTATATATTTTCCTTAATTATTATCCAGTTAATTATTATTTTTCAGTTAATTACAATTTAAAGCATTTCTCTGATTATAAAGTGAATAAGTGTTAGGTGCAGAAAAACTAGAAAATGATGGCAAGAGTGAAAAAATGAATAAAATTCACCCGTAACTGCACTGATTAGAGAATCGCTGTTGACCAGTAGGTTATTGCTTTCTACTTGTTTTTTCTTCTGGTATTACAAAAGCTCCATACAGTTTGTAAACTTTTATTCTCTTCATATTATGGACAGTTTCTCATATCTTTAAATGTAAGTTAATTTTTAAATGACAAGACACTATTTGATTGGGTGGTTAGCCATAATTTATTTGAACATTTCTTATTGGCTGTTTTGAATGCTTTATTATCATAAATAAAGTTGCCATAAACACTGAACACTCTAATAGAAGTGGAATTATTGGGTCATATAATGGTGTTTTACAATTTGACAAAAACTTGTGACATGAAAGCAACATTTCAAAACAAAATTTATAAAGATTATATAAACTTTAATGAGATTTCATTATCATTCTGGACATTGTATGAAGTGTCTCCTTCATTTCTGCTTATTTTATAGCTTATAAGATCATTACAAAGATCTACATGTGGAATATTTATCCCCAATAGTTTACTGATGCCAAGGATCTGAGGGCCTAGTGAGGGAGGCTGAGGGAGGCTGAGGGCGCCTGAGGGAGCCTGAGGGAGCCTGAGGGAGGCTGATGGAGGCTGAGGGAGGCTGAGGGAGCCTGAAGGAGGCTGAGGGAGGCTGAGGGAGGCTGAGGGAGCCTGAAGGAGGCTGAGGGAGGCTGAGGGAGGCTGAGGGAGCCTGAGGGAGACTGAGGGAGGCTGATGGAGGCTGATGGAGGCTGAGGGAGGCTGAGGGAGCCTGAAGGAGGCTGAGGGCACCTGAGGGAGCCTGAGGGAGACTGAGGGAGGCTGATGGAGGCTGAGGGAGGCTGAGGGAGGCTGATGGAGGCTGAGGGAGGCTGAGGGAGGCTGATGGAGGCTGAGGGAGGCTGAGGGAGGCTAAAGGAGGTCTATATCCTTGCCAAGCTGAAACTGCCATGGAGTCTCTGTGTCTCTGTGGGCAAGGGTTTCACTGAAAGCCGAAGAAGACTGTCACTCTCAACCTTGTCTGGACTTATATTGCCTCACCGCACAGTCCATAACCCTGTCATCCAAACCCCAAGCCATCATTCTCCTCACATGTCCATAAATTTTTTTGTCACCACCATTTCTTAGCTCTGCATTTGCTCTGCTGAAAGATAAAGACAGCGGCCCCATTTCCTGTGGCCATTAAGATCCCTCTCCTCTTCACTCACGGGATGACCCCAGGGTGATAACTTTTCACTTCCTCCTTTTAATGCCTCCTCATCCTTAAACAACTCAGTTCATTTCCTCTGTGATGCCATCTCTCTGTCCCAGACAGTTACCTGCTCTCTTTGGCTCTCTCATTCTCCTTGTGTAGTAAATTATCATGTTGTGGGATGGTCATTAGCTTATCTGCCATTCATCCCTCTTCAGAGACACCTATTTATCTCTGTGCTCATTCTGTCTTCCCAGAGCCCACCCGAACGTGTGTGGTACAAGGTGCCCGACTATTAAAGTGTGAATGAGTGCTAAGCTCTGCTTAGGGCTATTTGTGTGTATCTCATGGGATGTTGAAAGGGAAATAGACTGTATAAATGAAAGACTGTTATTTGTGTGGCAATTGCAATCTTTTTTTTCCCAGATGACTTATAACTTCCCAAGTGATAAGATCAAATGCAAACCTCTCCCTAGGATTCTCAAACTTTCCACTTGTACTTTGATAAAATTTTTTTGTTCATGGAGCTTGGGTTCGTTTTCCATCTGGATGCATCCGAGACACGACCATTCTGCTCTTGGATTCATGAGAGTTGGTGGGAACCCTTCATGTTGGGTTCATTCCATTTGGTTATCCCCTTGTCTTCTTTCCATCTTTCTCTGCCCTCCTCTTGATTTTTCAACTCCATAAATTGTGCCTGTGGATATGTGTGTAGAGGAGGAGCTTTCATGGTTTGAAAAAGATGAACCAAGAGCAGGCTCAAATAATTCATGGTGATCTTTTCCATTAGCTGGGATCTCAAATTCCATAACAAACATACTGCTTCCCCCTAGCATAGAAAATACTGGCACTCTACAAAGGGCCTCTTCTGAGTAGAATTTTATCAAAACTTTGTGTTTTTGAGATAATTCTTAAATAAATACAAGAGTGTATTTCAGATGCATTAAATCTTCCAGGGAACAAATTAGCAAGAGGAAATATTTAAGATAAATTAATTGGTTTCCTAACTGAGAAAAGAAGAGTGATGTAACATCACTCCATATTAGACTATAATTAATTGATGAGTAGTTTTTACAATATTTATTTTACAATATCCAATTCTCAAAATTGAACAGATTTTGCTTCTGAGGACATTTGAAACATGTAAGCATATTTTAATGACATTGGCTAAATGAAAGTAGTAGGAATTTAAGGATTCATTGTTATGCATCTCTCTTAGTCTGATTGTCAGTATTGCCTTCTTAGATTTATAACATCGCAGAACAAGAACGCCTGGGCCCTGCAGTTTAAAACAGCCTTTTCCATTCTGGCCCAGCTAACCAATATCCGAAGAGGCACAAGATCAGGAAAACAACACACACTGACCGGCAGAGGCATGCTGCACATGCACATACGTTTGGCACAGAACTCCACGTAGTGCTCAAAATCCACTAAAGAGCCCTGGTTTTTACATGTCAAAGGGTTGTAAACAAAGCACAAGGCAAAGGAAGCCTCGTATTTCAGCCAGAGTCCAAAGAAGTAATAGTGCCTAACTATGAGGCTAAAGCTCCTTTGTTTAGTTTTAATTTTTGAAAACTTCACTGTGTTTAAAAAAAGGAATTTGCTGTTGTTGAAGTTCGCTCATTAGTGTAACGATCAGGCAGCTACTGATAAGCAGTCTCCTTTCTGAGGGTCTCAGAGGAAATGGACAGTTTTCTTGTTCAACATTTTGAAATAAAAAGACTGGGTCAGGCCAAGCTTTCGGGCCCCCATATTCCTTCTGTGACGTAGGGAAGGGGAGAAGAAGGTGAGAAAATACCACTTATTTTACACATATTGCTCCTCCCATGTCTTCAATACTCTGATGAGCTTAGAAGATTCCAGGCTTTGACTTAAATCCCCACAAAACCCACCACCCCGTCCATTCTCTGCACTCCGAGGGTGGCTCAGCAACGAGTTCCAGTTACAGCTTTAGTGTAAAGCCTCTGTGCCCAGCCTGTGCTCGTGGACTCCGGGAACCAGCAGCCTGTCGATGTGGGTATGGGCCCCACCACCCTCCGAGCCTGTTCCGTGTGCTCAGCCTTGAGCAGGCTGGTCGCTCTGTCACTGTGGAGGCTGTGATGATAGGAGGGCCCGCAAGTGTTCAGTGGCCGGGTGAGGCATGATCTGGCCTCCACCACCCCCATAGAGGAGGGAGGCTGACACCACCATTCCCTCTACTGCCCACAACTTCGTATTTTAAGGACTGGAGACTGTGGAGGCTGTCAGTGTGCCCTCCAGTGAAAAGATGCCCCAGGCTATCTCCCTGCGGACTGGTTCAGGCTTCAGCAACCTGTGAAATAGGTTGGAGCACCACTCATCACGGCTGTTGGACTGGCCTGACCCAGCCATGGCCGACCATCAGAGCTGCTTGGTCATAGAGCTGGTGCACCTCCAAATCTTCCTGCAGACCAGTGGCTGTGATGGGAAGGGCTGAGCAGGGTGACTGGCTGTTAATTCTGTTATTTTGCGGGCTTTCTGTGAAGATAAATCATGCATGTATATCAGATAGAGTGTTTTGTTCCTTCATATTCTGTTAATAGTGGGACTAAACATCTCATTTTCTTCTCTGATTTTAGAGTGTGTACTTCACTCAACAAATACTTGGGGCCTCGTTGTGCTTTGTAAGATGTGATACTAGTCATTAAGCAGTACCACCATGAGTTTTCCCCCTAACTTATTTGAAATGGCTACTGAGCTTTACCATATTTCTGGGTAGAAGGCTGACATGGTAATGTGCTTTTCCTTCTCTAATTTCCTGATACGTCACATTGAAAGAGTTCCTTATACTGAACCATCTTTGAATTCTTGGGGCATGCCCTGGAGAGTCATGGTATGTAATTGTTTTATATACTACTGGATTCTATTTGCAAATATTTTATTTAGAATTTCTGCATTTTTTGCTAATTTGAAAAACACTTGATTTAGAATTTATATTCTTAAGTGAAATTAGTCTATAGTTTTTGTTTGTCTTTATTGGATTTTGATATTATGGCCATCTTAACTTTGAAAATGAATTGAGAAGCTCTTCATTTTTTCTGCTGGCCTGAACTAGTGGAGCAATGACCTGTTTTCATATATCATTTCCCAAACCTTCACTGAGCCTCTGTAAGGTAAGAATCACAGATTTTTTTTTCTGCTTTCCAGAATTACTGTGAATAGCAAATTTCCATTGAAATGTTTTGCAAATTCTAATGTGCTAGACAAGTGTTAATTATCATTATTCTAAATCCAGAGGTTGAAATTTTCTGCATAGTTACAGCTATATTGCCTTCAGATAGCTTTCCTTCATTCTTTTTCTTTTATGTACTCTGTAGCTTTTGTCTAATTGACTTGGGAATTCAGTATGATCAAGAATTCATTTCAATCTTTGGCCCTGCCATGTACTAGTCTTGTGACCTTTTCTAAACATTGAATATTTCAAGTTTCTTGATCTATGAAATGAGAACAATGGTGGGGTGGTCATGAAGTTGACTATCCTCTGACACGTACTTGTGAAAAGCATAGCTTGGTGCCTAGCACAAAGGAAGCCTGAAATAAACATCAGGTATTTTTAATATTAATCCTACCATGACTACCTTTGGAGATTGAGTCTGAATTCTTTGAGAGAACTAGAACGGGCGTATTAGACAGTCTGACTTACAGACACACTTACTGATATCCTGCCTTCCATAGGTGTAAAGGATTTCAACTCAAGTTCTACTCCAGATGACATTCTGATAGCCATTAAATATTTCTTTAAGTAAATCTGCAGCTTAGCTATTGCAAATTGTGTGATCGCCTGAAGTGTTTGGGGAAGAATGGGGTGATTTTCCAGTATTTTAGTGCTCTGTGATTTGAAATGCAAAAGCACCTATTTGGAACTCTGTTATTACCTTTGGACAACACCCTAAACTGTGTGCATCTTTGTTGAAAAAAGGGCGAAAGAAGAAAACCTTAATAAAAGTTTTTTTTCTCCATTTTTGCATACTTTTGCCAGTCAGGCTTCACTGTTTTGTATTTATGACCCAGATGTCCCCAAAGCAGGTCCCAAAAGGACAGAAGAGAAGAGATCCAAGCAGAGTTGCCTTTTTCAGAGGTCAGTCCTACTCCCAACTCTAGTAGGCAAGGTCTGGGCACACCTCATGCCACGGAAAGTTGGTTTTCCAAAAAAAATTTGAAAGGGGAATTTACTCTTACTCCCAAGATAAATGAGAGGGCGTGTCATACCATTTCCACCTGGGGTGTTGTCTTGAGTAGCTCCCTTCAAAAAGCAAGCCTACACCTTTAAGATGTTTTTTCTTACTGAGCATTTTACCTTAGGCATAGCCATTGTGGTTATTTCCTCATTCATATAAAGTCACTAGTGTTCTGAGTTGCAGTATTGACTGTGAATTTTGTTTTTGTTCACTCACCAGAGTGGAAAATCATAGGGTTCATGTAATTAGCAGTCTAGAAAAATGTCAGCAAACAGATGTGTCTTCTGTGGTCAGAAAATTTTGAGCTGGGAGACCACCCTGAGGAGCAAGTGACATCTCCGGGGACATGCGTGCAGGAATGCTCGACCGTGCAGCAGTTCATGGGGACATACGGGACTGAGGCTACATAATTGCTGTTTTTCTCCAACATTTTATTTAGAGTGAAGAAGGTTATTTTCATGTGGCTATAACACCAACCAAATGATAGATCTGCATGGTTTCCATCAAAAACAGCTAAAAATATGTATATTTTTGACTAGGTGACAAGGCTATTTCTTATAACTGTCCCCCTGCCCTGCCAATCTTCATGTCTGTTTTAATTTGGTAAGTTTGGAGGGATTTGCTGACCACTTTGGTGGCATAAGTAAGATATTAAATTTGCAAAAACTCTTGTGAACATGGCTCATGGTCCCCGGAGTGCCGTAGCCAGCTTGTCCTGCTTTCTCCCAGTTAGTCCTGGCTCACAGGGCCTAACTCCGTACATCGCTTCACAGACCACAGGCAGTGGCCCCGTGTCGGTAGCTTAGAACTGGTCGTGGAGGGAGTAGTTAGACCACGTAAGTCAGTGGTGCTGCACATTGTCTGGCCACGCCGGTTGACAAGCGCTCCTCCTATCCCTGTTCATCCAGTACTTGAACAGCCGAGGCAGGGCTGCCGTTCTAAGACACATTTCCCAGGCCCTGCAGTCCACGAAGAAACTTGAAAAGACAAATTTTATTCTGAGGCTCACATTTGGTTCCTTGCCTCCTTGGATACCTGTCCCTCGACGTCTCTCCTCAGTTTGCACATTCTGTACCTGTTCACCAGCCGTCCAGGGATTGCAGTCACTGTCCATCAGTGTAGTGAGATGCCACAGAGCCACTACTTGTCTTCTCTGTACTATACTGCCTTCGCCGTGATCCCCCCACACCATGTGTGCCAATCGTAATGCCCCTTAATCCCCTTCTCCCTCCCTTCCCACCCCTATCTCCACCCCCTTCTCTTTGGTAACTGCTAGTTCCTTCTTGGAGTCTGTGAGTCTGCTGCTATTTTGTTCCTTCAGTTTTGCTTTGTTGTTATACTCCACAGATGAGTGAAATTATTTGGTACTTTTCTTTCTTCACCTAGCTTATTTCACTGATCATAATACCCTCTAGCCCCATTCATGTTGTTGCAAATGGTAAAATTTGTTTTCTTCTTATGGCTGAATAATATTCCATTGTGTATATTTACCACATCTTCTTTATCCATTCATCTACTGATGGACACTTAGGTTGCTTCCATGTCTTGGCTATTGTAAATAGTGCTGTGATAAACATAGGGGTGCATATGCCTTTTTGAATCTGGGATCTTGTTTTCTTTGGGTAAATTCCTAGGAGTGGAATTCTTGGGTCAAATGGTATTTCTATTTTTGTTTTTTTGAAGAAGCTTCCATATTGCTTTCCACAATGGTCGAACTAATTTACATTCCCACTAGCAGTGTAGAAGGGCTCCCCTTTCTCCTCATCCTTGCCAGCATTTGTTGTTCCTTGTCTTTTGGATGTTGGCTATCCTAACTGGTGTGAGATGATACCTCATTGTGGTTTTAATTTGCATTTCCCTGATGATTAGCGATATGGAGGATCTTTTCATGTGCCTGATGGCCATCTGAATTTCTTCTTTGGAGAAGGGTCTGTTCAGATCCTCTGCCCATTTTTTAATCTGGTTATTTGTTTTGGGGTGTTGAGGCATGTGAGCTCTTTATATAATTTGGATGTTAACCCCTTACTGGATAAGTCATTTACGAATATATTCTCCTATACTGTAGGATGCCTTTTTGTTCTGCTGATGGTGTCCTTTGCTGTACAGAAGCTTTGTAGTTTGATGTAGTCCCAGTTGTTCATTTTGGCTTTTGTTTCCCTTGCCAGAGGAGGTGTGTTCAGGAAAAAGTTGCTCATGCTTATATTCAAGAGATTTTTTGCCTATGTTGTCTTCTAAGAGTTTTATGGCTTCATGACTTACATTCAGATCTTTGATCCATTTCGAGTTTACTTTTGTGTGTGGGGTTAGACAGTGATAAGCCTGGAGAATCTTAAATCATGAACTCTTCACTTAATGTGTTGCTTTAATCTTCAGAAACAGGATGTGGTTCTAAGAAAGAAAGAACGTTTGGACAATCCTACAGTAGTTCATCAGTGATGGGTGCCCATGACAAGCATTCTTATGATATTTGAACAGATCCCTCTAAGCCAAGGAGGAGCATGGTCTTTCTGCCATTGCCCAAATTTGTGTGTCATTCAGCCTGACAGGGGAACGTCCTTCTTTGATCAGCAGAGGACACTATGTTATTAACTACAGTGTCATTCCTTACATTCTCATTATTGGGCAAGAAAGGTCAGGCTAATCCACTTGGATTCATGCCTTTTCCCAAATCCCAGATTTGCCAGCCTAATGTATGACCTTATACAGTGCACGGAACATGGCAAGTTCCCAATAAATACATTGAATGAGTGACCAACAATAATCTTAATAAACAAGACATAGGGAGCCACCCAGGGTGCAAAAATAATGTATTTCTATAAGCCAACCTACTTACGTGCATCCTGAAATATTCAATATTTGTTTCAGCTCTAAAAGAGTTCAGGGTCTGTTAGAGCTCAGACTATCTCTTCAAGTGAAAATGTTATTTGTTTATTGGTAAAAAAAAGGTTTTAAAATGCACCAGGTACTTTCATTAGTCAACTATTGACGTAATTTTGCCTATTTCCATCTTACAGGAAAGAGAGATAATGTTAACGCACTGTTGCCAGTATAAACGTCTTTAGCGTCTCCTGTTCTCCCCCCGCCCCAGGCTGGTCCTCTCCTGTGGTGGGTGCCGTTTAGCTTTGACCAGGGGCTCGTTCAATCGCACGGCAGAGGGAGTGTTACAGAAGAGCGGGCCGCTTCGTCCGGTTACAATCACAGTGTTCACGGTGCTGATAAGGTCAAGACGGTGAGTTTCAACTTCCACGAGGCCCATAGTTGTATGCAAAGAAAAATAAGAAAACGTCACTGTGTCATAATGGGTCACAGAAAGCACCCCCAAACCTGTCACAACCGCACAGGGCGAGATAGTCCCGTCCACTGTCATGTCTTCCTGATAAAGCTCATGAACGGCGTCTGAATCAGGAGAATGGGCGGACTTCCTGTCGCAAGGCCCCTCCAGCAGAGCCCAAAGTAATGAAAGAGACCTTTGAGAGTCCTTTAATTACCCAAGGAGTTTCTTCTATTAACATTTCTGTCTTTACCCTTGGAGCCCCAGAGTCCTTGGAATGCAGAGTATTCGGGGGCCCGCAGACAGAGCAGTTTTAAGAAGAGCAGCATGGCTGTCCACCCAACGACAGTATAGACAGAGGTTCCCAGACTTCCTCAGATCACAGCTCCCTTATTTTCCCAGTAATTTTTTTCAGGGCACTCTAGGCCAAAAGAAATATCGAACAGTTCCATTCATGAAGCAAGTCCAAACACCTTAATAATATTTATATCTTAACAGCTTAGTAGCTGTTTGAAAAAATAAAACACATATATTGAAGGAAAAAAATAATATTTTATTTCATTTTTTAATAACCACAGCTGCTACTGGGATGTGTGTGCCTGTTGGAATCAAATTGGCCACCACGCCCTCATTTCCTCTTCCTCATTGGTTTTCATGCAGTCCTGGCTTTTTATCCCCAAAACCACTGAAAGCTCAGTTTTGCCACGATATGGCATCACTGGAAGGGAAGCAGTACAGTCTGATGTTCAAAGTGTGAACGCCCTGCAGCTAGCAGTACTTTCCAGCATCTAACAGATGCAGAGTAGCTCTGCTTCCCTCAAAATCTGAAAATACTCTGTCATGTCCCTAGGAATGTAGCACCCCTGGGTACCTTGAGAACACGGGTGCAAACAATATTAATAAATACCCTTGGTTCATCATTAATAGTGACAATTTTTCTATCATCCTTAAGTAGTTATTTTGAAAACTGCAGAATGCTTTGAAGTCTAAGTGCTTTGATCGTCCATAACACTTGCTTTGCAAGGAATTTCCAACCGACTGGTAACAAGAGTCAAGACAAGTAGTCATCTCTCTCCTATAGTTTTGAGGACACCATCCATATTTAAGCATGAATGGGTCAACTTTTGTCATAATATTCATGCTCTTCATAAAAAGCTGTATAGGAAAGTCACTGAATTGAGTTGACCTGGTAATTGAACAAGATGGAACAGATAGAATCTGCATAGATGGAGAAGGAAAATAGTAAGATGTGAATGAAATGGCCTTTCAGTGGAAAGATCGGGAACCCTCATTTATCCTTCAAGACCCAACTCATGGATGCTCGCCCCCGAGAAGCTTCCTGACTTCCTCTTATTGGGAGGAATCGAGCTGAAACTGTGATGACGTCTATCACACCACAGATCACATGGTATTGTGGCTGTCAGCTCGCCAGTAGCCTCACCCACCCCATCAGGGGGCCCCTAGAAACAGGGGTTCCGCTCTTTATTATCCTGGAACCAAGCACAATGCCAGACAATGAAAGAATAGATGAGTCACACTATTAATAATGGGAGCTACAAGAGTTAAAAAAAAATGCTGGTGGAAAACAGTACTACTCAGAGGAATAGCAGAGGGCACGGGAGGGGAGGGGAGATGGACTTCAGGCTGAGTCCCTGAGGAAACAGGAATTTTCCAGAAAGTAAAGGGGGCTGGTAGTTTGGGAGAGGCAACCCAGGTGGTCAAAACAGTAAGTGTGAATCCCAGAAGATGGGGTTAGCAATAGAATGTTTGAAGTGTCTGCAAAGTTAAGGGGTTGAGAGGACAGTGAACATTTGGAAGCAGAGCTGAGGATGGAGAGGTAGGGCTGGACCAGACTGCTGAGGGCTGTCGGCTGCGGTGGAGTAAGGGTGCGTCCCCCAGGCGAGCAGCAGCCCTTGTCAGTGGGCACAGGCCCCTTATGCTGGACTAACAAAAACCACTCCCAGACCTCACGTCCCACAGCATCTCCTCACCAAGTGAGTCCAGGCACAAGCGAGCCATGTGGCCATGCGCCTCCACGGCTGTGGACGTGTGGAGAAGGGAGCTGCTCTTGGAGCTTCCACATTTCAGGGGCTGGGGCAAGTCGCCTGCCACACCTCACTTCAGAGAGGCTCCCGGAGTACAGGGAGCCTGGGAAGAGAGGAGACCGGCATACTGTGAAGAATCCTAAAGACTGCACGGCATTTGGAAAGTATTTGTGAGTAAACACGGTCATGTCTCTCTTTTGCTTGTTGACTGTGAGGAGACCCTCCAGGACGCATACTCTCCCCTTCCCCACAGTGGACGGAAGCCACAACAGAGGGACAGGGGCACCGAACATACATTTCCAGGTCAGCAGTGCGAATTCCCGCTATGAACTTGTGTCCCCAGTCAGAAGGGGTGAGTTGTCCCTTTTCCAAAGATTTTACCCTTGAGCATCAGAAAAAGCTTGAAATTTGCACAAGGGCTTAAGTTATTCCTGAAACACTTAAGCAGTGTGTCCCCCACAAATGTCTCAGATTAATTTATTTCAGTGGATACTCTCCCTTTCCTTCTTATAAAACCCCAAACATCCTGAAACTTTATTCTTAAGAACATAGTTAGACATAATAAAGTGTTATTCATTCGATTTTAAACACGAAACATTACATTGTCCTGAAAGACAATGTCTGATTCTCCCCGCTGCATCACCAAGCCTCGTGTATACAGGTGTCCCAATGAACATGTGTTAATGAATTGGTTTTCCCCTGGTTAGCATTCTCCAAGAGACTATCTTCCCTTCCCGAGTGACCTAAACATCTTCTGAGCTTAAGGAAAGGAAAAAAAGCAAACAAACAAAAAAAAGAGTCCTGGAAGTTAGAAGGAATTTGGTCAGATCTTTGGAGTTAATTACAAACTCCCTCCTTCTTTGTTTCTCTATTGGCCAGGAAGACATTCTGAGACTTTACTTAATCCTTATGGTACTTTCAAAAGATTTTCTGAAATTTTCACATATTACATTTCAGTGCTAAGTGTAATAATGGTGCAAATATTTGTTTTAATTTTGATTTGTTTTGATGCTCTGTCATTAGGCTTGGCTTGGGAAGACAGATGAAAAGATTCCTTGTACTTCTAGAATTTCTTGAACACAAAAGGCCATTGCTCTGTTGGACATCCTGTTTTCCATCACCATGACCATGGCCACATTGGACCCCAAGGGTGTGTGTTGCACCCCATTCTGTAGCATAATGTGGGCAATAATGGACTGGAAACAGGCCTTAGGGAAACACCAACATCCGTAGCAGGACACATAAGACCTTGCATGGTCTGGGCTCCTGCCTGCTTTTCCAGTGTCGCCTCCTACCGCTCTCTCTTACCTGGAGTAGGACAGTAAATTCTCCATGCAGAGGGCCTGTGCCTATCTCACTCAAACATCAACTCCCTAAAGGCAATGCCAAGTGTCCTTAATGAATATATGCTGAGTGAGGGGACCTGCTGCAGTCTGGGCCTATGATCTGTTCTCTGCTGCTTCCAGGCCGTCCCACAACCTCGGCAAATCCACACTCTTTTTTCTAGGCTTGGCTCAGCCATCACCTTCCCTGTGCACTTTCTCCAACCCACCAGGCAAAGGTGAACGTCTCCTTGTTCCTGCGATTCTGTGGACATTCTCCTGGTACATATCGTTGTTCTGTCTCACTCACCGACTATAACGGCCTCAAGGGCAGGATATCGTCCTGTTCATTTCCTTCCTCCAGGACCTGGTTAAAATGCCTGGCGTCAAGCCTTGGTACTGAGGGCTTCACTTACAGCTTACGCTATGCCCTCCTTAGCGCAGGTCCTTAGACTCACACAAAGAGCGATGTTTACAGCAGACATCTCACAAATGCTTGTTGCCCTGCAATGAGAAGCAAGCACCGGATCAGGCGAGCCTCAGGAGCAAGGTGATCGCTCCCGCTCCATCCTGCTAGGGGCCAGGGCCTGAGCCCGTCTTGCCTGCGACCATCAGCTCCGCCATCAGGAACTGTGCCTTCCCCGTCCTCACTGTTTCCTTCCACATGGAGGGCTCTCAGTCAGTGCACTGCTCCTGGTCTGTCTCTGCCTCTTCATTTACTCTATCCAGGACGTGCAGGGACTGACCTTTTTGATAAATTTGTGAGAAACACATCGGGCTTGCTCACTTGAGACCCCCTCTCTTTTCTTTTAGATCTGAGAGTGTTTCCTGGGCTCTTTCGCCTCATGAGCTGTGCCCACCCTGGAAATTCCACTTCATCCAGTGCTTTCTGGGGCTCATTGTGGGAGCCCCTGAGGCTACAAGACCTGAAGGTGCCTCCCCCACCATCAGCTTTCTGAGGAGGAATGTGACATTCTAGTCCCCAGTTCACAAACATTTGGAGGGGACGCTTTTCTCAATCTGTTTGCAGCTCGGGTGGGGAAGGTGGCTGCTATTTGCTGTTTTCCCCCCCAAAACCCAAACAGCTTCCACAGGGTGACTATGACCTCCAGGAGACAAGACTGAACCCATGATCCTCTCAGATCTGCTCCGACCCACCCTGCTGCCAGCTCAGGGTGCTCCTGGCAGAGTGGGCATGGGCGGGGGTCCCCCAGGGATCTTGGATGTGCTTCCTTCTTAGCTGGTTGCTGGCTGCCCACCACACACGCACGCCATACCACGGGCAGTGATGCAGGAGCCTCAGAGCTATTCTCTCTTCTCCCTTCCCCTCAAGAACTAAGACCCCGGTTCTTCCCAAAGCCCCAAGAATACACATCAGATCTACTCATTCCCACCAGGAATTAGAGCCTGAGGAAGTCCATTAGAGGTATTCCTTCCTGGAATACTTACAGCTTCTCACAACATCTGGAAGGCAGAGATACACTTATCCCCACAATTCAACCCAAAAAAGTAACTGGTGTCCAGCTGGTAGCATCTCTCTCCTCACGTGGTCTCTGGGCTTCTCTGCACAGTCTCTCCGCATGGACCCCAGGACAGTTGGACCGGCTACATGGCAGCTCAGGGCTCCAAGAATAAGCACTTCATGCTCCGTATGTGCCCCAAGTTGGCGTGGGCTCTGCCCCTCACAGGGGCCAGGTGGGAACCACGAGGCTCCTTGTGCCTTACCTTCAGAAGCCCCAGAACATTCTGCTACATCCTGTCGGTCAAGTAGTTTACTAAAACCAGCCCAGATTCAAGGGGAGAATAATTAGACTTCCCCACTTTGTGTATTAGTCAAACATCTAGTTCAGATGATTAAAGCCTTGGAAAATATTCTCTAAAAATTAAAACATATGGAATATTAAATACAGCCAAATTAGACTTCTAATTCGTAGTAATGTCATTCTGAACGATGGTTGTTTTTTACGAAGTCCATTGTTGCGGTAGTGTGGTACTCTACAGTTCTTCTTAAATGAGGTGCGGCATGTGACTTGCTTGGCTGCTCGAAATGTAAGCAAAAGTGACACGTGGCATTTCCAGGCAGAAGCTTTAAGAGCCAGGGTGTGATTCACCATTTCCCTTTTTCCTACCCCTAGCTATCAGGGAAATGTGTGCAGGGTGGAGCCTCCATCTACCTGGGTCCCTGGGGAGCTATGATGGGTCAGGCCCCTGCCGACTTGGGGTGATAGTAGTAGGGGCAAGAATCAATGTGCTGTTTTCTAAGCCATGAGGTGACCAGGGTCACTGTTACCACAGCATAACCTAGACCTACACTAACTGGTACAGTTGTTCTTTAGCATCTACTTTTTTTCCAAATCACCCATCTTCTTTAAGCTTTTAGTCTGTCACTTATGAAAACATCTCACATTTTCGTGCAGTCTATGTTTCCTACAGTAGTCTTCTAGAAAATTCAGTTCTTATTTATTTGTTTATAACGAGCATAGGTTTTTAAAAATCTTGAATTCAAAGGTAGACAAACAGCTCACTCTTCTGCATCCAAGAGAGAAGAGCTTTTTTCTCTATCTCCTGCAGTATGTCAATGAATTGAACATACCTACCACTTATAAGGCATTTTTTTATTCCAAGTAGATGGGAACTACCAAAACTATGGCTTACCTTTTAGTTTTGGGAACTGAGATATACAGAGAGGCACAGAGAATGAGTTTTCATCCAGCCCTTCCAATGCCTGTTCTAACAGTCTGTGTGCACCTGGAGGTGTCCTCTCCTCTGAAGAGGACAGGGGTGTTGCTCTGTAACCAAGGCAGGTCTGGGACTTGCTTCTGTGATGCGTGATGATAGGTTCACCCATTTGAAATTTTCATGGTTCCCTGAACCTTTTCTACTTAAGATCACATCTGCAGTGCTTGTTTGCAGTTGTGTTTCCCATTACACAACAAACTCTCTCAAGACAGGGACAGTTTCTGTCTCACTCAACACAGTGCCTGGCCTAGAGCGTGTATGTACTCTGGTGCTACCAACTGAATGACTGAAGTCATCATCTTTTTGGCAGCAAGCATTTGTGAGACCTGGCAGAGCTACAAGAGGTCATAGAGAAACCACAAAACCAAGAAAGACTGAAAACTATTAAGAATCATCAAATATTTTGTTAAATACCTAAAATGCATTTATTATAGAGGAGTCTTTAAAAAATGATTTCACTACTATATTATTTGGTGCATGTATATTCATACTGTTTCTGTGGCATATAGAAAATGATATGGACACTCATTTTTTTTCTTATTTTGACCTTATATCCATTATTTATTCCTTGAGAAATATCGAGAAAGAAGGATTTCCTTTCCCCTTCTAGGCTCCAGCCCTGAACTCCATATATGAATAAAGATACTGTGGTCTCTAGGCTACAGGGCCCCAAACCTCACCTCTGTGGCTCTCACTGCCTAGGCTGCTTCTCTGTCTGCTGCAAAGGGAGGGAGGATTCTGTGAGCAAACAGACCGCTTTATGACACACCACCTGCTAGGCCTGTGCACTCCACGGTGCCTGACAGCTGTGTGATCCCTGCAGCTTGGTAGTGGTCGTGGACACCTAGTGTCTTGTTTGTTCAGCTTTTATTCCCTTTCTTCAGAGAAGTGCTGCTTTCACTTCTCCAGCCTTGTGGTTCAAAAAGGAGGATCCCAAGATTTTATTCGACTCGTTTCTTGGGCCAGTCCGTGGAGTAAGGAAGTCCCCTGACACATGTTGAATTGAATCAATCACAGCACAACTCTCACGCACTTTTGGCCATGGCTGATTGGTTCAGGGGGTACATCTGACCTAATCCTGGCCAATCAGTGCTCTTCCCTGGGAGTGTTTTACTGCAGCTGGAGAAAACGATTCAGCCCCTCTCTGATGACGATGCTGAGAGGGAAGAAATACAGCAAAGCCCAGAAGGCATGTTTGTTGCTAGGTGGAGAAAGCTAAGCTGAGTGAATTAAGCTGAAATGCAGAAAGAAGCAGAAAAGAGAGGGATGGTGAAAAATCTTGGCAGGGTTCAGCCCTACTTTCTAGTTCTTTGAGCTCCAGCTGCTTCTCTGCCCTGCCTATGGCTGGTTAGTCAATTCTGTAGAGTCTGTGAGATTAATTCCCCCATTTCTCCTGAGCTAGACGGATTCCTGTTACAACCAAAAGGCCTGGCCAGTCCAGCACTCTGTTGCCTTCCCCATTAGTCCAGCAACTCCCTTTTTCTGATATAAAAGCAGGAATAATTTCAAGGTTTTGAAATAAAGCTTTTACCTCCACAGCATCTCATAAAGGAACTGTGAATGAAATCATGCGGAGTGAGGCTCGGGTTTGTGTTGAGGGAGCCAGTCCTTCCTCCTACCCTCCCTTTCTTGCCCATATAATCTAGTTACTCAAGGCCCTTTTTCTTCTCTTAAAGGGGAGGAGAGTCTCTCAGTCAAACTTGTGACTCGACTATATCTGTGTATTTGCAGTGTGTACATGTCTGGTGTCTAAACACTTGGGGCACTGTGTCCCCCTCCTCTGGTATATGACTCTTTATCTTCAAGACATTTTAAAAACACAATTTTGGAAGCATCCGTAATTCCTAGGATAATACTGTATACTCTTTACCACTTCTTGGTATCTTTCTGTTTATCCAACAACTAAGAAATCTCCACTTCTTATGGATTTTAAGAAAGTTCTTGCCAGATACACCTCCTCATCCCTCCTTTCCTAGGGTGAACTTGGCAGAGGGCTGAGGCTGGGTGCCGTGCTGTCATCTTGCCTTCAGTCTCATTGGCCTGTGCCAGGCTTATGAAGACTCAGGCTGGGCTTCAAACCAATCAGCCAAGGGGCTGAGAGAAATCTGGCATCTCCTCCTTTGGGCAGGTTTTCATGGGCATTGGTCATGGGGATGAAACTCAGCTTGTGCCACAGAACCAGCACGCCTGAACGTTTTGGAATGAGATGTAGTTAACTGTAGGTAGGGATGGCTCGATTCAGTGGGCCTGGATCGGAGTTGACACTGTACAGTGGTTCCCGTAGCTAAGAAGTTGCCAACTCTGTTCCTAAGAACTTGACGTCTGCCTTCCAATATGTGAATGATTATGTCCCCACCCTTGTTTCTCTCTTTCTTATTCCTCTTTTGTTCCTATTTTCATGCCATTATGTTGGAAGTTTTATGTTCTTATAAGCCAACCGAAATCCTTTTTGGAATAGAGCAAGTATGAACACATACACAGTATGTGAGTGTTTTTAATGAAGCAAATACCAATCAATATTCTTTGTGGTCTTCAAAACTGAAAAAAGGGAAAGGATTGGAAAGAACGCTGGAGAGATTGGACGTAAGAGAGCATTCCATGCTTTCTGAGAGAGAAGTTCATGAGGATGTTTAGTAACAATGTCCCAAGCGGCTCATGGTGCTCATCTGAGACTCACTGAATGATGGTTCGAGGTCATGATGTGTGGCTTCACAGTTTTTTGAGATGAGGTCATTCACATTCTTTCTCACCAAATCCATGTGCCAGGGGTACAGAAAGGAAGACACAGTCCTGCCTTCAAGTTACTCCTGGCTGAACAGCAGAAACAGATACACAAACGTGATTACACTAATACTCACTATGCACAGGAGAGATGGCAGAGAACTGTGGGGTCCCCGAGGATGCTAAAGGGAGGCATTGAAAGGCTGCGTGATGAGTGAAGAGAGCCTACACTTAGGTTCAAAGCTCACTGGATCACACGTGATACTCTGGAGTCTTCTAGCCTCAGGGTAAATAACTATCATCTTGCAGGTTCTGCCCATAAACCTGTTGTTCAAGACATAAGGCAAAGATGCTACCATCCAAGGAAGGGCCTTGAAGGGCAGCACACAGCAAGCACACACCTCTCTCAGAGCGCAAGCCTCAAAAGGGAGAGGTCAACCAGGAAAAAACCCACGTGATAAGGAGCTCAGAAAAAGGGATGCTGGAAGAGGAGAGTGAGAACACAGAGGAACAAGATGCTGCATCGGTCACTTAGGGACGTCCAGCCAGGGTGGCCTGGTGCAGTGGCACACGTTGTTCACTGCATCAATGCAGCCTGCTGAAAGGGAAAGGCTGCTGAATGTGAGTCTCGTTCGGCTCTCGGAGCTTTGTGTCTCTGTTCGAGGCTGAATTTCCTGGCAAGAATGAAAAGCAGTTTTCTAAATTACGTAGAAGATTTATTAAGCAGTGGCCTTGAGTGTAATCCTCTCCACCCATACATTTCTGCCTTTAAATGATCTCTAGCCTGGGCTTTCATCACTATTTAAAACAAAATTTCAAACTATGCTTTTTAAAAACAATGTTTGTTACATGGTTTTAACATAAAAACAGCACATAATCTTCCAAGTGTGGTGTGGTGGAAAGAACATAGGTTTTGGAATTAACCAGCTGCTACTTCCAATTCTGGTTCTTCTCAGTCGGTTCTGGAACTTGAGCAAGTTGGCTGATCTCTCTGTCCCTCAGTCTTCTTCCCTGTGAATGGGAGCAATACTTACTGTGACTCTGTCCTGAGGGTGAAAGACAATACGGTGGACCCTTTGACAACACAGATTTGAACTGGGCAGCCCACATGTATGCAGATTTTTTTTCCCCAATAAATATATTGGAATTTTTTTGGAGATTTGTGACAATTTGAAATTTTTTTTTCTTTTCTCAGTTTTCTTTATTATAAGAATGCATTATGTAATACCTATAACATACAAAATATGTGCTAATCAACTACCTATGTTATTAATAAGGTCAACAATAGGCTATTAGTAGTTAAGTTTCTGAGGAGTCGGCTGCACAGGGTGGGGTTGGTGCCCTGTGGGGAAAATGGAAGTTCCCATGGCCAGGATCCTCTCCTGATTCTAAACTACTTGATGATGTAATTGGTCTACTGCTAGGCTAACGCTGCCACACCCATTAGCAGTGAGCTATTAGTGACTGAGTCACTATATATAAGGAGCTCTGCCCTGTGTTCTGGGTGGTGGCAGAGACAGAGGTGGATTACAGACCTGCAGACTGCTGGGTGCAGACGTGATTAGTGTTCCGCCTACTGTTGGGAATATTAAGTCGGGTATAAACCCTTTCACCCCAAGAACATTCCTTTGTCATTTCTCTGTCTCACTGAATCCATAGTGAACATGCCCCTAACCCTACATTGCGCAAGGGTCAACGGTAAATACAAATGGTGTACCACTTATCTGGCACATATGTGCTCAATACACAGCAGATAATATTATATAAAATCTAGAAATCATAGGAAGAAGATGGTGGGGAGCAAAGATTATGTTTCATTTTCCTCCCCAACCAGATCCAACCTTAGTATTTTGGTGTATTTTATTTTCATCCTTTGCATTTTCATCCTTGTGTATAGTTGAGACAACAGTGTGGGTCTGCGTGCGTGTGTGTTACAGAACAAATCAGAGCATTTCCTTAGAATCTGAGAAACACTTCACAAATGTCATTTTTAATTGCTGCATGGGGGCATCCTGTGGGCATGTGGGCTTCACTTAACCAATCCCCTATTACTGGCCCTTGGAGTTGTTTCCAGTTTTCTTTTTTTTCACAATTATAAATCCCATGCCTACTTTTAACTGCTTACAGGTTGCCAACCACTTAGCATGCTGTTGTGTGGAAGGAATGCAGGATAATTTACAATCTAAGCACCAGACCAATGTTCAGATTATGAATGCACCCAAGAAAGGCAGGAAATAAATGGCTTAAAGTCCCGATCCTCCTTGTGGTGGCTGACCTGGGAGATGAAATCCTCTGGGTGATAGAAGAGAGAACCAAGTCGTGATGCAGATGGAGCTGAGAAGCAGAAAGAGGAAGTTCAGTGAGAACTCTGCAGCCCAGTCAGGCTGTGCCTGCCTGCAGGGCTGAGATTCTGCGGAACAGAATCTTGAAGCCAATGAAGTCACCACTTAAGCACAGACTGAGGGATCTCCGCAGGAAGTCTGACCCAGAGGGACTGAGAAGGTGGTAGAGCCCCAGCAGCCTGCTTACAAAAATCCACACTTAGAACAGCTCCAGCCCAGCCCCCTGAGGGCCTGGTCAGGTCTCCAGCTCTAATACCGCAGCAAAAGCCTGTGGACTGCCCGTGAGCCCCGTGCTCAAGGCAGGCTGCCCTGCTCCTCCCAGCAGCCCGAGGAACTTTATTATCTCTGTTTTACAGCAAGCAAACTTAGGCTTAAAGAGATTAAACAACACACCCAGAGGGTAAGTGGCTAGTAGGTAGCAGGGCTGGGCTTTGGCTGCGGGCCTGGTGTGCACTTCCCTTCCCCCAGGCCCAGGACTTCATGCTGAGAGCGCATTGTTGGCCGCGGTGGGGGGTTACATCATGGGAGGCAAAAGCTACAAACCAGGCTTTTCTTGTTGAGAGCTGGCTGTTCCCTGCTACTGTTACACCACCCCACTGATCCGGTGTCTCCATCAAACACATGCACGCTTCTTTTCAATGAGGAAAAGGAATAAAATAAAATCAGGGGCTTTATCTAACCGATGATAAGACAGCAGCCTGATTACATTAAATGAAATGACTGGTGAACAGATTCTGCACCACTGAGATTGCTGGCCGACTGAGGTCACTATCGAGGCCAGTGGTTCTGAAAAGGGGTCTCCAGACCGGCAGGTTCACTGTCACCACCACCTGGAAGCTTGCTCGAAGGGGAGAGCGAAACCCCTGTCCTGCCCCCTGTGTTTAACAAGGTCTTCAGCTGATTCTGATGTTCGCTGAAGTTCGAGAACCACTTAGGCAAACTGATTTCTTGTTTAAATTGTTTCATTGATTTCAAAATAGGTGAGTTTCAAAAAAACAATTAGAAAAGTTCGGTTGACCTATAAACATACAAAAGTATTTCCTCTAACTTTCATTGAAAGATAATCCTATTTTTCTTATTAATTCAGGGGATGAAGATCAATGCCAAAATAACTCTAGAGCTGCATATGCTTATAAATTACTGATTTTAAACTTTAGGTAAAGTGTCAGGCCAACTGGTTGAATAACGCAGTTCAGTTACTGATTAATTGTCTGTCACCCACCACGCTGAGCTACTGGTCTCAGTCACTGGGCGGCCGAGCTGAAGGAGGCCTGGTTGGCACAGAACCCCTAGAATTTTCAGATGCACTAGCATACATGGAAGTCCTTGTAAATGGTAAAACAGTTTAAATTCTATTCACCTGCTCCATCACTGCTCACTCAGGTGGGTTTCTTCCTGGCTGGCCTATTTTGAGGCTTGTGCTCTGAGAGGTGTGTGCTTGCTGTGCCCTGCCTTTCGAGGCCTTTCCTTGGATGGTAGCATCTTTGCCTTATGTCTTGAACAACAGGTTTATGGGCAGAACCTGCAAGATGATAGTTATTTGTCCTGAGGTTAGAAGACTCAAGAGTATAGTGTCTAAACCAATGATTTTTATGTCCTAGACTTTGGCCTAAACACTGAGGATCAAAAGTCAGCAAGTCACACCTTTGAGCTTAAGTAGCTCATGGCTGAGTGGCTCAAGCAGACATGTTAACATGTATGTCCCACAGCTGCAGTGTGAATAAGGAACCGCGGGAGCAGAAGAGGGGGCGACTGACTCCATCTGGGTGTGATGGGTGGAATGTGGTTAAAATATCACAAGAACTTACTTCGGTCTCTTCCACCTTTACGTATTCCTCTGTGGATTGCAAATACCTGTCATCAACTGCTAATAAGGGGGAGAGCCGGCCCACTGCTTTATTCCACTCTTGGGAACACTGAAACACACCCAAACTACATCTACTAAAACAGGGGCTTCAAGTGCAAGACAGTGGAAGCAGAGCTGGAGCCCCTGTTTTCCTTGGAAAGGGCCCCCGTTTGGATGGCAGGGATGGTTGGAGGCCATGGAATTTCAGACACATTTTCCAAGGCTGAAGTCTGCGGCAGCAGAGTGAAGACTGTCTGTTTTGTCTTCACGTTGTCATTTTGGGGTGGCAAACCCTTTCCCCATCAGCAAACAGGAAGCCTCACCGCCTCACCTCCCTCACTCCACCAGAAAGGCCTCTGACAAGAGACTGATGGCAAAATGTTGGGGTAGAAGTGACTGATCTAAGGAATACCACAGTAGTATTCCGGTGGTCAGTCAAAATGTAATATGCACACAGCATACATGCAATCATGTCATTTTGATCATCTGCATCAGTGGCTCCATTTGAGAAAGAATGTAGGGAAAATAGCTCCTCTCAGGTTCCATTCGAGGAAAGAAAAATGTTACACTTCATCCACAGCAGAACATGCCCTTCTTCTTAAGCATGTACCATAGAGACATCAATGTTCATGAAACACTCCTGGCAGAAACCAGAAAAGTGATCTAATGAGAATGGGTATAGAACTCGGTCCTAGCTTATACAATTTTATCAAGTAGTCCATAAAGCTTATGAAGGTAGAGATTGCAGTTGGTGAATTCAGCAGAACCAAGGAAATGTCCTGAGCACACTGCAGTAGCTACACCGGGGTAGAGTGAAGATTGGAATCTGCTTATCAAAAATGATCTGGACACAATGAGCAGAGTGTCTGCCCTCGGCAGTGTGCTCACCATCTCAGAAGTCTGGCTCCCTGGGTGGCTGTTCCCTCACACACATCAAGACTTTGCTGCCTCTGCAGTTACTCTCAGGGAGTATCACAGTACGGGGACCATGAGGGACCCTTTCCAACACACACACACACACACACACACACACCCTGCTTGTGTTTTTCCACCAGTAGATTCCTGGTGATGGAGTAAGTGGCAGAAGGAGAAGATGGCTCTTCGTAAGCCGCATTGAGCTTGCAACTCATAAACATGAACATTTGAACCAGAAATTACACAGGGAACAATAGATGAAAAGTCCCACCCTATCCCTTTTGTAGAGTCTTCACTTCCCCACCTCTGGCCTCCTCAGTCTTTCTGAGGTTGACCCTCTTTGTGCGTGAATGTGTCCCAGTGGGGGGGTTGGGGGCAGTGTTCGCCCTCATCCAGGTTCCAAGCCTCTCGTGCATGACGCATGACGCAGGGGCTCCCGAAGCAGACAGTCCTCAGATCTACATTAGGATGCGTGTAGGTCGGTGGTGGGAACCTGGTGCGCACTGATCATTCTTGTTGAGGGAATGGAATTTGTCCGGAAGTCTGACTGATGCTCATCCAGCTTTGTTTTTTTATTTTTTCACTAAATAATTGCAAGCTGTTCACAACAAATTCTTCCTGCTCAGTAATTGCATGATACCATAAGGACGAACAGCACAAAGTCTCTCTGCAGATGTGTGTCACGCTACAAAGTGACTTAGGGTTCCACGAAGCCGCCAGACGATGCAAAGCCGCCCTACTCTTAGGGAGGAAGACACTGTTCCTAGATACTTGATGTTGTCACAAAGTGTGGTGATTGTGCCCAAAGGGAGTCATAGCCCCCAAAGAGGCTCACTGCCCGCAGGTGAGCTGTCTGTCCCGACCGCAGAGAACATGCCACCACCGGTCACCACCATGCTTCCTCGGTCCCACCACCCTGGGAGACCGGACGACATTTGAAGTCTCCATCTGAAGCGGTTCCTCAGAGTTAAGGTCCTTGTTCAGGAGAACGTGCTACTGAGTTGCTCCAGACTCCCGTTGGTACCTAGAAACCAGAGCATCTCAGGGAGGAAACAGCTTCCTTTTAGGGAACATCCTTTGAGTTATGTCATCAGGGTTGGTATTTTACATCATTTTTCTTGTTTAAATGCCCCAACAACTCTGTGAGTTGGATATGATCATTTTACAAAAGGAGAAAGTGGCTCAAAAAGGCAAAATGTAGCAGCTGGTTAGGAAGAAGAGCCAGGATTCTTCCCCATTTCTGCCTGATTCCAAAGCCCTGCTTATTTACACCGAGAAGATTCATCTTCATCATGTTTCTTTCTGTATCTCTTGCTCCTAAATCTGACTGATAGTAGACCCGAAATAACTGCATATTAGAATGGAGCCTGTTAAAAAACAGGAAATGAGTAAACTAAGAGGGATAGAATCACAAACCCAGATTTGACCTTAAAACCATCTTCAACAACAACAACAAAAAGTATATATCTGAATTTTCCAGTGAACTGGTAAATGCTGTGAAGATAGAACTTTCCTGGTCTCCTGGTTGGGTTAGATATTTTAAAATACAATTTAAAGTTTTACTTCCATAGTCTAAATCAGATCGATCTTCTGAGAAGTAAGAGTCAGGTTATTACCACGAATAGGCGACCATACCCACCAGGTGACACACACATTACAGCCTCTTCACCAGACATCGCCTGCCACTCCACACCCAGGTCCCAGAACGGTGCTGAGCATCATATGTACTGACTGGGATCCTGCCCTGAGACACAATGACAAACAAGAAGAGGGGTGTGTCCCTGCCCAGAGGAGGTACAACCACATATAAAACAGCCCAAGACACTTGGCTGGGAGACCTAAACCTTTCCTCATCACGCAGAAACGCCATCATCATTCAAAGCAATCAGGCCTATGTACTGGTTAGGAAAGGATGATATTTCACCTCCTCTTATTGGCCATTTTTATTGCCATTGCAGGTGCAAAAAGTAGACAAAGCCTCATGAGTCTCACCTACCCTCTCTTCACGGTCCACGTCACCAGTGCCTTAACTGGCTCATGAATGAAAGAAATCATGTTTTTGGAATGGAAAATAAATCCCTCTCTACTCTTTACTCAATTATTTATTACGCCCCTACTATGTGCTAGGCACTGTTCTAGGTGCAGGAATACGACAGTCAGCAAAATCAGGGCTCCTGTTCGTGATGCTTACATTCTAGTCGACAGGATACAGGCAATAACAAAAACAAAGATAAACGTAACAGCAGGCAAACAGGAGAACAAGGGAACAGAACAAGAAAAACACAAGCAGAGGAAGGCGACTGAAAGGAAGGACGGAGAGGGGTGGGTGAGACCTGGAGGAGTCAGGAGAGCACCCCTGTACTGGGTGATCTCGGAAGCCCAGGCATGTGGTCCCATGTTCAGGGTCCCCATGGGAACCTGAACTGTGTTTTAGGCCCACTCTCGAGACCAGTTCAGAGGGCAGGGGAAACTTGGACAAACATTCATGGTAGAAAGAGCCAGGGGCCCCGGTCTGGCTCAAGAGCAGTGGGCCAGTAGAAGGGAGGTGTCGCTGAACGGTCGGGGTTCAGCCCTGCCCCAGAGACCACCCTGACTCAGGGGGAGGAAGCTGCATGTCAGCCGAGGTCGGAGCTCCGTGACGTGGGGCCCAGGCCACACACGACCGAGGGCAGCTGTGGGGCTGGGATGAGGACAGTCCTTTCTCTGCAGGTCCCTGTTGGAATCACATGTGGTCAGCCTACCAAGAGTGCCACGGTGTGGACATGACAGCCTCCAAGGAGCGCAGGTGGTCCCAGATGCGGGTACCACCAGGGAGAAACAGAGCATCAGAGAAGGAAGATGGTAAATGCCAGGTGGCACGTGGAAGGGGCACTTGCTGAACACGCAGGAGATACGTCCCACGGAGGCCTGGCTACCAGGGGTCTGGAGCTCCTCTGGTGGGGGTAGTGTCGCTGTGTATAATACACTGTGTATTTTACATATATATACTACATATATATTAATACTACACATATACAAATACTACACATACATATATATACTAAATATATAATATATAAATGCTACACATACATAGATACTACATCTATATAAATACTATATATATATGTGTGTGCAGTATCTATATATGTATGTGTAGTGTTTGTATATGTGCTATATATATATATATATATATATATATATATATATATATATATATATATATATATATATAGCATATACTGTGCTGGTACTTCTACCCTGTTTCTCAGGAAACAAGACCAAACGGGGGGAGACCATCGCCCCACCTTTCAGTTCAGAAGCCCTCTGGTTTGGCTGTGGCCCCGCCTGAGGGCAGACTTACAGCGCCCAGGATCCTTGAGCAAGGACTCCCCTCTGGCAGGCAGCGAAGCTGATCTAACTGGCCTGCTGTGCTAATGATGGCCTCACAGGGTGACAGATCAGGAGCTGGGAATTTGCATTTAATAGGTAATAAAATGACTGCAAGGAATGCAGTAAAAACAGTGTAAATGCGTGGCAGGGAGGAGCTAACACCACATGGCCGATGTGCTCCTTCGTGCTTGCAGAATCCTCGTGCCTAATCTTTGGGCAGCGATCTTTAAGCTCAGCCCTGACCAGACCTAACACACCAGCCTGTAAGTTCACGAGGCATCGCCTAGGAGGGGAGCTTGAACTGTACGGCACGGAGGAGTGAGTGCCTCCTTCTGTCCTCTGGGGACCCTGTCTTGTTCCTTAGGCATCCACCCTGTGGCACTTTTGTTAGCTCAAGGGCTTAAGCAAAGCTGTTTAAAGTCACTGGGGGCTGGGAAGGCATTTCGTGAAATGCGGGAGTGAAATTTCACCTACATTCTTTCCAGCCAATGCCCGCCACTCACGTTTCCTTTGAAAGCCACAGGGTCTCAAACTCTCAGAAGCTAAAGGAGCCGTGCAGGAGGTCTAGGCGAGGCCCCCCGGGGACCTGGGGACCCTCAGTGTCACCTGACACACACCACGTGAGAAACTGAGTGTGGTGTTTCAGTGTCCTTCCGTCTGTCCAAGAGAAGTTAGGAAGCCACTTTTTAAATGCAATTTCTCCCAAGTTTTAAAAATTGGCAATTTCTTCTTTTAAGCACAGTATGGCGCAAACAAGTTATATATGCCTACGGGCTGGGTTTTCCTCTGTTGGCCAACAGCCTGAGGCCCCTGGATGGAAGGACAAAGGAGACATCTTTATAGAACATTGCCTTTTCCACATCCTTTCCTTGGTGCCCCCAGCATTTTCATTAATAATCCTTACGAGGCGAAGCAGGCACCCATCTGGCGGGCTGTGCCACGGACCACCCCTCGGACGTGATCTCTGTCTGTGCCCTGCATGAGCAGCGTTCAGGTAAAACTGCAGACAGCTGGACCTGCACTGCAGCCGTGATTCTGTGTCCTTCAAATCACGGAGAGTTCTGTGAGGGCCATGGGGGCGAAGTGCGAGGTCAGAATGGTTCCGGGAAGACCCAGGAAGGGCTGGTCCAGCTCTGGCAGCAAAACCTGCAGTGGCACCCTCCCCAGTGAGCGAGCTGGGGCAGGGGGGCCAGAGTCAGATGTGAGAGGCCTGAACTTGGGCCCAGTCACCCAGCTGAGGCCCCGGACATCATGGAACTGACATGCCAGCAGCTCCTGCCGAGCTCTGCCCAAATTGCAGATTCACAAGCAAAGCAAATGACTCGTTATTTTAAGCCCCTAAGCTTTGGGGCAGTTTGTTATGCGGCAATGAAGAGCCAGACTAGTCATTACGACTGTGGGCAGTGAAGAACCCGGAGCTCTGAGAACCCAGGAGGGCACAACCCCACCCACCAGCCTGGGACTTCCCAAGCAGGGGCTCTCTGCCCCTGGCTGGCTCAGTTCATCACCGTGCCAGGCCCTCCACTGCCACTCACCTCCACCCCTGATCCAGCCGGTGTGGTGGGCGCTGCTGGGAATGCACCATCGCTGGGGAGCTGTTCTGGGAGGCCCTGTGGGAGGGCGAGGGCTTCTCTGGGGAGGTGCCTGCAGCTGATATGGTCAGCATGTCTATGACAAATGGTAGAGTCTTGAGCACCAGACAGCAGTCCTCTGTTGGGTCCACATGTTCTCCAAAGGCGCTCTGGCTCTGTGATCTGTTGCCCAGCTCTGGGTGGTTTTCAGAGAGTCACCATGCAACTGGACCCTTTCCCAAAATGGGTCAGGAGGTGTTTTGCTGGTTGCACTTTTCAGCTTTACTTTTACAATCAGCACCCATTTTACAAAAGAAATGGCCCCATATGGCTGCACTTCTCCCATTTTACTTACCCTTCCTGAATATTCTCTAGTGAATTGTTTCAAGGGTTGAGTGCCTAACAAAGGCATAATTCAAATATTGGTGTCCCCTAATATCAATCATTCTAGGGACCAAAAAAAATCCCCTTCCATCAGAGTAAGAGATGCATTTCCAAAACATTTCCTTAAAAAAAAATCAAAATTAATATGAACCATTCTTTTGATCAATTGTAATAACAGTGAAATGACAACTCAATCCAGAATACATTTTTAATTGCTTGAAACTTATGGTACTAAGGAATGCTTTGAAAAATTAATTTAGATTTATTTACATATTTTTACTACAGAGAAATATGATCGAATTGTTTTGAAATGCCACTGCAGTTTGGGTCTCTGAGAAGGGGGTGGTGAGTTGGTGTTCTGCATGTAGAACAGTCACTTGGGGTGCCCTTGGAGAAAGCCCCCCTGGAAAGAAGAGGGAGGAAGCCGGTGTGGCCAAGGGGGCCCCTGGCAGATTTGGCACGCCGTGGGACCAGGGCCGCTGAAGGTGTCCACCAGAGCTCCCACCCCAGCCCATGCTTTTATGCCTCCACCACAGTCCCTCATGGGATGTGGGCCCCTGGGAAAGGATGGCCTCTGGGGGGCAGGGCTGCGGGCAGGGCTGCGGGCAGGGCTGAGGGCAGGGCTGGCAGCCCTCCCAGCAGCAGGGCCGGGCATGGCCACAAGTCTTTCCTCGGACGGGGGTCTGGGTGGCGACCATCAACCATCCCAAATGTCATACTGATGAGATGCCAGAGTCACGTCCTTTCACAGCCATGTACACTTACAACAAAAACTTTCTGGTGTAAACTTTAAAGCACAAGCGGGTACACGCTTTATGAAAACAATTTCAGAAGGATGTGAGTACAGGCCTGGTCAGTGCCGGGAAGCTTCCTTGGGAGCCTTGTGTAAACATCGACATCTGTGGTAGAGGCATGGTAAATGTCCAGTAAGCTCTACTTCCTGCTCCTGCTGGGCACCCAGCTAGACTTTATTCCCAGATTCCCCTGCAGTTATGTGGGGTGTAAGATGGAGCTCTGGCCAGAGAATGCCACAGAAGTGACACACAGGCCTTCCAAGACTAGACCACGCAGCCGCGTGTGGAATCTCTCTGTTCCGCTGCTCAGATGTGGATGCCCAGCTGAGGCCTCCAACGCCTTGGGGATGGCCAGATCGAAGGAGCCCAGGTCCCTGAATGACTGTATGGGGTACGGCCCCTCCAACCTGCTTTGGACAGTGACGCGATCATAATATGTCACTCACTGACAGTTTGTGATCCTTACAGCAGTTAGCCTGTGCTAACGGAATCTGTTTGAAAAGAAAGAACTCAGTGAACTCAGGGGTTTGGTGATGTTTTTGATATCCTGTACAGGGAAGAAAAAGTGTTACTCGATTTCCAGGCAGCTTGCAAAAAATCAAAGCGAGCCAGATTTCCTCTGGGTAACTTTCACAGAGAAGGAAACAGTCTGAACAGAACCAGGGGGACTTAGACACAGTGAAAAAACAGTGATTTATTAATGATACACACGAGCTGATTCTGGGGAGTGTGGTTGATACTCAGGATGTGTATCAGTTAGGACAGGGCTCGGCAGTATTTAAGAATAAATCTAATGACTGAGGCTTACACACTTGAGGGTTTCTTTTCCTCTCGTGTAACAAGCTCTCTCTTGGTCCAAGGCTTTAGTGGTGCCTCGGTGACACCGGGAGCCTGGGCTGCTGGGGCTGTTCGCCCAGCCCTTCTCAGGGTGTGGCCGTCTTCAGGCTCATGGCGACTGAAGTGTTTACATTCCAGGCAGAAAGAAGGCGGGAAAATGGTTGCAAAAGGGCTCCTGCTGCACCAGAAGATGCTGTGATACCCAGCCCCATTTCCTTGGCCTCCTCATTTCAGCCAGCTGTGTGCACAGTTCATGCACACGATGAGCCATGCCGCAGGCTCTCTGCCCTAGATGGGCCAGAGAAGCCCAGCCAACCGCTAGCAAACACACCTGGTTACTGCAGGGAAGGTAACAGCCCCAGGTGAGACCAGCTGGGGGAGAACAGGAGTCCCCCACTACGGCTCCTCCAGGGAGACAGCCGTGAGGCATTTCTGCGCAGCGCCTCAGAGGGTCCCAGGTGGAACTGAGGTCCCCATGGGTTCCTGGCTCATGAACGCCTCCTTCGTTTTCTTCTCTCCCTTCCCTGGCCTGCTCTCGTCTCTGTTTCCATTTCCTGTGATCGACTTGCATTCAAGTCCTCATGTCCAGACCGTCCTTGAAGGGAACCCAAATCAAGGTGCCGGCTGAGGCTTCCCCCCTTCAGGGGGCTTTCCTGGGACCCCTTTAACGCCAACTGATCTCATTTGGCCAGAATCAGGGCATGTGGTCATTTGGAGCTGCAAGGGAAATTGGGAATTTTAGTTTTTTAGGACGGCCGTCTGGTACCCCCATCTAAATGCAGTTCTGTTTTATGGAAGAACAGGATACATTTTTGATGGGCAACGAGCCAGTGCTACCGCAGACACAGACACCTGTGAAAGTGAAGACCAGCATACTAATCTTTTGAAGATTTTTAAGCATTTAATCAGTAGGAAAAAATTGGGGAAATGAAATACATAAAAGCATAAACAGTATAAAATAGGAATTTTAGAACCTCGTCCTTGCTCATTATGGACCCATTTAAGCGGGAAGTACTTTATCTAGTAAGAAAAGATGTGCTCCGTTTCAGTCTAATCCTTCTCCACGGATGGACTCTTTGGTTCCCATTGTGGTGATTGTACTATTTGAGTTGGCTTTGATAAAATATGCTAAAAACAAGACAGTGTTTCTCTCTCTTCCCTACCTATTCACTGTTCCCTTTCCACAGAAAATCTGAGGTGGGTTACAACAAAATACAAAGCAATAATAAAACAAAAAACAGATCATGGAGAACAAGCCCCTCCTGGGGCTTCAGCTGCGGAGTTGGATCTGTGCTTCTGGAAGCCAGGCTAAGTGCACAGAGCCGTGCTAGAAGAAGACAGCATGCCAGTCTCCCTAGAGCAAGCGAATCCTTCCCACCACCAAGTAGTAAATGGGATCTTTTGGGGCTTAATTTTGGGATTAAGGGGCAATGCATGGAAACTGTCCTTGAGAACATTTTCATAACAAATCCCAGCAATGGATTTCAGGGGCTTGGGTCCCAAGGTGTAAGAGATTCCGTGGACATTTAAGATGCAGTACTAGCATTCAGTTACGTGACAATGCTTCTGCCTTGCGCAGAAGGTATGATCTCTAAAGAGTCAGCAGGCTTCAAGGGTAGATCTCAGAGTGTCAAGAGGAGTGGAGAGAGTGCCTGACCCGCCCCTGAATTGGATGGCCCAAGGTAGTTCTCTGATGGAGCCAGGCCTTTGCTTGCTGAGGCAGCCGCTAATGGCTTGACCACGCAATAGCTATTCCCAGGCCCATTTCTCTTGCCTTTTTCTGTAAAAACCTTCTCCCTCCTTCTTGTCTTGAACATGGTGGATGTGATGTCTGGCACACTGACAGCTACTGAGGGAAAAGTCGTGACACTGGAAAGCCCACTGGCTGATGGTCCTGAGAAGACAGAGCGCTCCTGGGTCTTAGCTGACATGGATCTGTCAGTCCCATCTTGAGACAGCCCCCCCCCACAGATTCTTAAGCAAACAATACAATAATAATAAGAAATAAGAAATAGGGTCTACCCTAATGGTGGTGGGGTTCCTATATCTTGCTGTGTAAAACAGTTCCACCTTTTACCTTTGTGAGGAGATAACCTATCTACTTAAAAAAAACAGAACATTATTATTCTATTATGAAAATAAGGAGTGTGATCAAGGGGACCAGCTCATTTGGGAACACAAGTAGGACCTGCATGGTGTCTGACTTTGGCTCAGGAAATAACCTTGGGCCAAGTAGAGGATAGGAATAATTGCTTAATTGAGTTCTCAATGTCTGATATCCTAAAACATACCTAAGGTGGTTTTGATCACTGAGATTTTAAAACAAGAATAATTAGTCACCCAGTAGACCCGTGTAAACCCTCAGTATAACTATAGTGGATCAAATGGATCAACTGATTTGGAAAAACATGGCTTCTCAGTGAACCTACCAGTAAAACTGAACTGAAGAATGTATCCCTGGGTTATTGAATGAATTCATCTTAAATTAGCAATACAAATAGGTTTAATTCTGGAAACTGTCAAAGATAATGATTTTAGCTTCCGAAAAGTTAATACATTTCTCAAGGCATTAGTTACAAGGCACAGTAATCAGTGCTGGTTCTGAACAATCCAAGTATCTGCCTCATTGACAAGGTGACATGCATGTAGTTCCTCTCAAAGTGGTTTCAAATAATCGAAAGATAAAAGAAAGTGAGGATGCAGAACACCATAAGCATGTTTAAAGTCAGTGAGGGCTATTCTTCGATGTACTAATATGCTGTGAGTGTTTTCATATCAATTTTGGTTTTTATGATGGTTCTGTGTGAGCACCAGTCACTAGAAGTTCACGTAGTCCTCACGCAACTTGACAACTGTTGTTATTGCTGAGTGAGGTGTGGGAAGCACATCGAGCCCCGCCTCCTTCCCTTATATGAACTGTGGACTAGCTTAGCCCTTCATCCGAATGCTTTGGAATACAAAGGTCAGCTACAATGGTGTGTGTATGTGTATGGGAATGCTATTGTGTTTGCTTCATTTATTGCACTAACATAACATTGGTCATTTGAAATAACAATGAAATGAGAGGAAAAGATATAGGAACATTCACTGTGTAAAATCAAGCCATAGACATGCAGCTTGAGTAGGCAGTGTTTTCTCCAAATGTTTCCAATTATAAGAGGAAAATGAAGTTATTTTTACTATTCTTTGGTCTCTTTTGTTTCAAGTACATTGATTTTTGAAAGTGTGGGAGACAGAAATGCAAATAACTCTACAATCATCTACTATAAAACTCTAAGTTTTTGTTGGGTATGATTTATCACTTCTTAAGTTGTGTCAAAAACCGTTTTCTGTGAAACACATGGTGAATGTCGTTTACGGTAAATGAAACAGCAGTTCGACTTGTCGATGGTCAGGTTGCGGCGTGTTCCAAGAGACCACTTTTTCTGGATCACCAGCAACATAAACAAAGGGCTTATCACAAAATAAATAAATGTAGTCTGCAGTTTTCCATTTAACTGTATCAGAAAACATTTGGAGGACATTGCCCCATGCTCATTCAATTTAGTTTCAATAACGTTATTGGCATGACAAGGCCGACAGATATTGCCAAAGTCAATGCAGTGGCCAGGATGTGCTGGGCCAGCTCCTCAGGGGTAGTGGGACTTTATGTCCAGAGCCCCAAGTGTTCATCCAGACATGATCCTGGTCTGGGCCTCCCAAGGAAGGGGTCCCCAGTTTCCAAATTAGATAAGACTTTGGGGATGTTGGAAAGACTGAGAGGTTTGGGGGAGGTTGGGAGAGAAGGCATGGCTGAAGGAACTGCTTATGTCAACGATACACTGAGAACACGTGAGGAAATGTGGCTTGAAAACATCAAAGGAACACCAACCAAACTTAATCCAGTATCTAACTCAACTTTTTTTTCAGTTACTACATCGATAACTGTAATAGCATTTTTTTACATTTCTTGGACTTGAATTTGTTAATTTCTGACATTGGTGATTCACGGTAATGACACAAAATTAAAAGTTAAAAATGTGTATGTAATGAAACATAAATCTTCCTATCCCGGGCCTCTAGCCCACACATCTCCCCTCCCCAAGACAATCTATTATAGACATTTTCAGAAGGGACAGCTTCATCCTATTTGAACACAAATGCACAAATACGTGGTGGCAATCTTTCACTTAATGATACAATAATCTTTGAGATTATTCCATATCAATATGTACAAAACCACCTCATTCTTCTTAAGGGCTGCAGAATAGTCCATTGCTTGGATTTTCATCACATAACTTAATTATCTATGAATCTTATTTAATTAGCCCCCTATCATTAGACATTTAGGTTGTTCCAATAGTTTACTACTACATCAGATGTGACAGTAAACAACACCAAGTACAGATTATTTCACAACCGTGCAAGTATAATGAGAATGTATTTCTGAAAGAGGAATTACTGGGTCAGAAAGTATCTGAATTTTTTAATCTTTAAGGTTGTTGCCAAATTGTTCTCCAAGAAGTTTACCAGTTTCCCCTGGAAATGTAGGGGAATGGCTCCCCCCAACTCACCAGCACAGGGTACTGTCAAACTCAGCCCCAAATTTGAATGGTCTCTTTTATTCAGACATTAACAGTAAGTCAGAGTCACTATTTTAACAGCTTCTTTTGCTTTTAGGGACTATAACAGACCAAACAGCCATCTATTCATCCATGTAACAAATAGGCATTGAGCTCTTATTAATTCATTCAAGAACACCTTCTATGTCCCAGGCATTCTGCCAGGCCTGGGGAAACAGTGGTAATACAATGATTCCAGATTTTATTGACAATAAGGGAGAGAGACAAATAATCACATACATGGGACCAGAAGGAAAAGCGCAGAGTCTATGAGTATAAAGCAGGATAGCCTGCTCTGCTCTGGAGCAGGTACACGAGCTTCCTTGAGAAATGCTGTCTGAGCTCAAGGATGAACAGGTGTCATGAAGTGAGTGTGTGTGTATGTGTGTGTGTGTGTGTGTGTGCACAGAACTCCCCAGATAGTAGAAAAAGAGCATGTCACCTTCAAGGATGCAGAAGGGCAGGGTGTGAAGGAAAGGAGGGGCAAAGAATGCGAGAAAGCTGGGATGCAAGGCATTATGGGACATGTTCCCCAACATCAAGGGACTTGCTATAGAAAGGGGTGGATAATTTCTGACCACAAATGAGTCTAGTAAGGAATTGAGTGATAAGAGCTATTACAGAGGAAAAGATGAAGTACAAGAGGAATTTAAATGAAGTCTCATGGTTTTAATTCCCTTGTGCAACTTGTGTCCTTCATCTGTTTATTGCATTTATTCATTTTGATGAGCTAAATACTGTGAGGCTTCTTAACTCTTGAGTCTACTTTAATCTGAAACTTGTAGTTGCCTGGAATCCTCTTCTTACCATTTCATCCTAACAGGAGGACTAAAGATTTGGGCATTTCAAACTCCAGGAGTTTGTACGTATTCTCATCGACATGATGAGAGCCGAGAAAAGACAGATCAACCTATCTCAGGTAGGTCTCCAACCTGGCTCAGGTAGGTCTCCAACCTATCTCAGGTAGGTCTCCAACCTGGCTCAGTAGGTCTCCAACCTATCTCAGGTAGGTCTCCAACCTGGCTCAGTAGGTCTCCAACCTATCTCAGGTAGGTCTCCAACCTATCTCAGGTAGGTCTCCAACCTGGCTCAGTAGGTCTGTAACCTTGCCAGGTATGTGTCATAATGCTTGGAAGACTGAGAGAGACCAGATGGTAAGACAGCCAAGCATTTTAGAATGTATGGGAAGAAAAGTTAAGGTAGGGACTGCCTTCTGAAATTACTTTAAAATGAGTTAGAATCTCAGACTTGGTTTACATTAACATGCTATAAGTACCAGAAAGCAAGTATAAATGAAATAATAACCATCACTTTGGCTGTCAATACCATATATTCCAGAAAAAATTTAAATATGACTCATACAAATATAAATTATATACATGTCAAAAACTGTATGTTACTACATAAACTCATTGATATATGTAAATAATTGATGAGGATAACTAGTAAAATGTTAAGACTGGCCCAAAGGAGATTTTGAAGAACAGATTTTTATAGTCAGACAGTCAAAGAAATGCTGAAATAAACTTGCCGGTAGAAATAAAACGATTTAATATTCTACAAAGTAATAAACTACAATGTCTGTGGGGGGTGGTGCTTGGGGCTGTCTTTTCCATCTGACGGAAACCAAATACATCTCTACTGGACAAAATTCACTTGTGTTGTAATGAGCAGGAGTCCCTTGCATTCATTCCTCTAACAAGAATCACTTCACATCACTACCAGGTTTCTGCGAGCTAACCTCTCTCCTTGCTGAGCTGTAAAATCGTCCAGTCAGTAGGAAGCCAAAGGGGCATGCCCTGCAGCCTGCCCTGATAGGACACCCTGTCATCCCACTGCTTTTTACATGGCATTATAGGGCATTTCATCTGATCAAGTAGGAGCGCTCATTTATTCCCAGAGATTTAGGACTGTGTGGTCCTCTCAAATACAATACAGAAACACTGTCATCCCACCACTGCACCAAGGTTGAAGAGAAGGGTTTGTAATATCACATGTTATTAAGAGCTGGAAATTAGCATATGAAGCAATTAAACTATAAATCTATTTATTCTCACAGCACCCACTACCAAGATTACTCTCTTTTTATTTTTGGATCAAAACCACATTTTATTATCTTTATGTCTCGTACAAACCCCTGGCTTTGGGTTTGCAGTTACAGAAGGTAAAACGGTCATGCTGCATTTAAATCCTTCAGCAGTATGAATGTGGCGTTAGGTTTTACCTGCTTTCTTTTTGACTTTTGTCAAACCCTGGGAGAGAATAAGAAATAGAGTAAATCATGGGCTCGCAGTGGGAAGCAGTATCTAACAATGCCATTTCTGGGACAGGAGGTTCAAAGCGAAAGTGAAGGATGGGAAGAAGCCAGATTGCCCATGAAAGAAAAGTAGAGGGAAGTTCCACCAGAATCTGATATCAGGACATCCCAACAGGAAACATCAAAATCTGAGCAGAACACAAGAGCCGGAGTTCAGGGCCACATCGGGCAGGGCTCAGAGAAGGGTTCAGCAGCCGTGATGAATAGTAGGAAAAGAAAAGAAGAAGTCAATATGGAGACTGGATCTTGTGCAGCTGTGGACAGAGATGGGGAAGCAAGGATCTGAAAATGGCATTGAAGATTTAGCAAAACGCCTGGTGCTTGTGAATGAGTCAGTTTGCGGGAAATCTTGAATTGAAGCACACCCAGGTCCTGCCCTGGGACTGAGAGGAGGGGTCCGTGGCTCTTCAGAGCTGCCATCTCTGTGAGTCCACGGCAGTGCATCTGGTGACAGGCCTGACATTGCCATCGGGCATCAGGGCTGGCAGCTGGATCTGGAGTGGGGAGGGGTAAGGGCAAACTGGGACCCACTGGCATGTGTCACCCCACACTCAGGGGTGACCTTCAGGACATCATGGCTGCTGTTTCACGTCTACATTCCTAGTCTTGTGCAACTTCATTTCCAGTCAGCTCTAACTTAGAGCCGCATAGGAAGGAGATTCAGGGGCATGCAGTTGACGATCCGGCACACAGCGAGCACATGTGAAAACAGTGGTGAGAATTAAGCCAAATAAAATGCATAAATGCTGGAGAACATAACATCTTCAATCTCTAAGAGCTCCTTTGGAGACAGATTTCCTTTGAAGAACACAAAACCCAGCACTAAAAACACGGAAGGGCCCCGCAGCGGCATACACGGAAACTATCTACAGCCTCCTTGTAAGTTGCAGAAACGGTGTTTTCCGTCTGAGGACGTGGGGCAGCAGTTTGGACCACTTGCGCCTTGCATTAGTGGTCTGCCATGTCTGCCATGAATTACTGTGACCAGTTCACAGCCGCTCATTGCTGGAGAGCAGAAGCATCAAAGAAAACCACTGTCCATGTGGTCGGTTTACTTCCGAGTCCCTACTTCCAAATAGATGCAAACTTCTCATTTCACTTTTTCCTCTCTTTTATTTTTTTCTCTACTTTTTTCCCTGCCCTTTTTCCCGCCCCCCTCCACATGTCTGCCTTTACCTGTAGAGTTCAAAATGGTGGATGGATTGATGGGTAAGATAAGAATTGATAATAATGGGAAGCAGTTTTCGGGTGTGGCGTCAGACAGCATGTAGAGCGATGGATTGAGAATCAAGAGGTGTGGTGACTGAAGGGCGAGACATTTAGCTCTGAGATTCCAGAGACCAGATTTCTCCAAGAGTAAAGCAGAAGTGAGTGTGCGTGTGTGTGTGTTCTATGGGAAAATCACCTACAAGACATCTTAATTTAAGAAAAGCTCTGCGAACCCCTACAGCAAAGAAGTCTTTCCAGCTTTGGTCAATCCCGTGTTTCTCAAACTAATTTGACTCTGGAACCCCTTTGTGTAACTTCCATTAATATTCTGCAGATGAAATACACTTTGGGAACATTCCAGATGACTTCTACAGTAGTGCTTTCACCTCTGCAAGACCCTGAATTTTTCCACTTCATTCATAAAACTCAAACCACAATCTCAACGGATGGCTAGTTGAACATTGATCAGTCTGGAAGCCTCTTTTTTAAAATAAAGGCTTCACTGAGGGCTAGTCCAAGAGGCAATATATCAGGTACATGTAGGTCATGTGAAAAAATGGACCATCTGAGTATGTCTCCAGTTGAGAGGCCCGAGTTAGCCAGCTACCAGTGTTCTCCAGACACTCACAGCGAATAATCTCTTCCCGGAATGTTGTTTTTGAATTCCAACAGCCGTGATAGCAGAAGAGTATAACCTTCCCAGCCTTCATTGGACAACATCAGACCTTGTAAGCCAGCATGGCCAGCTAGGGTTCTGACCTTCCGAGGGCTTGTGACCTTGGATAGATAAACTGGCTGAAGACTAGACAGCCGTTGGCTCAGGCTGGAGATCAATTCCATAATCCTGTTAGAGGATCTTTTGGGTTCGCCACTAGGGGTCACTAAAGAGAGGAGGAGACAGTCTCAAGCTTTGTAAGTAATTCCAGAATAGCCATGGGCTTTGGCCAACAGGCGGTTAGAGCTTCTCTAACTTTGTGTACCTGTGAATCCGTGCAGAGTCCTGATCCAGCAGGTCTGGGGTGGGGCCTGACATCCTACATTTCCATCATGGTCCCAGGGGTTGTCAGTGCTGCTGGTGCTTGGGACAAGCTCAAGTTCTCAGGACGGACAGTCGCCTCGATTCAGCCCTCTTGCTGGAAAGAGATTACGTGTCATCCAGGCTGGGTCCCTAATGCTCTTACCCCCCTTCTCTGTCTCTTCCCTCTCTCTTTCCTCTTCTTCCCTTCTCTTCTTCCTCCTCCCCCCTTTTCTGCCAGTCAGACTTTGAGCTCAATCTTCTCAAAGGATACTTTCTCAAACACTTGTTAGTATAACTTCTCCTCATGAAACCTAGCTTGGAGGCATTCATATTTATTTATCAAATAAGCATTAGTGAACCGAGGCATTGCAAACAGTTGAATGCATATTTCTTCTGAAACTTTTCTTTTTGTTTTCTTTGTATATATTACATTTTGTGTAAACAGGTCAGCCAGTCTCCAGAGTAACTGGTTCTGGCTGAGCTAGGCCAGAATAGATGGGTGCATTATACGCCTCTGGTGTTGGAGCCTTTTTGATTTTCTTCTTCAATTTGAATTATGAAGTGATTTCAACCAATGAGAAATCTTTTTTTTTTTTCAGAGCTAAGGAAAAAAGACAATGGCCCAGGTCTCATGCAGGATCCAGGTCTCATTTTCTGTGCAATCTGATAATTTAAAGGACGTGTAAGCGTGTGCTACAGCAAGTAACTTTGGGTGTGGGAGATTTGTGAATGGACCTCTTGTAGGTAAATGCAAAGATTTTTTGGTTGATTTTTTTTTTATAATTATAATTTAGAAAACTTGGAAAATATAGAACTTCATTTTAAAAAATAGTACCAAATACCACCACATAGGGATAACCACCATTAATTTTTGGAGGTCTTCCAGTCTTTTTTTATGTATTCATATGCACAATTACCTATGATTATGGAATACTGTTTTGTAATCAGATGTGTTCCCTTGACACAGTATCCCATTTCCATAAATATCTTTCTACACCATAACTATTAATGGTTCTGTGATAATCTATCATCAATATATTCCACAATTCACTTGATGAATCCCCTCTTGTTGGATATTCAGGTTGTTCCTAAGTTTTCATATTAATAAAAAAGAATTTTATGAGCATTTTTATATAGACAAATTTGCCCACATCTTTCATGATTTGGTTTGGCGTAGTTCCAAGATGCAGAGCTGCCAGGTCACAGGGTTTCAAAGCCTGCTATGGAAGGACCCTCTGGGCTGCACAATGTGGCCAGTAGCAGTGGCTGGAGGGTCCATGGAGGCAGGTGCAGCCACAGACATTGCAAGTGGGGTTCACAGTCAGATGTCTTGCATTTGGGTCAACTCTGGAAGATTGCTTAACCTCAGTACCTGTGTAAAATGGGGATAATAAGATTGCTTAACCTCAGTACCTGTGTAAAATGGGGATGATACTGGATTCTATCCATGAAGTTGTTTGGCCGGTCAAGCGACAGAACATAAGTAAAGCCTGTTGTGGTGAACAATTATCAAATGCCAGCAGCTATTATTGCCATTATGTTTTTCCTTCATGGTCAGCGGTAATCCCAGGGCATTTAAGTGCCAAACAGTTCGTGAACGTGGCTTCTCCATTTCCGCCAGTGCCATCTGCTGAAGTCAAGGAAGCTGGTGATGGCTGGGAAAACTGGTGCAGTGGACTTCAGACGAGGGAGGTGTAATAGGCTGTCCTCCCCCAGAGCCTGGGGAGACACTTTGTAAACCTTTCCCAGAAATGTAGGCTCCAAAACATTGGGCCAGATGAAAACTTTCCAGGACGCCAGTGTGGCCTTAGAGGATAACACACCCAGACGCACACCCAGACAAAGAGCAGTTTCTGCAGGGCCAACAGACTCAAGCCACCGCAAACAGCAGCTGGTCTGACGGCAGGGCAGGACCCCGGGAGGCCGAGTGAAGTGAAGGTGCCTTTGGTTTCCAGTTACTGTGGGTAAGCTTTGAGGTGTCACTTGGGACCAGAGGGAACAAATATTTCCTTAGGATAACAAGGCTTTGCTTCAAAGAAATGTTAAAGGAAGAAATACAAATTTCTTGTAGTTCGTATTGGTGTGTTAGAAGGACAAGGTCAGAAGGAAATTAAACTTCATGGTGATGAGATGTGTCTGATTTCAGAAATGTCAGGAGAGGCAGAGTGGCAGGCTGGCCTAGAGCTCTCCCCACCCTGTGCCCTGCCCTCCTGCTCTGGGGCCAGAACTCACCGCTCCTCTCAGAAGACAGGATTGGGAAGGAGGCCCCCGCTGTGGGCGAGGTCTCCAGAGATGCATGTTGGGACCCAGGAAAGCGGAGAGTTGGAAAGGAAGAGTACCTCCCCCGACCTATCCTGCAGGCTGGGGGTCTCCAGGGTCTCCAGGTCCGCAGGCTGCTGGTCTCCAGGGCTCTTCTGGGCGCCAGGTGGAGGCCTCACCCTGCATGGGAGGAGGGGCCAAGCCATTGGAGAAGGGTGTCCCGATGACACAGACTTCCCTTCAGCAAAGTGCTATTTCTACCTTTTGGGGGACCCAGTGTGGATGTACCCTAGAGATGGGAAGGGGAGGTCCCTGTTCCCTGGGCAACAGCAGCCCCCACTGCAGAGGATGGGTGGGGAGGCCCAGCTAGAGAAGGACTGAGGCCAGGTTTCCTCCCTCTGAAAAGAGGGTGTAGAGATGTGCCAGATGCGGCAAAGGCAGAGGTTCCCCAGGGGGCCTGGTTCAAAACCCCATAGTGTGCACTTAACGGTGAGGCGCCCAGGAGCTCCCTTGGGAAAGAGGGGTGTGCTTGTTGGAGAACCTCCTATTTCCTCATAAATAGAGCAATAAAAAAATAGCTGAAAAAGACGTGTCCCTATCCTATAAATAAGAGGTCAGCAACATTTTTCTGTAAAGTGCCAGGTAGTAAATATTTTTGGCTTTGTGGCCATACGGTGCCTGCATTAAAGTCTCCAAGTAGCTGCAGATAATACACAAATGAGTGGGTATGGCTATGTTTCAATAAAACTTTATTTAAAAATCCAGAGAGCTGGCTGGATTTGGCTGGTAGCTCATAATTGGCCGACCCCAATATAATCCTTAAAGCACTAGCTCCTTTTTTTATTGTGAAAAATTAAGAGGCCTGTGGTGATTACTGTATAAGCCTATGTTACATCGGCTTCAGGTGGACCGTAGTGTTTGTTCTGAGCCGCCATGAGCCTTCCCTTGCACAAGGGCTGTCCCGCCTCTGGACACCAGTTTCCTCATCAGGAATGCCAAGATCTTACCGAGACATGTGACCTATAGGCACGTTTCACATACTGTGTTCTCCCTGCAAACTCATTTATTTAAGGAAGCTATATTTAGAGTATATTCATATGTAGCACAGATCTGAGAATCTTAACTCACATGAATTCTAAAAAGCTGGCTCATAAATTTACAAGCAGAGCTGGGTAAGAAACAAAGTGAAATTCCATTTATTCAAAGAAAAAAAAGAAATCTTTGCCAAAGGTATCTGAGATGGTAAAAAGGTGTTGAACAGACCCAGATTCCATGACACACAAAGGACCCAATACTATAGACCTAGTGCCTTGCCTGCACACTGCCTTCTTCCCTGCGATGATGTGAGATGGCTCAGTTATTAGTCTCTCCTTTAAAATGAAGATGCATTCATTATTCCTATAAATATTCATTCAATACAGATCAACAACAAAAATAGCTTAAAGATGATGGAAGGTTATTTCCCTCATATGAAGATGAGGCTGAAATTTGACAATCCAAGGCTGGTAGGAAAGCTGTTTTGATATTACAAGGGACCCAGGCTTTCTTCTTTTTCTTGCAATGTTTTCAGCCTGTGCCTTCTACCTTATGGTCCAAGGTGGCTTCTCAAGTTCCAGCCATCACATCTCTATTCCAGCCATCAAAAAAGGAAGGGAACGGATACATGTTGCTGGCCAGAACTTTGTTATCTGCCCACATTTATCCACAGGTGAGAGTGAGAAATGTAAACTGTTTAGGTGGGTAGCCATATGCCCAGAAAAATGGGGATTTTTAAAGAAGAGGATAGTGGATATAGAGAAACATCTCCCCACAGGGAGAGACAGGTATTAACCTAATAGTGATGCAACAATAGAGTGAGTTGTGAGAAGTGCTAGGAAAGAGGTAACTACTAGAAGGGATAAATCTGTGTGTTTGGGAGAGTGGGAAGGGTTTATGGAATGCAGCCCTTGAACAGCGACTCTCAGCTGGAAGTTGATCAATGCGAAGGATTCAGCCAGGCGTAGAAACAGGAGGAAGAGCATGCCAGCAGAGAGCACAGCAGAGGTGAGTCTGATGTGTTGGGGAGAGCTTGGCGCTGCCACGGTCCAGGAAATACAGGTCAGCTGTGTTGGCCCGGAGTGTGGGCGGGGAGGGGAAGGTGGAAGGAACCAGATTATCAGGAGCTCTAGGAGTCACGCTGAAAATTGTGAGCTTTGTCTTAGGTACAACAAAAAGCCATTAAAAGATCCGAAGTGGAGGGTTGCCTCCATCTGATTTGTGCTTCAGAAAATTCACACAGGCTGCCTCCTGCATGGGGAGTGCTGGCCGTGGGGGCTGAGAAGCTGTTCCCAGTATGGGAGACACATGCACGGGTGGACAGTGGAAGCGGGCCTAAGGGGTCTTGGTAAAGGCCTGGATGTTGGGGGCTGAGGAAGGGGAGGGTATTCTGGTTAACAATGGTTAATGCTGAGACCACAGCCAAGAGACCATGTCCCTGGGGACATTCCTAGCCGTGCAAGCCTCAGCCCTTAGGGGAACCAGGGGTTCCAGTTGCTAATGAGGCTTAAGTTTTCCTGCCAGGATCAAAGCGAAGAGCTGCAGAACAATAAGAATAAGAACAATAATCTGTCTGACCCACGTTTTCTAGCCTTTGCTCCTTAACCAAGTTAACAAGGGTCTATGGCCAGTTGGTCAGCCACCCAGCTGGCCCAGAGCCACCCAAGACAGACTAGAGATGACAGCATCATGGCATGGAATTGCTGAGTTGAAGAGAGGACATTCATTCCTCATGTCCACACCCATCTCAGGTGTGTGTTATCTGGGGCTCAGATGACTGATGGACTTATTCCAAACTCAGATTCAGACATAATTCACCACTTCAGCCTCCAATCCTCCATCCTGGAAGAAGTTTAGGCCCATCAAAGCCTCCTGCATTATGACTTGGACATGAAGCCCACCTCTCTGAGTCACTGATCCATCCCTGATCACAAGAAGCTGGCCTGTGCCTTTGGGGTCACCCCCGGACTTGGGTGAAAATTGCAAGCTTAAGACAGAAACAAACTGTCTCTTCCTTGTAAATCAAACAACACTGGTGGAGCAAAACACAAGTTCCAAGGTCAAAGCTGATGTCACCAAAATGTTTTCTTTGCTATATATTTTAATTAGGCAAGTACAACTGGACGTGAACAATAAGCGCCCTGCAGTTCAGAGTTTAATTTTAGAGAGTTCTGGACAGATGGGCTGGCCCCATTACATGCGCTGCAAACGTCAGAAAGTGCTGTCTGGGCAAGAGTGTGAAAGAGTGTGGACGGGAGCTCATCGTGCTGACGGGACATTTGGAAAATCCAAATCCGTCACTGATGTCCCTGGTCACCTCTGGTCCACATGCATGACCAGATTTATCTTCTTGCAACAGAAGTACACAAATACCACGTTCCTTTATCACTGAAATCCTATAGCACTAAGTGCCCGACTCTCTGGGGGCCTCGTTATCTTGGGAGAGGAATTACTGACGCCCAGCTCTGCGCTCAAGGCTGCAGGGAGGGAATTGCTGCACGATGACCCGGAGGACTTTGTTCTCTGGGTGTCTCTCATCTTTGCCTCTCTTTTCTGTTAAAGCATTCATATCCACAGAAGTGCTTCGGAGGTCACCAGGGCTCTAAAAATTAAAGGGAATAGATTTAAGACGACAGCTATTTTACCTACTTCTTGAGCACAAAAAATAAAAGCTGACATCTGGTAAGTAAGAAACTTCCCTTGGAACCCAAGTAGCTAACTTTTATTTTCTCATCATGAAAGGGACAGATCTCCATTGGTGGCCTTTCTTATTTACACCACACACATGGCGAGGGTTCCGACATCCAGTTCCTTTAGTATAAACAGAAAGGATAGCCTTTTTCTGTGGAAGTTAATGAATTGAAAAACAAAGCCGTTCTGTGTACCCACTCCTTCCAATGGAATAAAGGAACCACAGTGTTCTGACGCTCCAGCAAAGTAGTTGCATTCAAATTAATGTTGCCCCCTTCTACTTCCCCCTCCCCACTTCCCACCACTCCCCCACTTTTTAAGGCAAAAAAGAACCATTTAATCACCTTATAAGGGCAGAGAGAATTAAGGGAATAGAGCAAGAGTCATAAGGCCCAGATCTTATTCTTGGCTCTGAGAGGGGCTCACTGGGTGATCCTGGGCCGTCCCTTAGCCGCGCGCCTCTGTTGACGCAGCCGTAACATGGGGACACGGATGTGTGTGTGGTGCCAACATGGGCCTTTGGTGAGAGGGCCAAAGCCAAATGTGGGGTCCACTTTGCTGGCTGTGGGCTGTTTCCTATTTGAAATGGCTGTATGCCATTCAAGAATCAGAAAGTGACCTGGTAGGTCTCTGATAAGATAGCCACTGTAGAGAGTCACTATAAAAAGCCCAAGGGGTCCCTGATTTTGTGGCAGGAATTAGTTGCCAACATCTGACTTCATAAAAGCTGCTCACAATATTGCGCATTTCGTATCAATGACGTATGGTGCACACTCTCCTCTGAAGAGTCGGCATGAGGTTTCCCCTGGTGTATCTGAACAGAGGAGGGAAGGAGCAGGCACAGTCAAGTCCCAGCAGGCAACGTCTGCAGACCCCTCGTGGGGTGGAGATGCAAACTCTGCCTCTGGGCAAGCAGCTGCTGACCTTTGCCCTTTGCTCTGGGATCTGACTGCATTCACCGGGAAGTCCCCTGTGGTCCCCTTTCCCGCCTTCCCACATGAGTAGAGCTGAGGTCACATTCTGCAAACAGACGAGCTGCTCTTGTTCTTGGCAAATCCCGGTAGACCTGCCCTTCTGGTGGCTTTCCTGTACCCAGCAGGTTTTCCTCTTCTCCATGGTGGCCCAGACCTCTGTGGACCCCCAAACTCGTAAGAAACGTCTTGTGGGAAGAGTGGGACTGTAGGCCTGAGAAGGGAGGCCCAAGAGTCTGTCTTAGATGCAAAGTTGTGGTGGGTGTCTGAACTTGGGTTGAGTTCATCAAACCTGGTTGCGGGGTGCTTGAAAATCACAAGTGCTAAGAGCGCTTCTGACCGGAGCTGGGCTGTGGAGTGGGGCCCTCAGCCCAACCTTCTCTCTCTCCTCACTCTGTCCAAAGTGGGTTCTTACTCACAAGAGGCCATGAGAGATCCCACATTTGGTGGCTCCCACACGTCCCTCCCACTCATGCTCTCTGCTCCTCCACATACACATTCCAGGTGTACTGGGATTAGATGGTTTCTGCACATCACACTTTCTTTTTCTCATCCTCTGCTCCAGTCACTGGTCCACTGGACTTACTGCCCAAGCGAAACAAGAAATTGGCCAGGTTCTCCTTAAAAACGTCAGATCCTTCTCCATAGCCTGCAGGTGGGGCCCAAATTTCCTGGCGCTGTACAGGAGGCCCTTCTAGATCTGGCTGTGACCCAAGTCCTCTCCTTCTCCCTCCCTCCCCACCTCTTCCCAAACAGCTCCAGGTCAGTAGGCACTTTGCTTCTGCAGTGTTTCCTTCCCTTCCACCCCTCTCCTTTTCTTTCTGCTGAACTCCTACACATCCTTCAAGACCCAGTTGAGATGGGATATATCAAGGCTTCCTTATTACCCTTTCCTCTGAGCTGTCACTGCCCCTCAGTGAGTTTTTCTTTCAGAGTGCCACATTGTAGAGGAATGATCTGCTCACATATCCATCGCCCTCCCTAAGCTGTCACCTTCGGGTGGTCAGGGGCAGGATCTTCCCCATCTTTATGATGCTAGGTCGTAAATCAAGGTCAACAGATGCTCAGTAAACAGGATGGGAGCACATATATTCAAATCCGGGGTCTGATAAATATATTCCTTGTTACAGATTTTTGAAAACATCTTCCAACTGAATCTACAATGGCTTATATGTTTTCTCTATTTTGGAGGCTGCTATTAATGTGAGCTTGCCTTCAGAACTACTGCAGAGACAAAGATAGACCTTGGGGTGAAGAGCTCCATTGAAATGAAAAGCCCTGTTTCAGACACACTGTTTTAATGTGAAGAGAGTCACACACACCGACCTGAGTGGTAATGACACTTCAGCTGTCCTCAGAGTTTGCTATGGAACCGTCCTTGTGCCCTGTCCACTGGGCCCCTCCGGCAGACTTTCAGGGTGGGTATATCATTATTATTCCAATTTTGCAGGTGGGGAGACTGAGAATAAGGTAAGTTGCCAAGTCACACAGCTAGTAAGCGGGGTGTGAGCCCAGTGGGCAGAGGCTGACGCCTGTGTCCACCACTGCTAACGGGCCACCGCCTCTGGCTGCCCTGTAAGGAGCAAGTGGAATGGGCTGGACCGTGAAAGTAACACTGTCAACAATTTTAGGACTCACTTGCCAGATGTCAATTCCTGGTCTACGTATTAACTCATTTAATCCCGACAATGACCATGGGAGATAGGTACAATTATTAGCCTCATTTTACACATGAGGAAACAGAGACAGAAAACTTAGCAGTTTGCCCAGAGGCCACATAGCTAATAAGTGACAAATCTGGGGTGGAAAGCAAGACAGGCTGGCTCCAGAGACCACACTCTTAATGCTCCCACCCGGCAGTCTCCCAGGAACACGGGGACGAGGACGGCTGTGGCCAGGACCCAGAGCTGCGGAAGCCCGAGGGGCGTGGGGCTCTCGGGGACTGCGCCCAGGGCCTGCCACCAAGACCGCCACCCCGCTGATGCCCGCTAAAGAGACACAACGCTGTGTAAAAACGGCCTTCTTACCATGCAAACAGGCTTCACGACAAACGGTCCAGCGGCCCCCCTGCTTCATCCCAGCGGACCTTCTAGAACATGCAGAAGCTCTGCCCTCAAGGGCTCTGCCGTCTCCCTGCTCAGGGAATCTCTGCAGCCTCTGTCTTCTCCCATGAACGTCCCCTTCCTCTTCCCCTCACGGCTTCCCTCTGCCTCTCAGTGTCTGCGCGTCAGACCTCTTCTCTCCCCGTGACCTTGGGTCAGCAGGGACGCTGGTGGCCCCCTGCCATGGAGGCTCGGCTCTCCCTGGCGGCCCCCTGCCATGCAGGCTCGGCTCTCCCTGGTGGCCCCCTGCCATGCAGGCTCGGCTCTCCCTGGTGACTCTGTCCCCATCTCTCCTCAGGCACAGCTACTGATCATTTTAACCTTTTCAGTCTTTCCTGGGTCACTTTTTGGAAGGAGGAAACTGGTAGGGCTGGTTGGTTCATTTTTGCAAGCTAGGCAACCATCTAGGAGGCTGGCCGACCTATGAACTTACTGTCCTTGGCCCGGGGACCCGAGCCAGCTTTGGAGAGACAGACGTGGACAAGGGGGCAGGATGTAGAGCAGCGACACATGGGGAAAGAAAAGGCCACCCAGGGCTGCCACGAGGGCAGGGTGGTCTCCTTTGAAGGGCCTGCAAACACGGCAGTCACAGCGATGGGCGAGCTGAGTGTCGTCCATGGGGTGTGAGCAGCCTCTCTGTTCCACATCATGACATGACCCACTCCAGGTCTAAGAAATGTCACTCTATAACTAGAGGCAGAAGGGTCCTCCTACCAGCTAATATCTGTAAAACTGATTCGGTCGGGTTCCAGAAGAAAACAGATGGCACAGGCAAGCGCTGTGAGGAGGGAGGGTTCAGGGAAGGGACTATTTACAAAACTGTGGGTGGGCAGGGGAAGGAGGGCCAGCAAGGAAGGGTCAGTAATGCACTGGGGGCCCTGACCATCTCCAGGTTAAGGGCCGGGCAGGGAGTGGCCGCCTGGGTCCAGAGAGAGCTACGGCCATCGCTGCGGCTGTGCCCACTGACAGTCATGCACGTTCAGGAAAGGGATGCAGCCTCTGCCCACCTGTGACTCGGTCGCAAAGCAACCACGAGGATCACACCTCCCCACCTCCTCCTACACTTTGATCTGTGGCCAGTGCCTCTCTCTGGCTGAACCATACAGGGGACCAGAGGGCAGAGAGGCTGAGGGAAGATTCCGCAGGGTCGCAGGCACAGAGTGTGGTGGGAAGGGGTAGTGATGCAGGAGGGGCGAGCAGCAGACGCTCGGTGCACCGCCTTCCCTTGTCCTAAGGCGCTTGACCTGAGGCGACCGCACTGACTTGGTGCCCAAGAAAGTAGAGTATTTCCTGCCTGTTACAGTTCACATATTTTCAAAGAAAAAGAAATCAGACTATCTGAGCACCACATTCCAGAGCTTCAAGTATGTTTTCCTGGGGTCTCATGAGAATTTCCGCCACAGAGGAGAGCAGTTGGATATTCCCACAACACCAAAAAGAGACCCATGTTGGAGAAAGTGGGGCACAGACCTGCTGAGGGCCTTGGGAGCCTGTGCTGTCCAGCAGGTCCTCCCCTGAGGGGATGGCAGTGTGTGGTCACTGACTGCCAGGAATCAAACATAAGGCCTCGGGAACCGAAGGGGCAGCCCAAGAGAGAGTGGGAAGACGGGAGATGTTGGAAGGGATACCCTGAAGGGACTAAGCTCAGCGGCTGCCTGCTGGTAGTAGAATGAGGGCCCCAAATAGCAATAAAATTTTACATAAAAAAAGATTTTTTTGGTACACTTGCCTATGGAAGCACCATATCCTCTACCCTCAGCAAATTCTGTGGTTGCTGTTTTGGGGAGAGGACAGAGACTTCAATCCCCATATCTGCATTTCCTTTAGGATAGAGCTGCTCCTGCAGGAGGGGTTTGTCCTGAGTGAAAGGGTGTTAACTGATGCAGTGTTCAAGTCTATAAAAAGTTGATGATAGAATAAGATATGGCACTCAGGGAAAGTTGCTTCATTATTTCATCTTTGAAAGCCCAAATGAAGGCATGTTTAGATAAAAAATACCTCCCAGGGAGTTAGAAATGTACTGGCCTCAAGTCTATCTCCTTCCCATCACTCATGCATGTTCACACAAGGAGGAAACCACTAAGGGATGCTTGCTGTTTAGTTGTTCTAGAAGTTGGTGGGAGGCAGGGAGGTTGAAGGTCCTGGCATGTGCCTCTCATTTATTTCCTTCCACTTTCCTAAGAGTGGGAGAAAAAATACTTGTGGATTTGTGTTATGAAAAAATTCATGCCGCCCCCTTAGCTCTTACCAAAATGTCCCACTTCCGCACACCAAGCGTGAGCTACAGTGTCCAGGTTAATTCATTTGGCAGATTCTTATTTTGATGAGTATGAGTGACTTCTCTTCCAGAAGGGCTCTTTCCACATTCCGGGCATCTCATGTCTCTGTGTGGCTGCCTCAGCCGCTCCACCTGTGAGAGCCCGGGGCTAAAGCAACTCCCTCTTCCCAAGGCTCTCTCTCTCTCTCTCTGTGACTTTCTCTCCCTCTGTCTGTCTCCCCTTCTCTGTCTCTGTCTCTTTCTCTCTGTCTCTTCCTGTCTTGGCCTCTCTCTGTCTCTTCCTGTCTCTGTGTCTCTGTTTCTGTCTCTCTCTGTCTCTCTCCCTCATCTCTCTGTCTCTGTCTCTCTCTCTCTGTCAACATCGTTGTCTCTTCCCGACACACAATTAATTACTTCACAGGTCACGACTGGTGTTTTCCTAACAACTGAGGGCTCCAGCCTTCATCATCCACTTAAGATCAATGGTGACATGGACACATGACCGTCCTCCAGACTGAAACCCTCACACTGGCAGTTGAACACTCTTGTCCTGATCTCCTGAAACTATCAGACCATGCTGCATCTATGAAAATAAACATAGAACTCAGTTTGAGTCATGCCTGTTGCTGTGTGCATATGCTGGCTTGTGGTGTAAAATGTGTTTCTTGTGGGTCCCTGCAAAGTTCTGAGCCTTCACTCCACTAAGGTCACTGAAAGGGCGCAGTCTCGCTCACAGCCGCCTCTTGGCCACGAAGGCCCCATGGAGCGCTGCACAGGGGCCCAGCGGGACTTCTGAGCCCTCACCTATCTCCATGTGTCTGCTTCCCAAACACACTCCCATTCCCAGTTGTACACCCTAAATAGCTCTCCTACCAGCACAGCATTCCTGTGCCCTGCCAAAATGCTGGGCCTCAGAAAAGGCGTTACCTAGATACCCAGGTACCCACCCAGATACACACCCAGATACACACCCGGGTACCCACCCGAATACCCACCCAGATACACACTTGGGTGCCCACCCAGGTGCCCACCCACATACCCACCCGGGTACCCACCCGAATACCCACCAAGATACACAGCCGGGTGCCCACCCACATACCCACCCGGGTGCCCACCTGGATACCCACCCAGGTACCCACCCACATACCCACCCAGGTACCCACCCATATACCCACCAGGGTACCCACCCACATACCCACCTGGGTACCCACCTGGATACCCACCCAGGTACCCATCCACATACCCACCTGGATACCCACCCAGATACCCACCCACATACCCACCCAGGTACCCACCCACATACCCACCTGGGTACCCACCTGGATACCCACCCAGGTACCCATCCACATACCCACCTGGATACCCACCCAGGTACCCACCCACATACCCACCTGGGTACCCACCCACATACCCACCAGGCCCATTTGAAAGGAGCCTGTGGATTCTGCCCCCTCGGGAACTTTGCAGAGGTGGACCTGGGACTGAGGTCCTAGAAAGACCTCTGTTCTCTGCTTTTCCTTCAGGCACACTCTGTCCTTCCTCCAGCCCAAACCCCAAACCTGGCAGGGGATCTTTGAAAAAGCCTGCAACACTGTAGCAGGAAGCTGTGAGAGGCTCCCGCTGGGGCTTGGGCAGTGGGCTCCGCAGAGGAGTGCTATAACCTTCTCTGTCCTCTGATGCCTACTGTGGGTGCATGAAATCCCACCCTGTGGAGCCCAAGTGAGAATCTAAAGTTAACTTAAAAAATAGGTCACTCAACAAAATTCCATTAAATAATCATATGTTGTCTCAACAAACATCTACTGTCCAATTATTTTTCGGTGTCAAGCCCTGTACCAGGTGCCAGGCGCGAGGCTGGGTGCACATCAGCAAAGGAAACACACTTGTTAGTCTCAGAACCCTGACTTCAGGACAAGGGAGGTACCCTGAGAAATAATCATGATATGACATGATGCTTGTTTTCATAGATGTGGGAATAAAATGCTGTAGTTTCTCAGAGCAAGGGAATATCATGTGGTCTGGGAAAATATGGAGAGGACTTACAAAAGAGGAGACACCTGAGCTGAGACTTGAGGGGCTGGGGGCATGGAGCTGGCTGGAGAGGAGGCTGCAAAGTAGACTAGGGATGGATTTTAAAGAGCTTCGTATGCCAGATTCAAGAGGTTGGATTATTCCTAGGGCAACAGTCTCACAGCCAATAATCATGTTGATATGATTGAATTTATAAACAAAAATGCTCAGTCCAGTTTTGTTTGCAATAGCAAAAAATTAGGGGGAAAACATCAACTGCCTGTAATTAGAAGATATGTTCAGAAAATTATTATCTGTGCAATAAAGCAACATATTGCAAAACAAAAGGAGACAGTGTGTCTGTACACATTAGCATAAAGAGGGTGCTTCTTGGAACTACCTTCAGATGCTTGTTTACTTCTGTAATATTTTCTCTTAACCTCAGATTTAAAATTTTGATTTTGAGTCTGAATGTTTTTAAAGATTGCCTAACAAAAGTCCTGTACAAAAGAAAAAGAGTCTAACAAGTCTATTCATAGGGTCATTCTTTGAGCCTTAGGGTCATAGAAATATGCAACGATTTCCTTTCATTTCCTGAATTCCAGTCCTGGATCAGAGTCCTGAGATCTTGCAGCCACACCACTGCCCTGTTAGCACAGCATTCAGCCTTGTGCCCTCTACTCACACCAGCCTCCTTCCCACCCCAATCAGGTAGGTTTTCCAGGGGAGGCAGCCAGGCACCTATCACCAGCATCTGCTTAGACCTACACGGTAACAAGGAAGAAAGAGTTCTCTGCTCTTCCTTGTAGGTTGGGTACCACTTCCAGCTGTGTCTCTCATACAGAATTGTGCTGGGGGTTAGACTCCACTATAATCTGGGTTTATCACTCACAGTTGACATGGGTTGGATTAGAGAAAGTTAAAAGTGATGAGAATTCATGTACTAAGCTCACATAGGAACTAGTACAAGGATGGAATAGAATATAAATCTCTGAAAGAGATTCTGGTATATTTAAGATTTAGTAATATGTCCTAAGTAAAAGGATAAATAATAAAGAGTATATTGAAATATGACGTACATTCCAAATGTAACCCAAATATATGTCCCGTGCAGTCCAGTTTTTGCAATCATATTCAAAGAAAACATACTCAGTTTCATATGCTTTGAAGAATGAAAAATTTGGTTACAGACTTTCTTAGCAAAATTCATCTTTAGAAAATCTCCTGAAGATCTCTAGAAATAATTTCCTTTCCTCAAAATTCGCTGCTCTCAGTAGCTATGAAATCTCTCTCCTTCCTTTTATCCATACAGCTTCCTCATTGCCTCCCCAACTCTTTTCTTCAAAAGCCCTCCTTTCTTCCACTTTGTACCACAATGAACCACATCCTTGGCCCCTAGGACTTCCATGTCCATTTGCCCCTATCCTAGACCTCTCCAGGATGGTCAGAGGATCTAAATTTCTCACTTTCTGATGGTCCCTTGATCCCTGGGGAAAAAAGCACATGCAATCCTTTGGAAACAGAGCTGTCTTCTCATTTCAACAAAAAACTCATGGAGCATTTTGGGGAATGAAAATTCTCCACCTTGTTAACAGATCAGTAAGGAAGGATTATTCAGTAACTGATAGCTGACACTGCTGGTTAACTATTTGGAGGAAGAAAAAAGTTAAATTTCCCACCTTGCACCAAAATGCATTCCAGATGGTTTGAAGAGTTAAATGTGTAAAACAAAAACTGAAGTGAACTAGAAAGATACAGTTGGCGATTCATCTAGTCACATAAAAGTGAAGAAAGGAATCATAAAGCTAAAGACCTTGGCTACCACATCATAAAAAGTATAAAATTTGGCATGTTATAAAATGCCACAGAAATTTAAAAAAATTTTTTTAAGCTGAAAGAATATTTGCCACAGTAGATGTTTCTTCTCACTAACTTGTGAAAAGGATCTTACAAACCAGTATGAAAAAGACAAGCACTTTGCCAGGAAAAGGGCAAAGACTGTAAACAGACAATTCACAGAAGCCTGAAAAGCCAATAATGAAAGTGAAATGTCCAGCCTTCATGAAGGTTAACGTCCCTTTGACTTGCTCTGACGGTGGGGGTGGCCTGAGGAGGAGAGGAAAGCGGCGGCTCACACCCCGGGAGATGGGCGATATCATATCTGTCCTGCTTCAGCTCACTGGAGGCGGCTTGGACCCAGCAGGACCTGAGAACAGGCTCCTAAGGCTGTGCCATTGCAGGGTTTCCTCCTGGGAGGCCCCAGAGGCTGAGTGCAGGGCAGAATTGTCCTCTTGTCTATTCAGGTGCTGCAGAAACTTCTTGTGTCCTGCAGCCTCTGCTGGATCATCTGCTGTGGCCCTTGTCTCATCACAGCACATAGAATTCCAGCAGCTGCCCACCTGTGCAGCCTTCCAGTTGGGCTGGAGCCTCTCTGTGGTGCCTGAGGGATGACAGTCCACCCCCAATGCCTCCCTCTTGATGAGAACAAAGCAAGCTGAATGCTCTTCTGGCTCTGGGTGGCAGCAGCTGTCTGGACAGGCCTCCTGAGCTAGCTCCGCATACCCAGTGACCTGCTCTGCACGGACCTCCTTCCCTGCACAGCCTCACACACCTGAGTGGGGAGAGACCCTGAGAATGGGGGTGGCCTTGACTCTTCAGTCGTCCTAGCAGGTGGGGGCTCCAGCTTTCACACTTTCGGGGTGAGTGCATGACAGCTGAATGCCACTCTGAAGACCTCCCACAAGCTATTGTCTTGTCTAAATTAAACAAGGAGCTGAGATCCTTTCACATATGAGCTGTTTTGACTGCATTTTTAGAAAGTAATCTTCCCAAGGAAAAATATTTTTCAACTGGCTATACATTCTTTGAGCTGAAAATCTGTTTTGATCAAAATGCATGTGTGTTTTTGTGTGTAAACATTGATAGTTAGGGCTAAGAAATGGAAGGCTTGGCTGGTATTCCTAACAAAGGATGGTGGCCCCTATCTCAACTGAAAATAATACTGTGTTTGGAAAGCCTACATTTCCCCTAGCTATCTGTTGACTTCAGGCATGACTGCGTGAAGGGTTTTAGCAGAAGCAATTGAAATTTGCTATTCGCATGCTTCCTAGCCGTTGCCTTCTCTGTGGACCTTCTCTTCGTGACTACCATCATGATTTTACAGACCTGAGAGTTCTGTTTCTTTTAAAGCACTGCATATTTCATATACTCCTAACTGGTAGGATAAAAGGAGATTTTAAAAGACCCAGATGATTCAACAGGGAATGTTTACACAATGCACAGCTGTCGGTAAGACTAGACCTTGGTAGGTCCTCGACGACCTCCCTGGCACCCAGAGCCATTTGCTTCTTGTAAAGGAAAACCTCTATTGTTTTCCTTTACACTATACACAATATTCTGAACACTCCTGTACTCCAAATATGTGGGGTTATTCCTCCACACTAAGCAATTCTGTGACACCAGCTGAGTGTCCTACGATTCAACTCAGTTCTGCCACTCTCTACCTGGAGACAGCGTCAGATCCTGCAAGTGAAGGACTCAGTGCCACAAGACTGCCCCACGTTCCCCACAACACACACTCTTTAGATGCCAACCCCAAATGACCAGCTATAAACTCCACAAGGCCCTGTGTGGGTTGATTACTTTACTGGGGCAGCTCCTAGAACTTGCAAAAACATTCCTTTGCTAGATCACTGGTTTATCATGAAAGAGTAACAGCAAAGCAGCCAGGTGGAAGACATACATTGGGTATGAGGGAAGGGGTGTGGAGTGTCCATTCCCTGAGTGTGCCACTCTCTCCAAATCTCCATGTGTTCACCTGCCTAGCGGGAAGCTCTCCAAACCCCATCTTTCAGGTTTTATGGAGGCTTCATTCCTTAGGCATGACTGATTAAATCACTGGCCACTGGTGATTAAACTCGGTCTCCATTTCTCTCTCCTCCTGGGAGGGTTGGGGGGGTGAGACTGAAGCTTCCAATCCTCCGCTCACCAGCACCATAGCCAGCTTGCCTGGGACTTTCCTAAAGTCACCTCGTTAACATAAACTCGGGTGTGGTGTGGGAGGCCCCTCAGTAATGGGACATTCCTTCCACCTTTATGAGTCTGAAGCTGTTTTGGGAACTGAGGACCACAAATCAAATGTGATAGCAAAAGATACTCCCCTTGACCTTATCGATTAGGAAATTCCACGAGTTTTACAAGCCTTGTGCCAGAAAGGGAATGAAGACCAAATATATATTTCTTATTATAAATCTCAATCACAGTTCTTCAAATCAGTTTTTGTGGGTGAGCCTGTGAGCATGTTTTCCAATAAGTAACGTGAGTCTGAGGTTTACATTTATTTTTCACTTTATGTGGACAGCTTGATTGTTGTTCTACCTGTACATGCATCTGAATAATTATAAAAACACAAGGAAATATTAGTCTATGGAATTTGTTGAATCCTTCAGATACATATCAATTAAAGTAAAAGGTCAGCCTTGTTACCCATGAAATCTGCTTCTATAGCTAATGGTGTTTTTTTGCCTGCTCATTTCACTTCATGGCAATTTAGCTCTGTCCACAGGGCTTCATTTTAATGCATCTTTTGTTGATTAGCACAAATGGTAGTCATTCTGGCTTTTGGTCAGTTTCCTAGAAGATTTTGCCATCATCCACAATAAATGAAGTCATGTTTTCTCTTTTCATTAGCAATGAAAAGAAAATACATGTTTTTTCTAATAAAACAGATGTTGAAAACTATACAATTGAAAATGCTTGTAGCAGTGTAGGAGGTATGCTCTAGCTCTGCTTACAAAAGGACCTTAAATTGGGTCTATAAAGGCCACAATTGGCAGCAGTTCCTTCTGTCTTCAAGGACTCCCGCTGATCTTGAGGAAGCCCCTTGGCTGTAGGGGGAGACATGCTCCTAGATGGACCAAACTCTCCCAGAGGCTAGGCACCCTGGGGTGCTCCTCTGAGCTTTGGCAATACCAGGACAGTCATGTTGGATCTGTGTCTCACAGTAACACGCGGCCCCTCCACATTCAGTTTTCTCCACCTCCCCAGTGGCACCTGCAGCCTGCCTGGGGCTTTCTCAGCTGCAGGAACATGCTGAGCCCACGCTGGGGCAGGTTGGAAGTGCCAGGGAGGTGACATGCCCTGGAGCCGCCCGCAGTCAGTAACGGAGAGGAATTGGAGGATGAACACCCCAGCTTCCCCACCCAGCAGTGCCAGCGTGGCGGTGTGTTTTGGCCCATCTCTTAGACGTCCCCAGGGGCCTAGGCCCCTGTTGCCAGGACCTGCTGACTGGGGATAGCCCTGTCCTCTCTGCCTCACTCCCCCTCTCCTGCCTGAGATCATCCCATGCCTCAAAATCAGCTTCTGGGGAACCCACTGTAATGTTATGTCTTGAAATGATTGTTGCATTTATTTTATTGACACAGCTTTGTGCCTTAAACCCATGTGCTAGCCCTTAAGTCAACCTGAGTCTCTTGGTCTAACATCCAGGTGACTTTAACTTCCACGTCAGTGAGTAGGAGGACCTCCTAATTATAGCCAGCCATTTATTTTGGTTCCCTGCAGCTAACCGAGAGCTGCATTAGGTGCGTGTGAAACATCACCCAGCGGTCACCACCAAGACGGGACCATTACCTGACCTCCTGAATTCCTGTCTCCTCCCCCACCAAACCCCTGGGGCTTCCCAAGTGCCCACGGCCCATGCTCCTTCCTGCGTATCACTGTGACCGCTTTCTTCCCTCCCACACTCAATGCCGACCTGCAGCCCAGCCCCTCCTCATCACTGCTGGGAACTCTGGTCCATGCCACCAGCATCTCTACCTGGATTGTTGTGGGAGCCTCTCCTGGTCCCCCTGCTTCTGCTCTGTGGTCTAATCCAGGCGTCGGCAAGGTCTTTCTGTGAAGGGCCCCAGAGCGAATATTTCAGGCTTTGCCAGCCTTGTGGGCCTGTCCCGGTCACTCAGCTTGGCTGCCGCAGTGTGAGAGCCACACACAATACACGAGTCAACAGAGCTGAAGTTTGAATTTCCCATGGTTTCATGCGCCACAAAGTATTAACTCTTTTTTACCTTGTTCAACTATTTAAAAATAAAAAAACATTCTTATCTCTCAGGCTGTACAAAAACAGGTGGAGGACCCGATCTGGCCCACAGGCCTGTTCACCTCCCATGATCTAATCTAACCACAGACCCATCCCTGCCACGCCTGCCAGATCACGTTCTTCCTTGGCAACCAGCCTTCCCAGTACCTCCCACCTCCCTGAGCTTCACAGGAAAGACCCGTCAGTGGCACACGGCCCACATCTGACCCTTCCCTGCTCTGCCCCTCTTGTCACGTCTCCCCACCCAAGTGGCCTCTGCTCTCAGAGAACGCTGGGGCCTCAGAGCCGTGGCACTTGCAGGCTGGTGCTCTGATTTCCTTTTTCCTAAATCTCAGGCTATCCGACATTCCCCTCCCTCTCCTCCTGGGAGCCTCCGCTCAAGCGCCACCTTTTAAAGGTGAGGCCTTCCTCACCACTGTACTCAAACAAGCACACAACTCCTATCCTGGTGGCACACCTTGTCCCCCTTCTCTGCTTTGCTGGTCACCGTGGCACTACCACCTCTTGACCACTGTCTATTTTACTTGTTTGTTATTTCTGATTCTCTGCAGCCCCCAAAAATCCTAGAATGGAGGTTCCATGAAGCTACAGGTGTTATGCCCCAACCTCCAGAAAAGCATCTGATGTGGAGTGATAGACACTCCAGGAATATTTGTTAAATGAAGGAATGAGGGAATGAATGAATGAGTTATGAATGAATGGATGGCTTAGTGAATGAATGAGTGTGTGAATGAATGAGTGGATGAGTCAATTAGTGAATGAATGAATGCATAATGATGAGTGTGTAAGGAATGAGTGAATGAGTACATGAATAAATGAGGGAATAGCTCCCTTTCTGCTATTCTTTGACAGGAAATGTGTACACACATTGCTGCACATTACACGCTCAGTAGAAACAGCGTGTAAATATCGATTCAGCCACCTAGCTCTCCATCGAGTTCTGACCTGTTTGGGACCTAAAGAAGGCTGGCCATCTCCAAGGATCTGCTCTTCCAGGTTTGATTTGTCCTGGTGATGGAGAGAAATGAGCAGCCTCACCCTCGGTGGTGTATCTCCCACCAGCAGCAGGATTCATTTCTTAATTCTCTCCTCTGCACTATCATATTATTTTTGCTAGTAATCATTTGTAATCATGGTTTTCTTCAGTTATAAAACAGTAATTTAAAAAGAACAGTAAATTTCAGTTAGATAGGATTCATTTCAGCAAAATATTTCATGAATGAAGTCAAGTCTACACTCAATGAAAAGACATGACTCCACACTACTTGCACCGAGTTTTCGACTTTAAGCAAACACTCCAAGGCATCGCCTGGAGAAAAGGAATTAAGGTAACTTAAGCTCGGTTCTGGGTGTTCCCGTCACTGGGCTCTCCTTGTTTACTGCAAACCCATGCTCACCCGGAAAACACAGCCACAGGGGCTGCCTGTGTGATCTGCTCTGGAAAGGATTCCTGCCCAGAGGATTCCAAACCCTTCTGAACATGATCTTGAATGAAAGCCTAGAGCTGGCCCTCGTGCTGGAAGCCGACTGCATCCATGGGAGAGCTCCAAAGTAACCTCATGTGCAATATTATGTTATTAAAGGATAAGTTCCAAAAATGTGCTGATTTGAAGCTTACAACTCTATTAAAACCCAGCAGCAATCACAGCAATTGTTTAGAAAGACCAACAAAAGGATTCTTTCCAAGGAGTCTTTTATCACTGACATTGTTTAGAATGCTAGCACATGGTGAAAATAAAAAACCAGCTAGAACTTTGGTGGGTCTTACAGTTGTTTTTACCTTCTCTCAAACAGTTCATCCCACTGTGCACATGGGCTGGACCACTCCCTTCGCCCCACCCTTTATATGCTACCGCTTATCATTTGTCCCCTTTTGGGAAAATCTCTAATACTTGGTAGTCTCAAGCAGCCGCCAAATGCACATTGCATGTTCCCACATGCCCCAGATCCAAACTGCATAGTCTGTCCTCTTGCAAATCTAGTACATTAGAGCTGAAAAGGGCCTAAGTGAGAATTTATTTAAAACGTTTCATTTTACAAAGAAAAATTATACTAATGTGATTTTTTTTAACTTGCAAATGCTTTCACTTATAATTTCTTTCTTAGCCAAGACTGTCAAGTGGACAAGATAACGTTATTGCCCATTTGGAAGACAGACATGTGACTCTGGAAGTTATTGGACATGCCCAAGGTCACACACCCAGTAAATCCCAAAGTCTAGTCTTAAACCTTCAAGGGCATGTAAGACCTAAGACCTTTTTTTAAATACACCCAGGCTTAAAAACCTTTGCTCTTAGGAAACTTAGAGCTACAATTCCAAGATTCACAGAGTAGGTGGAGAAACTGCAGTTTCTTATGGACAGGAGCCAGATCTGATTGACTTTCGTGTTTCTGGGGCACATATGGGCACCAGGTAAGTGTTTTATGAATGAATGAAGTCTTGGGGGCCCCCCATATCTGGAGCTGACCAGTCCACAGTGATCAGAGTGGGGCTGGTGGTCACTGACGACTTGAGAGCCATGCTAACAAAAAGCAGTTTAAAGACTCATCTGCTTTTAAGGAAAAACCTGAAAACAATCTGTAATGGTATTCATAATGGTAATAATTACCATTGTCAAGTAACTCCCACAGATGGTCATTTGCTCTACCATCATGCTATGGAAAATCCAGCCAAATTTTGATTGATGACTGCAAATGTGTTCTGTCCACAACTGAAGCTATGTTTGCACATCTGGAGATCAGGAAGTTCCACTAGATGGGGTGGTGATGAAGGCGCGAGTGGAGGGCACGTACTGAGTGAGTTACTGGACAGAGAACAGGTGAAGCCACCCCAGGGAAAGAGGGGGCTGTGTTCCCCAGAGCACATGAAGGAGAGGAGTATGTGAAGCAGGCTGTCAGGACAGGGAACAGCCCTGCTCTGATGCCAACATGACAGGTGGGCAACCAAGGGACAATTATATTCATTATTATTAAAAGTTACATTTCCAGTTTTCCCAACTGTGTCCTTTTAAAAATTTCTGCTAACCTATGAATCCTTTTGAATATGCCAAAAAAATACAGTCTTCCCAAATGTGTTCCAAATACAGACAGGTTGAGAAGGACCATGTTGGGCATTTCACACACATTGATTATAATTATTACAGTGATTCTATAAGTATTTCCCCCATCTTACGGCTAAGAACACTGATTCTCGTGATGTTTAAGAGCCCACCCCAGTTCACACTGCAGGTAGGTGTGAACTGTATTCAGGTGTTCAGGTGCGATTCCAGAGCCATGCGTTTCCCTCCACTCCTGCTCCCCCACACTTATGTGAAGGTCTTGGGAAGAGGCAAGTACTGGTGTTTTGCACACAGACCCCTGGTGGAGCTCTAGGGAGGCTGATGTAAGCCAACCCGAGGAAGAGAATGTCCTGCCAAACACAGCTGTCCCAGAGCAGCGTGAACTGCCAAGAGGGCTGCAGGACCCTCAGAGCAGGAGGATCAAGCCGAGATCAATGTGCGGGATCCTGCATGACCAGCATTTCCCCCCAGAGGGAGCTTAGAGGGCGACCAGCCCTGTCCGCCAGCCTCTGGGATGGAGAGTCAGGGTTCTAAAGGGCCAAGCCCAAAGAGACAGGTCAGGCCACTCGTGAGGGGACCGTCTTCCCACGTCCTTCTAGGAAGACACGTGCTACTCACACATGGCCTATCACAGCCGCCCCTAAAGAAGAATTCCAGCCACACTCAAGGGCCCCAAGACTATCAGGCCTTGTGACACAGGCCAGAGGATGGTGACTTCTTACTGTCCTTATTGGTGAGGCAAGTCCTGAACAGAAAAGCTTGCTGGGAGATGAAGGGCAAGGAGTCGTGGGGAGGAGCATGGGGTATCACCATAAGGACCCTCTACCCTGAGGTGCGCTAAGGAGGAGCCAGAGAGACCATGGCCATCTGGGCTGAGACGGGCGGCCCCACCAGGCCATGTCCCAGGAGGGGTCGGGAGGCACTTTGCCATGTGGGGTGGATATTACCGGGACAGAAGCATCCAGGTCTCAGGCTCTGGAGCCAGAAGGGCTGGGCTGAAGTCAGCTCTCCTGTGGGACCTCCAGCAAGTCCCTTAACCTCTCAGTCTCCACCTGGGAGAGGAGTCCTGCCTCTTTCAGAATGATTTTGAGGACTTAAGGAAGAATGTTAGCCATGTGCTTAGCATGGGCCAGCCTCCTAACAAACACTGAAAGGAGCTGTTATTTTTCTTTTTATTCCTACTCTTTCACATTTAGGACATTCAAAAGCCTATTCTATAATGCCCATTATCCAAAAGCATTCCAACTCTTCAACTTGTTTTTGAATTCAGGGAATGGGAGATGATTTGTAGTCTGATAACATTCTGGAAAGCACTTTGGGGAACAGGCTTCTTGGAGCAGGCTGTGACCCTCCATCTGTAGAATTGCCATGGTAACAGGACCCACCTCCTCTAGGCAGCTGAGACTAAAGAAAATAATGCATATTTTAGAGCTGTGCCTGCCCCATAGAAAATCCTAAAAAAGGTTATGATGATCTTCATTATCTTAAGGGATCACATCGTTGTCACATGGTTGCTTTAAGATTTGGAGCATAAAGTTACTTTTGTTTCATTTACTTACTGACTATCATTTTTCCCTAAAAGGCAACCTGATCGGATTTATTAATTGGGTTATTTACTGGGACTATTCTACACTGTTTGAGCACACTGCTGTAGTAGCGTGAAATCTCTCCTTATTGGTGTCCTTCAGGCATTGCTCTTCAGTTAGTTAATGCTCATCATAAACTTTAACACAGTGGGGCCTCATGGGACATGATTTTTTCCCCTCCCCAGCCAGTATCTGGAGACACTTTTCTTTGTCACCACTGAGGTAGGGACTTGCTCCCGGCAACTCCTGGGTGAAGGTCAGGGGCGCTGTCAAACACCCTGAATGCCCAGACAACTCCCTGTCCCCCAACAAAGGTGGAGCTGGCCCAAACTGCCAGTCATGCGGAGGCTGAGGAACCCCCCCAACAGCCATCCTTCCCGCCGTGTCTGCTGGAGAAAAGCCAAGGGGCCAGGGCCTGACACCAGCGGTCTGTGGCACCAGGCACTGTTTCTGAGAAAAGCAAGTTGTGGGGACCTGCAAAGCCTTTTTAACCAAAGAACAAAATCACAGAGAGCCAAGGCTGGAGAGCACGCCCCCCTTCCAACTGGGTGAGCCCCCTTTAGGCCATGCCTGGGCCGGGAGCGGGCTCCACCTTGGCTAGAACTCGTCCTCAGCCCCAGGGAAGCCTCCCAAGGAGTCCGTGGAACATAAGCGCTGAGGCCTGTTTGCCCAAGAGTGGGAGGGGGCAGGGATGGAGGCTGGGGGCTGATGATGTTGAACTTTCAAGCCTTCTTAGCAATGTTTGCTGGCCAGCCAGCAAAGCCAGCTGCACTTGGACAGCACTTTACACAAACAGCACAGACAGTTATCTTCAGCCTGGAGGCTTTCTACAGTGTCTTCTCCTATGGGCACCATGCATGGCAGGAAGACCACCCACCGACAAGCACACAGCACCCCCCAGGGAGGCTCTGGAGTCACCCCAGTACCACCTGCTCCAGGCTGGGTTATCAGACGGAAAGGAGCCAGCCAGTAACCCTTTCCAAGTGCTACGTGGCAGTGGCCATGGCAGGGTGCTGAGAGACAGTTTGGGGCAAACTATTTGTGTAGCATTCCTGCTCAACTGCCAGAAAAGTATGTGTTTCAGGTTACAGGCTGTCCGAATGGCTGTTTGTGGGGGTAGAGATGCCTGTTGAGATGTTTGCCTGTTGAGATGCATGATGGTGGTCTCCACCCAGGTGGCAGATAATGACAACAGCCCTGGATGCTTTCAGCCTTCCCGGGCATCTGTCCCAAAGAGCTTTTTCCTTAACTCTGCTTGGGGGTGAGAAGGAAATCCCAAAGTTAGAACCCCTAAAGTATCTCAGGCACCTTGGGGTTTCAAATCTTTGGGGTTGAAACGCATGGACAGAGTTGTTTAGAAATGAGCATTTACACGCTTCATTAGTTTGGGCTGGTTTAGTGTGTTTCTTTTTTTCCGCTAAAAGAAAATGAGGACGGGGGAGCTGCATTTCAAGGGACATCTGACAGTGTGAGGCCACTGCAGACCCCAAGCGTTGCTCGCTGGGGCTGCCCCAGAAGCAGCCTGCTGATGAAGCGCCCTGTGCCTCGGGCTGCAGCTCTTGGGTTAAAAGGCTGGAGGGGGAGTTTCAGAAATGAAAACAGTGTGAGGGACGGGGAAGAAGGGCCCTGGATGTTTAAATTTCAGACAAGATGCCCTGTTCTTGCACCTGGGGCACAGGGGAGTGGGCAGAGCCAGCTGCCACCCCCTTTCTGATTTCTGCCTTTATTGTCCAGCGACGCCAAGGCCAGGGGCTGGGTGCAGCCAGAGTTCCTGTAGACTGTAAGCCACCAGTGCAGGGCCTGGGGGCGGGTAATTTCAGGCCATGTTAGGGTGCCCGCAGAGCCAGGGTCCAGACCCTCTGCTCCTACTGGGATGTGTCATCTTCAGCAAGTATCAGGTTCTCTGCACCCATGTCCGGATTTGCTGCCAGAAAGCTTATGGCTCAAGGCACTGCTGGAAGCTACAGAAGTTAAAGTAGAACCATCTTTGGGAAATGCATGATTTGGCTGGAAAGAAGAGCTTTCACAGGCAAGATGGTCAATCCTGAAAGGCCACAGAGGACTGTCATGAGTGCAACAAAGAATAAATATTGCCTGTGTGTAGTTGAGGGAGGGACAGGGGCTGGAAGACCGCAATGAGGCATTCTGACTTAATGTGGCCTCTGGGGTCAGGTTCAGCCAGACACTGGGAGAGGGATTCTCCCAAAAGAGGATGGCCCTGGCCAGAGGCACAGCCCCGGTGCCTTTCAAAGGGACAATGTGTTTATCTGTCCCAAAGAAGCTGAAGGGGGCTCTGCATATTACCATCAGGGAAGCAAGTTATGGCCGGACCATCCAGGGAGCGAGTCCTCTGCAGTGGGGTCTTCTTCTTGCGAGGCTTTAACAGGAGGGGTAGGTGGGTTTGGTGGGAAGGTCAGACACCTTGCAAAGGTCAGGTGCCTGATGGAGGTGCCAGTCCAGGCATAAGGGTGGGCATCATGGAGGCAGCTGGAAAGGAGAGGGGGAATCAGAGACCCTGGGGAGGGTCTAGGTGAGATCAGCGCCACCAAGGGCCGGAGGCGAGGCCAGAGCCCAGAGCCCAGGAAAGGGAAAGAGCCCGACAGAAATGGGCAAGTCCTGAAGAATAAACAAGAGCCTTATTTCTTAGTAAGTCAGAGCAAAGCATCCAAGCAGCAATACCCAGCAGGTGACTGAAATGAAGAACACAATACCCAGGAAGTGGTGTGTTTGCTTCCCTGAATCCCTTGCTAGGTTTTCATGGCAAGGCAGCAATAACATCTCAGGACAGAGTGGACAGTTCATTGAGCAACTTTATAATGAGTCATTAGTTACCATTTTCTGAAGACACATTCTTATCAGCCCACAGCTCCGCAAAAGTGGGATGATGATTATTTTTATGCCCAATTTTCAGAAACTAAGGTCGAGAAAATTAAGAAATTCATCCAAAGTCATACAGTTTGCAAATGACTGAACTGGGATTCAAACTCAGGTGGCGAATGCAAAAGGCCACGCCTCCCCATTCTCCTTCACATCCTCTCCTCACATCTTCACGTAGAAATTCTATCACATGAGATTTCTGCTTCTCTGCAACTAATACAATGCCTTGGGCACAGCAGTATTTTGTTTCATGTTAAAACGGATCTTTCTGCTATCAAATTTCTTACTAATAAATATCAAAATTTTATTAGTCCATGACTTCTAAGATTAAAACAAAAACAGGAACAAAAAATCTTGGTCTCTTTTCCTTAAAAGCATATAGATTCAAGACATCAAATTAATCACAATTATTAGCTAAGTTAAAAATTATACCCTTTTTTTTGGCAAAGCAAAGGGAATTTTTGAAAGGCAAAGGAGACAATATAAATTAATTCCTTGTTATTACAAAGTATATTCTTTTCTTACAAAGTATATATAAGTTTTTGCTAATAAAATTCTTGGACAAAACTTAATTTCCTAAAAGCAAAATGTACATGCCTTTCTTCCAGGTAGCTGTCAGGCCAAATTCATCCATGTACATGTTAAAATGTCACTGATGTACTTGAAGAAGGAAAGCATACTGATTACGCAAGGCCCCACTGTAGAATTTAAAATTAGTATTTACCACTTCTACTCTTAGCATCCTGCCAGAACCAGGCTACCTCCCATAGAGTTTCAGGGGAAAAAAGAAACCAGAAACCCAGCTATGGTGGTTTTTACTGCCGTTGAGGTTTTTGCCAAATCTGAGTTCTGGAAAGAATTTCTCCCCAGGGTATTTTGACAAGCACCTTGCTTTTTTTTTTTTAACTTCCACCTGGAGCTCTTAGCTGGGATATTTATTTTATAATCAGTTTGCCACAACCCTTCGTGCTCTCATCTTTGACTGAAATCATGAAAAAATTATCTGATACTGAAAACAAAAATAGCCTATGAGAGTATGTTACAATATATCTTTGCTGATGACGATGTTCCTTCCCCCATCACCAACTGGCAGACAAGAAAGGGGCAGTCTTCATTAATTTACTGGAGAATTAGCATTTTCTGTCCAGTTGAATTGCTCTTTTACCCAGGGAATTTCTGCTCACGGGAGAGAAACCCTAGGCCAAGTTGTCCATTGGTGGTCTGGGGAAGCCGTTGTTTCTGTATTAATGATCTTTTTACTGCTTGAGCTCAACATAAAAATCAGTATGTCCACAGAGGTGGACAGCAAGCTAAGCTGTAAAGAAATGGAAATACACTACTTTTCCGTTTGGTTTTATTTCATTTTTTAAATCAAAATGGTAAAGCTTTTTAACATGGTTGTTACAGACAAGTTGTTACAGAGACGTCATCTTTGAAGGCCAGGAAAGAAAAAAAAAACAAGAGAAGATTGAAAAATGTTGGTTTGGATAATACACACAGATAATTTTGCAACCCAGTGAAAAAGTTGTAGTTTTTCATTTTTTTGTTTCAGCCTACATATTAAGCTATGCTAGCCTGTTATGGATATAATATGCACTGTTCCTTTGATGGAGAAAAGTAAGAACTGATTTTTTCCTGAAATCTGCTTTGCAATCTTCAATCTCAGAATAATGGCGAAACCAAGATACGGAGCACGTGCGGGCCTCCATCCCCACACTGCCCTCTGCTGGTAGCCTGCCTCTCGGCAGCTTCACATTCACACCGCGGGGTCAGGCAGCTGCGAGCCTCTGGGCCGCCCAGATCCGCCGGCAGCCGAGGAGGAAGTCTCTGCAAATATTTGTTTGATCACTTTGTGTGTACCTCACTTTTATCACACACCTGTCTACCGCCCCACTGGCCTGATAGTTACATCTTCATCTTGTGACCCCAGTGTCCTCATCTAATAGGTGCCCCGTGCCTGCTGAATTCGTGTCAGACATGTGAGGAAGGTGCCTTATTAGAGTGTGAATGAGTGAGTGTTCCCGCCTCCTCCGAAACAACGCACTGTGTGAGCACCTGTGAATTGGCACCTGGAGCCACGGGCGCCTGCATGTGGGGACCTGAAGGTCTGGCGCCCTCGTGGCAGAGCCCTCACGGTTAGCCCAGCTGCTGTGGCCAGTCTGTGGGGTTGACATCTTTCTCCATCCCTGAACTGGCTGAAGTGATGGAGCGGCCTCCAGAGAAACACTGGAACCCAATCTTCTCTACACATTCAAATGCAGGGATACTGAAATGCAGAAGCGGGAAGGAAATAACATGAGAGCACCTGTCTGGCCTTCACAGCCCGCTCACAGTTTTACCAGCCTCTTAGGAAGAGTGCTTCCTGATCAGATAACTTAGTTCATTTTCTTTTCTTTCAAACCTCCTCTTGTTGGTGGGCAAATCACGTCACAGGGCCTCATCTGTGAGATGAGATCATTGACTATCTAAATCCAGTCTCTTATAAGCTGTTTTGTATTCGATTTGAACTCATTAAAAAAAAATGTTTAAGGTGGTAATTGAGACATACTCACCTCCCCTGCTGGTCCCCTGTCCCCACAAGCACCTGTAACCAGTCAGTCCTCGACACTTGCATTCAGCAGAGATGGCCTGAGTGAGGACGGGCTTCCACTTAGAGGCCTCGTAAGGGAAGCTCAGGTGTGGAAAAGTGTTCATAGTAGCATTTTTTGTAATTGCTCACAGCTGGAACCAGCCCAGATGTTGTGGTCATATTCCGGAATGCTCCACTTCAGTGACAGTGAATTACAACGAGCCTGTACACAGGCGGTGGTGTGGTGACATCCTGCCCAGACACCCATGATCAGGGAGTTAAACAAAACAAACACAGAAGAGGAAATATAAGAAACACTTTATGTTTCAGATTTTTCATTTTTTCTGAAATTGGAAATTGTAAGAAAGCACATAAGAGACAAACTTTAACTGATATCTTAGGACAGTTTCTCCCAGTATGGTCACAGCAACCGGGAAGCCTGTTAGAAATGAAGACACCTGCATCCACCTGGCTCTCCCTCCTCAGAATCTCTAAATGGAACAGAGAATTTCAGTAAATTCCCAGATGATCTTATGCATAATTGACGCTGAGAAATGTGTTCTAACATTACATTCAAAACCTAAGGAAGGTGGTTCTTTGTTGATGTAGGTTTCTTATTGTCTCAAACATCATCGATGCTCCCTGACTGCCCAAGGCAAGGATGAAGCCCTGTAGCATTCAGAGTTGAGGGGCACAGATGCCACCCCACTGCCCCACACTCTCAGAGAATCCAATTTATGAACAATGGGTGGCCAGAGTGAGGGTGCCAAGCAGCCCAAGACCCCTGAGTAGATTTTAGCTGGGATTTTTGAGGTCAGAAAAAGGCCAGAATGCCATTACTACTTTAGGAAAAAAAGCTCGTAGGCCAAGGGAGGTGGTCTCATATTTGTGACAAGCACAACGTGTGCAGAACAAAGAGAGCCGCCATCAAGCTTGGCTTGGGTTTTTTTTCCCCATAGCTGACCTCTGAGTCCCTATTTCATTCTTCTAAGCCACATTATTAGCTATGGGAAATAATCCTATGATTGTAGGAAATACTTCTGGAGCAGTTTCCTTTATTTTTTCCTAGGTGTGCGACACAGCAGGGAAACTAAATACAAGGTATGTTTCATTTCCACCTGACAGTAACATGTGAGGTGACTGATTCATTCTTTGAGGCATGGAGACATCTTCTGCATCAAGAGGATTAAATAAGAGACTAGGTCTTTCTGGCCAATGCCAAGGAGAAAATGGAGGCACACACTGGACACTTGTAGACAAAAAGGAAACACCAACTTTATTTCCTCTCCACTTGCTGTGGCTTTGGTACAGACTCACCCTGTTTTTGTCATTATGAAAATAAGAATTATTGGAGAGTATCTCCCTGAATTTGATTAATTGATGGACCGGATTTGCCTTCATTACTGTACACCACAGTGTCCAAGGCTGCTTTTCATAGCAGTTAATAACGTTGATTCTGGAGTCCCCAACTGGTTTCAATCCCAGCCCTGCTGCTTATAAGCCAGGTGACCTGGTTGGGTGACCAGCTGTCTGAGTCTGCCAGGGATGGGGAGGGTACCTGGGATGTGGGTTCTGGCAGACCGGGACAGGCTGGTCACCCTAGACCTGGAGCAAGTGACCTGACTTCGCCTGCTTCCGTTTCCTTGCCCCTAGAGCAGGGGAGCTAATGCAGTATCTGGCCCTGCAGCATGGCTGGGGGTCCCAGGAGATACTAAGCACCTGGAACTCTGCCTGACCCACAGCAGGACCTGCTCCATGTCCCCATTCTACAGATAGGCTCCAGGGAGTGAGTGCACGCAGTGCGGTGGGGAGCTAGACTGGGCACTTCACTTGTGGATGCCGTGAAGAGCCCACTGGAACCTTCCATTGCTGAATGGTGGGTGGGGTGAGATGCTTGCAGACAGGAATGTGGTGTGCCCGTGCAGTAACAGTCATGACAGTGAGGTCTCTGGTTGGCTGTGACATCAGCTCCTTAGGACGGTGTGAGTGCAGGCTCACCTGTGAGTCACAGAACAGGGAAGCCATGGCTCGTTTCATGAAGCAGCTAAGATGGCCACTGGCCCTGGGTGTGGATGGATATGGGAGGAGAGGAGCCCTGGTAGGGATGGGGTGGGGAAAGGCAAGGTCAGGCCGGGACTTAGGCACTCCATTAGGCCAGGGACCTTAGAGACCACATGGACACAGGGATCCCAGGAGAGAGGAAAAGGGGCCAAGTCTGTTCTCTGAGTTCCTCAAAAGTTCATGGGAAAAAGAGAAGGGTGATGGGAAGAGCAATCAGCAACAAATAGCAAGTCAAGGAGCTGTGTGCCTGCACGGGCCCCTTTCCATCTTCTCTTCACTCATTCAGGCATTCAATACACCGCGTATTTACTGAGCACCTACTATGCTCCTGGTGCTGTGTGCTGCCTGCACGAGAGGTGTGTCCTTGAACACAACATACAATGGCCTTCACGTCCAGCAGGGACAGACTTCCATTCCTTCATCAACATATAGTTATTGAGGACCTACTATGTGCTGTGAAGTGTTCTAGGCACCTTGTGGCATTTATAGACCAATAAACAAACACATACATAGGAAACTATGAGAGTGATGAGAGGATAATCCTAGCTAATGCTCATTGAAGGCCTCCCTGGGTCTGGTACTGCTCCAAGCACTCAATACGTATCACTTCATTGGCTAAACTACCTGAGATTATACTAACTACATCACCTCATATTAGATGAGTTAATATACTAGTAATGATTGTCCTGACTTTACAAATGAGAAACTGAAGCAGAATGAGAGCAAGGATTAGTGATCACACACCCACACTCTTCACCACCATGTAACACCACTTCTCCAGAACAGTGGCTCTCAGCCAGGGACAACTTTGCTCTGCATTTGAGGCATTTGGCAGTGTCTGGAGACACTTCTGATTGTTCTAACTGGGGAAGAGCTACTGGCATCTTGTGAGTGGAAGCCAGGATGCTGCTGAACGCCCCACAGTCCACAGGATGCCCCACAGTGTCCTGCAGATCCAGCCCAAGACGTCAGTCATGCTGAGCAGGAAAATCTCTGCTCTACAATGTCTGGAGGGGATTACACAGATGGGGGCACAGAAGGCCTTTGTCGTCTTCTGTATTTGAGCTGAATCCACGGTCAGAAGGCATCAGAAGGCATTGGCCATATCTGGGAAGAGCAAGTGCAAAGGCCCTGAGAAGGGTGGATGCTGGGTGTGTGCAAGGAAGCCTGTGTGGTGGGAGTGAGTGACCAAGGGGGTGGGGGACAGGGATGTGGTCTCAGCTGGGGATTTGTAGCTGAAATAAGGAGGCTAGAATTTATGCTAAGCACAATCAGAAGCCACTGGAAGGCCAACAGTTGTGAGATTCTATGTGGCTTTTTATCTTCTTTTTGCTTATCTATATTTTATGACTGTTAGGGGCTGAATCATATCCCCTCAAAATTCAAGTTGAATCCTAACACCAGTACCACAGAATGTGACTATATTTGGAGATGAGGCCTTTAAAGAGGTGATTAAGTTAAAATGAGGCCATATGGTTGGGCCCTGATCCAGTGTGACTGGTGTTCTTACGAGAAGAGGAGGTTAGGGCACAGACACGCACAGACACGCACGGAGGGACGGCCCTGTGAAGGCACAGGGAGGAGACGGGTCTGTAGGCTGCGCCGAGGCCTCGGGAGAACCAGCCCTGCTCACACCTTGGGCTCAGGCATGCAGCCTCTGGGACTGTGAGAAATCAATTTCTGTTGCTTAAGCTCCCCAACGGTAATTTGTTATGGCGGGCCCAGTAAACTAACGCAAAGGCTGCTCTCCAATGAGAGAAAAATGTGTACACAAATGCGTAATAAAAGAAAAAAAAACAACTGTGAATGTTCTTTAAAAAGAATAACCAAAGGAGACGTCAACATGTTTGCGACTCCAAGTAGAAATGAAAGCTTTCTTTAAAAACCGGCTGTAAGTCAGAGAAGAAATCATTTTAAAGAAACATGGGTACCCCAAGCAGAATGGAAGTCCATTGTGTCAGGGACATCCTGCCAGAAAGGGCCGGACACACTAATTGTGTGATGAAGGCCACACACTCTCGAGATACCAGCCCCAGAGGGATTGGTGAGGAGTGTGGGAAGCACACGGCTGTGGCCAGTGCGTCAGAGCCACTACCTGCCTCCTTCTGAGAAGTTTTCAAAAACCGCTTTCGAAATGTCAGCTGAGTTTACAAGGGGCATTCAAGGTCATGAGAGGGATGGCAGCACAGCAGAAAAGAGAGAAAGAGGAAGGAAGAGAGAGAAGAGGGGAGGAAGGAAGGAAGACAGAAGGGGAGGAAGGGAGACGAAAGACCTAAGTGGCTCAAATGTTTAACAGTTTCAAAATGGCCACCATGGGGGATGCCAAAATAGAAAAGGGGGAATTTTAAAGAAAACAGATAACAAAATATGTAAAATGGACTAAGGAGGGGGGACAAAGGAGGTGTATGTTGGCACCTCTTACTTTTTATTTGGATGTTTTCAGAATAGCGTTAGTTTGTAGACCACAGACAGCCCTGTGCGATGTTTATGTCCCATTGCAAGCGGAATGTGACACAGACCACAGCCAGCCCCAAATCCAGGCCCTGGCAATTGTGGAATTGCCTTATTTGGATCTCAGAAGCAAAGCTCAATTGCTCTTCCTCTCAGTGCAATCTGACCTGCATAGACAGGGCTGGAGCAGGGCTGTTAGAATGCTCTTTATTTAGAATCATCCATTATGGTCATTTATCCAAGAGCTTGTGAGAAACTGTCCTCTCAGCAAATGCCCAGGAACACCAACCACCAGCTTCCCCGACCCTTCCTGCCGGGGCCTCACTTCTCGCCTTGACAAATGCTTCCTGTTGCAAACTCCCTGTGGTGAAAACTCCCCTCCCCAACGTCTCGGCGGGCTCGGTGGGTCTGGGGTTGACGCAGAGTGAAAACCAGCCGAGCAGTTTGGCCCTGTGGCCCCACTGAGAGGTGGTCTGCATTGGGGAGGGTGGGACAGGACCCCCCTCAGGGGAACGTCACTGAGAGCAGAGAGCCTGAGAACGTCGAGCGGGGCAGGACAGAAGTCTGCCCTCGCATTCAGAACAAAAGCAACAGCAGAGAGGGTTGCAGAGAACGGCCGTGGCGGCCCTTAGGAGGAACGTCCAAAGAAACATGGTGTGGGGCAGCCCTGAGTGCAGAGCCCAGAGGTCTGGGGTAGGCCGGCCTTGAGGGAGGGCCATGCCATCCTTGCCCAAGGCACAGGCTGGACTTGGTGATTCTCTCTGTGAGCAGGTTACAAGGACTGTGACTTCCGTCTGCTCTCTGCTACACCCTCTCTTTCCTGCTGGCTGTGAGGAAGGCGCTGCCATGGTGGAGGGGCCCATGTGGCGAGCAACTGAGGCTCTCAGCTCAACAGCCCTGGATGAACTGGGTCCTGGAGAAGACCCTCCAGCAAGCTTGGGAGCGGATTCTGCCTCAGGTGGCCTCTGTTAACGGTTGGGGGTGACCCAGAGCCGACACCTTGATCACAGCCCGTGAGCGGCCTTGAAGGGGAGGGTCCTGCGAAAGCCAGGCCCAGGTTCCTGACCCACAGAAGAGTTACCTAGTTATCTCCACTAGATTTGGGGATCACTTAGTATGCAGCTAAAGATAATGAATACAGTGCCCAGCTGCGATCTGTGTACCCTCACACAAGACCCTGGGTCAGAGGTGAGGCTGATGCCACTGCAGCACAGGGGGCCGAACGCCAACTGTGAGAGCCCCTCCAGGTCTGATGTTCAAGCGTGTGTTGGCACATCCCCGTTGGTATTTGACCCCAGACATACCTCTCCTGTGCAAAAACCCGGACCTTCTTGTCATTGCAGACCCAAGCTCGGAGCTTCCAAAGGGGGCACTGAAATCCTCTGTAGAGGGGGGGAACCATTGTTACATCTCCTGAAAGCTGTAGGCAGTGTCTGCTCTCTGAGTTGTGGGGGCCGAGGGCAGGCCAACCCAAGATGCCGCTGTGGCGTGAAGATTATTTTGAGCTGAAAATAGTCAAGTCCCAAAAGACTCCAAAAGAAACTTTGACCTTCCCCCTGACTTCATAAAAATGACTTAGATGGAGGACCTGCTCTAGGAGGAGAGGTGTCCCCACAGAAAACTGAATTATAAATGTGAGGGAGGTGGGAGACAGGGAGGAATTGGCAGTCTGTTAGCATGCCTCCGTCTGCCCCACTGTTTCCAGGTCCCAGAAACATGTGTTTACCTAAATGCTCACTCTTTCATATTGCTGTGAATTGCTGTCCTTTTCCTTCTAAGTCCCAGTCCCTACCCTCTTCTGCTTGGTTCAGGATAGCATATATGCTTCATCTTCCCTGACTATCTTTGGACCCTCATGTCTGTGGATTCCCCCTACTTTCATAATAAAATTTGATTTTCTCCTGTCTCATGTCAGTTTGATTCTCAGTCCAGGTGGAAGAACATTGAGGGCTAGAGGAAAATTCTTCCTCCCCAACAGAAGTGGGCTGGGATACAGGTTACAGTAAATTTTGAACGGTGCTACAATAGTTCTTTTTAATTAAAGGGCCACATTTGGGCTTTAAGCACCAATATTATGCTTTAACATTAGCATAGAGATTCCCAAGAGGTGACCCCAATACAAGTTACTGCTCCCCTCAGAACCTGAGGTGTCTGGAGCCCCTGGCCAATCAATACTACAGCAGTCTCTGCAGGCATCCCAAATTTCTCTTCCTCTTACCCGAGGCCACCTGTACACATTATAGTTCTTCTGGGTGAACCAAGACATATGAAAGGTTGGGAACCACTGGTCCAGCTAATATCACCCTCAACTGTGAAGTTCAAAAGAGACCAGGTGTGAATATCACTCTGTTGATAAAGATGTGCTTAATCAGGCACCTATTTTTTTTCCTGCCTGGGGTTTATTCTCCCTTCATTTAATCATAGAATCCATCTTTTTCCAGAAATGTTCTTACTTCTCTGCTCTTAAATCCCTGACGACATTCGTGTCTGTGTCCAGGGCTGGGCACCTGCCCCAGGCCTGGCCAATCAGGGCTTCCACTCTCTGTGGCCTTGGGGGCTGGTCTGGGGTTGGAGAGGCCCTCTGCCAGGCCTGGAGGAAAGGGTCCCCCGTGTCACAGTGACTGGTCTAGATTCCTGGATGTGATCCAAGTCCAGCTAATAAGACTCATTTAGGGGATATTTTCTAGAATTGTTCTGACAGACTCTTCTCTTTCTGGTGTTTCAGATGAAGACTAAGCCTGAGCTTCCTAGCATCTGCCTCCCAATCATCAGCCTGGCTGATAAGAGAGAAAACAGGAAGGAAAGCTGAACTGAGGGGGAAACAGTGAGGCTAGGTCCTGACAGCCTCACTGGAGTGCCTGGGTCCAGCTATGCCTGAAGGTGGACTTTTCAGTGACATAATTCAATGAATTCCCATTTTCTTGCTTACACTGGTTTGAACTGAAAGAGTCCTAACTTAATCAATTAATACATAGTGGATATAACATGCAAACCAGTCCATCTCATTTTTCTTATCCTGAAGCAAGACAGCCAAAAGATGAAAATGTGCATATCACTGGTGATTAAATTAATATTCCTGCATCTATGTCAGCATTTGGAATGACACACATTCTCCATCCTTTTGGGCAGTGATACGTCTGACTATTATATATATATCCCACTGACAGATGCATTCCCAATTTATCTGGTATTTTTAACTACCAGATTCTTGGTGCCACCGAGCCTCGTCGTAAACCTCTAAGACCCACAGTCTGAGAGTCCTGTTTGGTTACCTGCCTCAGGCCGCACTATGTCTTTAATACAGCAGCGAGGTCATCAACAATTCTTTCTCAGTCATGTATGAAAGTGAGCTGGGGGATGGTTTCTTTAGCACAAATGCAAAGTATGAGCAGTGAAAGGCCCTATTTAGGTAGGTATATGAAACGTTGGGTTTTACTGGCTGAGAATGTAAAATAGAGTACCTTTCTACTTTGCCACTCCAGGCTACTGAAGCCAGAGCTGCACGTGGGCCTAGATCTGAGTGATGGCAAAGTGAGAGCTGAGCCGGACAGTGTGCGTCTGCAGTGGCGGTTCGGCCGCCCTGGGGAACTGGCATGGTGTGTGGTCCAGGAGCTCTCCAATTACACAGTCTCCCCCACCCCATTCCAGCAAGGCCCCAGGGGGCAAATGCTTTGTAAAGCTTTGCCGGGATTCCCCCGTGACCCCCGTGCTAGGCTGGGAATCAAAGCTCTGGATTACCTTCCTGTTGAGAAGACCCATCTCCCAGTAACTGGTCAGAGAGGCACTGGACTTCATCTACAAGCCCCTTATCTTCAAAAGGAAAACATTTCCATGAGGACCAAAGTAAGTAATAGGCTCATTATGAAAGACCTAAAAACACTGAAACGTATGAAGGAAGAGGAAGCCCACATAGAGCTCTGGCAGCTGCTGTCACCACCACCCAGGCGCACGTCAGCAGGGCCCGCTCCAGACCTCCTGGGTCAGGCTCTGCTCCCTGGCAGGGCCCAGGCCTGTGTGCGCATGCCAGTCTGATCCCCCCCACACTCACATCCCCACTAAAGCTGACGGCATTTCCCTGCAGTCATCCGTACGTTTATTAGAGTTGGGATAAATACTGAATCCACTGTGCAAATGTTATTTTAACTCTATGTCGCTGTTATTTGCCGTGCTGAATCCTTAGTTTGCTGTCCTGCTTCTCTTCCTTAATGGCTACTCTATCTACCGTCACTTTTGAGGCTTTAACACCACGCTGCCCCCCTCTTTCTCGTGGGAAGACTAGAATGGCAGGCGACCCACCAAGAGTCAACTCCGACCGCCTGCTTTCATACCCATGTAAAGACCCCATGGCCACCTCCAGCCAAACCCAGATTTTGCAATGTTTGCTATGCGGTTGCTTCATGTTGAAAGATGGACTGAATGGAGATTTCTTTTTGTTTGCAAGTATTTGTGTGTGTGTGTGTGTGTGTGTGTGTGTGTCTTCCTCCCAGTCTCCGTGTGTGGCCTCCTCGGGGTGAAAGCCAGCCTTCCCACTGTTGCTTATCCTGAAGGCTTTCCAAGGCCCCCTCCCTGCCGACAGACAGCGGGCGTGGGGGTGGGGAGGCCCCTCTCCAACGAGACCAGCCCTGGGCCGGGAGACCGCTGGGCCTGCCCCTGCTGGGGAAGGGCGGGAGCCCTCCTTGCTAAAGGCCTCTTTTACAAGCCTCGCTTTTTAGACGCACAGTGCTGGAAGATGCCCAAAGGACTGTCAGAGAGTGTGTCCCAGGCTTCCCACCAGTGCTGGGAAAGCAGCCTGCGAGGGGGGACTGAGGGCCGGGCCACCCTGGGGCGTTTTGGGCCACGAAGGTGGCAGAGGGTGGGGGGCCCTCCAGGGGGCGGGTGCAGGAGAGGGTGCTGGGGGCCGATGGAGGTGGGAGGGTGCGGGGCAGATGGAGGTAGGGGTTTGGGGGGAGGGCAGAGGTGGGGGCTGGGGGCTGGATGGAGGGGGGGAGGTGGAAGTTTGGGGGGAAAGGATGGAGGTGGAGGGGTAGGTGGAGATGGGCTGTGCAGTGGCTGTGGGCCAGGTACCGGGCGCTGGACCACACCTGGTGTGTGGGGACAGGAAGTGACAGCCATCACTTCCCGGGGCCACAGCCCCCCCCACCCCCCCATTTATTCCCCAACAAAATTAACTGCATCTCATGTCCAAGGAGCTGTTTCTCCCCAGCTCTGTCCTCTCACACCTACCTGCCCTGCTCTGGGGACTGGGCGCAGCCTCTTCCCTCTTTTCCACAGGACTGTTTGTACCAGGGCTGCTGGGCGGGCCAAGCGTCTCCCAGTCCAAGACCAGGCGGGCGCAAGAAGCAGACCAGCGGGAGCCGCAGGTGCCAAGCGCTCCGCCCGCCCTCCCTTCCCGGCCGCCTGGCCCGCGTCCTGCCATGAGCACTGATGGCTCCGAGTGGGCTTTGATCCCCCAGTGGGCCGAAGCCACAGAGCCTTTAGCCGCAGCCTGGCTGCCCTCCCCTCACCCAGGGCGGACACAGGACAGAGACTCCCTTTCCGCATCTGGTGGATTTTCAACCGCAAAGTGCAGCCCGCCCTCAGGTGAGGGGCTCTGGATCCCACCTGTCTGAATACTGAGAAATAAAAGGCCGGGCGCTTCTGTGCATGTGGCCCCCGTGGGAACCAGCATCCTGTGGGCGCCCCGCGCTGGCCCCGGCGTCCCCATCCCGTTCCCTGGAGGGGGGCTAGCGGTGCCTGTCTCAGGACTCAGGATGGTTTCTCATGTGGACTTGGCCAACTCCTGAAGGGATTAGAAAGATGCAGGCGACTTGGCCATGGAAATGAAAACCACTGTGGCAGTTTTCCCGCCTCAGTTGAATTCAAACCACTAAACTCTTGGATTTTCTACAGCTTTCCTACCTAAAAAGACTGGATGCCTCATTAAAAAAAAATTCAAAATAATATTTTAAAACTTAGCATTACTTGCTTTTCCCTCTGTAAAGCCTTGTCTATCATAATCTCTCCATACTTTGCTTAGGGGAAGGAGTTGGTGAGGGAGACAGCACGCTAACTAGGAAGAACCAGAATGGGGCAGAAACAGGAATTCCGCGTTGCCATCCCTGATCAGCCACTTAGAACAGTCAAAGCCTCTCTGGGACCCAGCTTCCCACCCTGCAGAATGGGAACAATAATCCCTGGGTCCCGATACCTTCCAAGATGGTCTTATGAACCCAGTGGGCTCCTGTTTGTAAGCACATTCACCATAAAGTGCTGGGCAAAACTTAAAGCCATTGTGCTTCAAAAAATTATTTGAAAGAAGGATTGAGTGTTTCTGGAAGTCTGGTCATTCGTTCTCAGACGCAAATGGAGGCCCTGCATGATCTGCCTCAGGTGCCCCGGGTGCTTTCTGGGGCTCAGGTTTTGAGGGGACTTCTCAATGCAGCAAATGGGAACAGCATCCCGTTCTTAAGACACTCATTCTTCACTTCCTTAAACCATGACAGTATGACGGTTAATCCGCATCTGGTGGATTTTCAACTGCAAGGCTGTAAAGCAATCCTTATAAACACATGTTTCTCGGGTTTATTATGGCTTTTAGATTTTTGTGCCAACAATACACATGTCGGGGCTACATTCTTCCCAGCTAATTTCATTGGAACAAAACTGGCCATACTCTGGGTCCGGCTCTGCCACTTAATTGTCAAAGGCAAGTTATTTAGCTTCTCTGAGCCCAGTTTCCTCATCTGTAAAATGGGTGCAATAATAACAATACATAGCCTATGACGTTCTGTGAGATTGAAAGACAATGCACACAAACTGTTTAATAACAGAGTATCTAGCACATGGGTTAAATGAGTGTAAGATGACAATGATGATTCTAAAGAAATTGAGAGAACGTTTCCATTAACTGGCTCTTTGCATTTAGTGGTAGAACTTTCCATCAGTCATGCACTGACGTGACAAGCATTTACTGAATATCTTCTGTGAGCCAAACGTACCTTTGGGTTCCCTTCAGGGAAGAGCTGCCCCCTGACCAGCTACTGTCCACGACTCCAGTAGCATGAATTCCAACTTCAGTGTGCAAATGCACTGAGGGAAGTCAGGACTGGGTTGCAGGTAATGGGGGATGGGTTCAGCAGGGTGCTAGAGGCGCAGGGACAGAGCTTTGGTGTTTGGAGAAGGTTGCAGACACGGCAAAATGATCGGGAATAGTGCTGCATTCAGACACAGGGTGGACTACAACAGCTAAGAGGCTCAGAATGCAGCAGCTCTAACAACACAGAAGCTTGTTTCTCTCTTATCCAAGGTCTGGGAGGGTGATCCAGGGCTGTAGTAGTGACCCCCTGACAGCAGGGAGTCTGGCCCTCTCTGCCTTCTCCTAGGGGTTCACCTGGTCCATCTGGTGCCTGACACATGTGATGGCTTTGCATTCCAGCCAGCAGGAAGGAGCAGAGGGAAGGCAAAGCCATTCCCTTTGTGGGCGTGACCTGGAAGTCACACAATTCTACCATGACTTAGTCACATGACCACAGCTAGCAAGGGAGACTTGGAAATGCAGTCTTAATGCTAGCTTGCCATGTGACCGCCTAAAATTTGGGGATTCTATTATCACAGAAGAAGGAGAGCTTCATGGGGGACAGCTAGCAGTCCAGGCAGAGGGTTGGAATTCTTGGTACCAGAGTAGCAGGTAGTAGCTGGTCGGGGGTAGCTCTTCACTGAAGGGAACCCAAAGGTACGTTTGGGCTCACAGAAGGTATTCCATAAATGCTTGTCACGTCAATGCGTGACCGATGGGAAGTTCTACCACTAAATGCAAAGAGCCAGTCAATGGAAATGTTCTCCTTCAATTTCTTTAAAATCAACATCGTATATAGTAGACCACACAGCAAGCAAACACAGTTTTGCCAAAAAGGGACAGTGGGTAATGAGAAAGCAGGAAGGTTGGCTGATGGCCTGGGGGCTGAGCCACTGAGCACCGAGGGCCCGAGGGCCCAAGGTAGGAGGTGTGGCGTTAGGGCAGGGCTGCAGTGTGGGGGCACCCGGCCACGTGGGATTGCAGAAGAAAGCATGGTTTGGGGGCTGGTATGTCATCACCTCAGTGCCTTTTCTGGGACAGCCTGATTTTGTCTGATCTGTCACTCATTATGGGGTCCCTTCACTGGCTTGCTACTCACGTCTCTCCTTTCTTGTAGAGCTCTATCCACTAGGCACTGTTGCCTATGGTCTGGATGGAGTGATAGCAACAAGGCAAGAGGGAGGACGGGGTAAGGACTTCTGGAAGTGGTTTGGACATTGTCTCATCTGGGATGAGAAGGAGGGATGCAGTCCCCATCGTGAACTTCTCTAAACTGACAATCCGGAGATCTCCAGCTGAGCAGATGGAAACTCAGTGTAAGCAGTCAGACAGATTTGAACTTGTGTGAAACAATGTAGGGAAGGCATATTTAAAAAATTTTTATAGCTCCCACCTCCATCCTCATTTCTGAAAACATGACAGCACCAAGCTGTAAGTGATCTTTATAAACACATGTTTCTTGGGTTTATTATGGCTTTTAGATTTTTGTGCCAAGAATACACGATGGGGCTGCGTTCTTCCCAGCTAATTGCATCTGAACACGTGTTCTGCATTCTCACCTGTTTCTCTGGAGAAAACACACTGACCCAATAGTGCATGTGGAGCAGTATCTAACGATTCCCAAAGCCTCTGTCTGTGAGCCACCAAGCAGGTGGCCATTCTGTGCTCCCAGCTTGCAGCTGACTTTACAGAGATGTGGTCCTTCAGCTCAGGCGTGGACGGTGTTTCCAGGGTGCGCCAGGGTTGCTCGATCCTCTGTGATCTGAGGAAGAGAATCATGCTGAATGTGCCTGTGTGAACCTCACCTTTACCTGCCAGGAAAGAGCAGAACCTATTTAATCACAGGAGACAGTGGGCCATATTAATCGTCAAGCCCTAACTTTTGCAGAGATCCCCAGCAGCTATGGATATGAAGTAAGTTACAAGGGTTCTGATTCAGCCTTGTCACTGAAAAACCTTTGGTAGTTTGTTACAGCTCCATGTGCCAGACACTTGTGTGTTAGAAAGGATAAAAGGCCTGGATGTCATAGACATGTAAATACAAAATTAAAATGTACTGTGTGTGTGAGTTCTAGATTGGAGGCTTAGGACTACAGACAAATTAGGGAAGCAAAGGTAGGATTTGGTACCCTAGAGCACAGCCCTCTACATTCTGACATTTCAAGGTCCAAAAGGAAAACGTCAGGCTCCCCTGATCTCATGTGAAGCTGTTAGTCAAAGCATGTAAATGGCACCAACATTGACAATGGAAACAAGAAAACAATAGATTGAGATGACAGAGGGGCAGGGGAGAAGTGGGAAGACAGAGGTAGGTGGGCTGATGACCTCATCTTACAAAGCAGGGAGACAAGAGATTTCATATTTAGTTGATGGAAAAAGAAATAATAGTGTCAATAATACTACACCTCCTAACACAAATAGAAATCTAAATAGAGATGCACCTTTACTGACAGGAAGAATGAAGGAGGAGTGGACAAAGGGCTCAAGTGAGCTGAAGTCAGGAGATGGTATCTACAATGGGGAGATGGAGAACTCAGAATGGAAACATTATTTGAGGTGAGTAAGTAAGCATGTAAAGAGAGCGCACCTCTAGGGAGCTCAGCAGGTGCTGGGTCCCTTGCCTTTCACCACAAAGCCTCTGTACCTTCTCAGTTTTGTTTTGTTGCATTTGTTAGAATCAGGTTTAGTTGCAAGTGAAGGTGCATTCAGAAGAATAGCAGCATAAGAAAGGACAGTGTTATTTCCCACTGCTAACCTTAAAAATAAAACTGTCAGTTATTTTACTGCCGAAAAAGTGTTTATTCAGGGAGACCAGAGATTTGCAATTTGGGTCACACAAGCTACAGCAAAATCATAGGCAAGTCCAGAGAACAAATTTGATGACTGCTCTTTTATAGAGGAAAGGGGCACATTGGGAGGGCCTGTTATAAACACAAAGTCCATTGGAGGAAACTGGGGGTTCACAGTGGAGTGGCCGCTCAGTGGCTGAGTTGTGACACTCTCTCATTGGCTGGGCTGTTGCTGGGCAGGGAGGAAACCTTTCTTCCTCCCGCAGGTAGTAAAGCGGAAGCTTCTTCCCATAGGAAGGCAAGGTGTCGGGGTCTGCAACTGACTAGGTGTGGTGGGCTTGAGCACTCCCCTGCTGGCCTCCTTGACTCCCTTTAAAATGCAATTTCCTTTTATTAACTTTCCTTGTCATGTAAATTTAGTCCCTGGGAAGCAAAGGGGGCTCTGTTGGAGGGGAGGGGCTTGGGGAGGGTCCTCAGGCTGCAGACCCACCCAGCTCCACAGTCCCATCCCCAGGCCATATAGTCCAGGATGGTGGCATCCATGGTCCAGGCAGCAGAACGGAGGAAGGAGTGACAGGCCCTGGCGTGCGGCTGGCTGCCGAGGGAAGCATCCTGGAAGCCATCACAGGGCATTTCATTGGTTGGAATGTAGTCACGCGTCTATGGCTTGTGCAGAGGAGGCTTGTAGTCTTTCTACTAAATTTCCACTTACATTTCTAAAAATCCTATTACTGCAGTAAAAGAGGAGAGTATATGTTGTAGAACAATGAGCCATCATACCAGCTACATTCACCTTGATGTGAATAACAACTAACAATGGAGCTATGTTTTTGTATGAAAATGCTGGGAACAAAAATACCAAAACTAGAAGGGATGGAAGGAGAGAGGGATGGATGACTGAGTCCCTGTGTAACAAAGCAAATATATGGAGTGATCTTTGTATAATCCAGGGAGTGGATGTGTTCACTGGTCAGTGTTCCAACTTTCCTTATATTTGAGTTTTATAATAAAATGTCGAGAGAAAATTGGATTAGAGTATACAAAAAAAAAAACAATTATTTTTAAAAACTATTTTAAAAATGTGCAACACGTCTGACCTGAGAACTTGGGTTTCTGCTGTCCTCCCACTCAGGCCCTCAGGTTGTACGCAGAACTGCTCTCACGCACAGTCTTACTTCCGACACCTCCTCCTGCCCCTAGTCCTTCCTTGGCTGCTCGCTTTCTGGCCTTCCTGGTTCTGGGCCTGGCTTCACACATGGCTTCTGCTGTCTCAGGTGTGCATGGCCTGCTTGGGCCTCTTACTGTGGGCTCTGCTCTGCCCTGATTATAAATAACTGGCCCTCATGGACCAGCTCAGGGACTGACCGCCAGGGCTGGATCCTGTCTGCCTTCCTGCCTGGGGAGCTTAACACGGTATTTTGTTCAACAAATTGGAAGGATACTCCCCGCCCCAGCCCACCCCCACCTCCTACCCTTTCTTCCATCTTTATTTTGTGCCACTAAGCACATAGCAGCTATATGAGAGCTTAGAGAATGATGAAGCAAGACAGTGTGATTTCTAAGTGAAGTGGTGTAGGGGGAACATGGGACTGAATCTCATGTAGGTCCCCATTGGGCTTGTGGTCATTCATTCATTCATTCAACAAACACTGAATGCCTACTGTGAGCCAGGTACCATAATGGGCCTGGTCTTCAGTGTAGCTTCCCAAACAGAGGCTGTGATTGGGCCTCATCATTACACCATCCTTGGGGTCACACCATGGCTAACCTTTTAGAAGAGGCTGCCCAAGGAGGGGTCCTTTCTGGAATTCAGCAACTAGGCACCTTGGATGGGGGCTGGACGGCCCTGCAGCGCCTCCTCGGCCCAGCGGAGAGCCGTTGCTCCAAGCAGACCCCCACCCACCGCACTGACACCTCGGAGTGATGGTCCAGGGGTGCTTCATGCTGGGCAAACTCTGAAGTGAGAGGACTGCACAGACTTTCTCCCTGTGTGTCTTGGATGAAGGCAGTTTCTTGCATAAATAGTTCATCCATTTATTCCATGTCAACAATTGTCATTTTCTTCTTCCTACTCTCAGTTATACAGCTTGGAGAGACTGCCACTGCCCGGAGGGGTCTCTCGTTGTGTTGAGAATCCCCCTGCCAACTTTTCCTCCTTATTTTTCTTTTGAAAGCAATGGTGATGAATATGTTTAGTGGGTGGCCTTTGTGAGGTGTTTTCTGCCTAGTATTTCTGAATTTCACTTCTCTAGAATTTAGCAAGGCTAAAATTTAGAATGGAGAGGAGAGACACATGGAACGAAGAAGAAAACAGAGCCAATTGTTTGGCTGAAAACCAGAAGGGTCTTCAGTCTCCTTCATTAACTGCCTGTTGGGAACAAATTATCCTGAATTGTTCATAGTGTTTTGACTTTCCGGGTTATACAGGGGACCTGGCAGGTCACTGAACATCTCTGCCTGCGTGATCCTGGATTCTTGAGGCCTAAAAAGGTTGTCATCAGATACACTGGATGTGAATCACGGTGGATCAGTTGCCCTGCTCCCTCTTTGTAATTTCCTTGTAATGGAAGACTGACTCAATAAGCACAATAATAAAAATAATTCAGGCAAAGGTACCTGGGGAGTGATCGGGAGCGCCGAGGGGACACCCCTCCCACGCCCGCCGGGTGGTGGCCCTTCTGCTCTACAGACTGGCAGGCGCATGAGAAGGAGCCTCCCTGATGCGAGCAGGTGTTCCCGCGCCTCGGGTACTGGGTCTCATTGTCCTTTTGTGTCCTCACATCCAGTCAGTCTCTGGCAAAGCAGTCTGTGACACTGTAGAAAAGGCTTGGGGGCAAATAGGGGTCCCTAAACAAAACAGGTAGTTTGGGAGGAAGAAAAAAAAAAAAGAAAGAAAATCCCTCGAAACATCTCAAAAGCCACCAAGCCTCAGCACGATCACAGGACAGAGACATTCTCTTTTACTTCCCAGTGTTGAGTCGATTTTACTTTCTGGCTTTTTTTTTTTTTTAAGATTTTGTGGCACAGATGAAATCAAGAAATCAAAACAACGGACATTTCAAGCAGACATTTCAGACTCTATTTTAATAGTACAGCCTGTGTAATAAAAGCAAGAAGGGCAATAGTCAGACAGTGGTTTGGGTGGAGTGGAGCCTTTCTCCAAGGAGCTTGCAGTGGTTTATAAGCACTGGCAGTTCACAAGGCAAACACCTTGTCAGCTAATGGAGCAGGCGGCCGTGACACCCTTCGGTGCGGCCCGGAGCCAAGGACCCATGCAGTGCACCCCGGCCCCTGCCGGATGTGCAACAAGGTTACAGGCCAGGCTGAGCCTGCTCAGTCTTGCACCGAAGCTCGGGGGGCCCAGCCTCACGTCCCAGTGCCCCAGCTGCTGGCTAGTGTCTCAGGGAGGCCCCTTGGCCTGGCAGTAGATGGTGGGAGCCTTAGCTACACTGACCTAGACGCCTCTACCTGTATTTCTCAACTCTGCTTTTGCTGCCAAATCTAGCTTTGTGATATCACCTTGGTAATTAACCTCTTGAAACCCTGGTGCCCTGATTTATTCAACTGAAATAACAACACATGCTTCTCAAGATGGTTGTAAGAACTTGAAGAGAAATATTTAGAGGTCTCCCATACAGGAGATGTTCAAGAAACGTATTTTTATTTTGTTTAAAATGGGATTGGTGCTCTGCTACTTTCCAAACATCAGACAAGCTCCCCTTTTAGAAAAGCATTTTTCTTTGAAGATTGCCCTAAATGTCAGTTTTTAGCTGATTTTACCTAATAGGGGAAAAATGCGATTACATCCCACTTCCCTAACACACATCCGTGCACAGATATCAAATCTCCCCCAAGGAGAGTTTGGTTACAGTTTCTGCAATTTGTACCAAGTCCAGCCTTAAAACAAAAAGAAACTCTCAAAAGCAGTGAGCTGATTTTACTAGGGGTGTGGTTACGGCGTCATGAAGGGAGCTGGGGAGACCAGGTCCACATCTAAACGGAAAAGTTTCCCCCCCCCACGTCTCTCCCCACCGCACTGAGCAGCAGGCTTCACAGGCCGCAGAGCGCTGAGCCCGGCAGGTCTGGGCTCGGGGGCCCCACGCTCAGGGCGCGCATCCGCAGGACAGCGACCATCTTACTTCCCGGCCCCAGCTCAGTGCAGGAGCAGCCGCGACGCAGGTGACACGCTGAGCCCTGCCCCTGGGTGCTGCTTGGCCAGCGGCAATTGCAATGGTTATAATCGTTGTGCAGAAAGTGAGCAAGTTTTACAGACTCAAAGCAAGATGCCGTTTCCTTCTAAGACTGAGCTTTTCGCAACTATTTCTGAATGTGCGCCATGGGCAGGCTCCTGGAAGAAAGGAACCTTAAATAGCTAATTCGTTAGAGAGAACAGACAGAGGCACATGGAACACACACCAGGCTGACCACGGAATTCACGGGTGGATGGAATTGTTAGAACATTTGAGAACAGCTGCTGGAATTTAGGTTTCAGGACCTCATATTGCCTTTTTTTTTGCCTTTGAAGAGTTTTTTGGGGCCTGAAAACATTTCAGGATAAGTGTCTAAATGCCAGGCTTTTGGCAGAGACAGAAAAATTGTCATTCTGAATCCAGATTTCACTTGGGCAGGGCGTGACTTAAAAAAACATCTAGAAGACAGAAATTTATGAAAATTGTATTTACTCAAGGCTGAAGAGAAGGTTTCTGTCTAGCCTAAAAGTGATGTCATGCAAATTAGGCAGGGAAATGATGGGGATACATTGGGCCATGTTTCCCAAAGTATGTTCTGTAGAACCCAAGCCTCTTGAGGTGTTGGTGATAGAGGGCTTCTGTGGTCAGATTAGTTTGGGGAACTGGACATTAGCTCTGCTTCTTGAGATAAAAGTGCACATTCACATAAAAAAGCCTTCAAAAGTCCAGGAGTAATCTCTCACAGTAGGCTCCATTAGCAGCTTGGGAAAAACCCTTTCTCTTTTTCGCCATCAGAACCCTAAAAGATTACGGTCCGTCCCAAGGAATGAATCACTGTTTCTATGGCAACCATACCTGATGTCTCCTTTGCCAGGGATGAGTATGTGATTCAGTTCTCTGGTCAATAAGACTCACCAAGAAGATGGGATTTTTAGAGCCTTCTGGGAAGAAAAGAGGAATGCAGGGAGAATGTGCTTCCTTTTTGACACCTCCTTGCTTTCTGCTTTTGCATGAGGTTGTGTGAAAGAATATGATGCCTTGAGCTGTGGCTGCCGTTTTGTGACCATGAGGGGAGGGGAGGGAAAACTGACACAGGAGATACCAATCCTGTGTCTGATACTATGGGACTGCCCACTGCCATGCATCCCGCTAATGTCCACAAACGAGCTTATGGTCTGAGCCACTGGTGGTTGGGAATGGGACGCACCCTCCCCTTTGCCTTACTCCAATGTTCCCCACTTTGTGGCAGACCTTATTAATAGTTTCCGAATAGCCGTTTTTTTCTTTTATGTGAAGGTGCATTGTTTATCTCAAGAGGCAGCATTAGTTGCAGCCATTTGACCACAGAGTCCGTATTTGGAACTGCACCAGTAGTATGTACTCAAAGCTCCGCTTGGGGAAGGCTGGTGGGAAGGGACCAGGGGAGAGAAGCAGAACAGCTGGGTCCCAGACCCCACCCCCCTAAGTTTCAGCCATTTGTGCCTTAGTTTTACAACCTGGAAAATGAGGAACTGGCTTCCATCACCTCTCCCCTCCTACACAAGCCCTTAGTAACAGCCCAGAGTCTCAAGCACTGAGTCATGGCCTGGGGATCCAGGGCTTACCACCCACCTTCCGTGCCACCTCATTCAATCTCGGCATTTCCAAGGTTTTAACTATGTGGCCTCTGCACCCAGAGGACAGTAGCACTGAAGATCTGCTTAGGGACCGACTGATTATTTCCCTTTATTTCTTCAGTTGGCCTTTCCTTGTCCCACCGCCCTTCCTTAGAAGCCAAGGGGCAGTCAGCCGGGCCACTCAACAGGCTTACTGGGAGGACTGGTCGCAGGGCACCCGCGAGGAAGCCAGAGTTGCACAGGAGGGCTGGGGAGGGGGTAACGCGACCCAAGCCTTTCACGCTTCTGGGGTCACAGGCTCAGCTCCCTCCCAGGTTGGTAGTTTCCAGGCCTGTGTGAGAATCCCAGTGCCGAACTTGATAGCACACTGCGTTTTAGGTGCCCCAGGCTGCCACCAGCCAAGTGGCCGCTGCTGCCCCAGCTCAGCTGGCAGAGCAGGAGGGCCAGGGGTGCCCCCTCCAGGGCAGCTCAGTGAGATGTCAGCGGTCATGGAAACCCAGAGGCTTCCCGACCTAAGAGGAGGTGCTTACTCATTAGTCCTGCCCCAGCCAGCTCAGAAGGCTGAGGTTGTTTCCACACTTTCCTGAAAATATATCCTCTTTGTCCCCCAGCACCCTCTTCTTCCCATCCAGAACGTGACAGCAGGGACGTGATCATGGGGTTTTCTTTCTGGGAGATTTTCTGCCCTACGTGAATGTGTGGAGGGTGGGAGAAGAGGGATGCAAAGAACCGTGAAAGGAGCTTTGTTCCCCTCATTTTCCTCAGTTATCCTAAAGGCCCAGGCAGCTGGCATCATGAGACTGCTTCGCAGAGATGTGGAAACTGCAGCTCAGGACGACCAAGAAACCTGGCTAAGAACACACAGCTATGCCCTTGACTCTCTCTCAAACTGCCTCTCTCTGAGGACATGCCAGTCTGGTTAGGAAATTCCCCCAGAGCTGGTTTGAGATGCACGTGTAACCTTTGGGGTTCCAGAGGGCCAGAGGGCCAGCAGATGTATAAAGACGTCCAGATTTAATGGGCTCAGCAACTGGACAATTGGGTTGTGGAAGTTCATCAGGGAGAGAGCAGGGAGGATGTGGGGGGCAAGAAACCACCCCCTGTGTGGACAGTTCAGGGCCTCGGGCCTGGCGGGGTCCGCCTCCCTCGGCGGGGCGGCTTCCCTGCTGTCACCCTGCAGCCTGGCCAGGCGCTCCAGCCTGGTGGGGAGCAGATGACATCACTGGCTGAGGCCTCCCTCTGGCACTTTCTCAGTAATGCTGGGGAGATTTAAAGGTGGCAGGGCAAAGACAAGGGCGAGAGAGGACTCCTTTTAGGGAACCTGTGTTGACAGCCATCTACAGCCTCCAAGACTGGAACCGGCTATTGCAGAAATTGTGTTTTTCTTATTAAAGGAAGAATCAGCAAGCTTGTGTGGGCCTAAATGAATTTCAAATGGATCAGCAGAAAAGCCAACAAAAGGTTGTGTTTCTTGTTCTAATCCCTTCACTTATTCCACCAAATGGCTGTCAGATGTCCAGCTGCCCTGCCAGTCCCGGGAAACCCACACCAGGAGGCTCCGCTGAGACGCAACTTACCGGCAGTAGCATAGCGCGTGGTCCCGGGGCTGAAGCACCCGAGGAGAGTTTGTCCTGCCTGCCTCTGACACTTGAGAACAAGGGGAGAGGAAGGGGGGATAAAAGGCCTGCTCATTGGCGGGGTGCGAGGGGCTGGCGTGACACCCAGGGTCTTTGAGCAACGCGCTGTGCCCCACGGACATCTCCCCGCACTGGGGGAGCACCGCATCCTCCAGACTGAGCTTTGGGGGCGTCTCCCCTCCAAAAGTAAATGGAAGTGAGAACCTTGATTCCTGATGGTCCCCAGAGTGCTTCTGTAAATCGTTTTCTGTTCATTTTTCAACGCTGATCCGCCAGTATTGTTTTGGGGGCCATGTATCGAGAAGGCTTTGGAGGCCTTGTTTGGGGTCAGGGGATGAAGGATCAATCTGCGATTCCTGCCATGGATCCCCATGAGGGAGACAGGCACACACAGGCCAGATGTCTGTATCCGCTGCAGATAGAATCATGGTCACCAGCAAGGGCTCCGAGTTCCATGGCTTGTTTGCAAAGCTGGAGCCAGCTGTGACACGTGGAGGCCCAGTGTCAGGGGTTCACATTTATACACATCCCGTCAGATGAACAAAAGGGTACGACCTCTTCATTTTCTAAGGGATCTAATATTCCTGGCAAGTCCTCACCCCGCTCTTCCACAGAGGGGACCTGGGTGTGTGGGGAAGAGGACAGGGTGGTTGTGACCTTGTGGCCAAGGGCAGAGCCTCGGCTGGGGAGGTGCCTGGCCATTCCAATTGGCACCATCTGCACCTGGCTGCTGGTCTGGCCCAGAACAACCCGAGCTGTTGTCCTGGAGTGCTGCAGGGTAACCTCCACGCTTGGTGGAGACCCCACCATCCTCCTCTTCTAGGCCTCTTCTCAGCTCTCACTGACACCCCAGACCCCAGACCCTGCCAAATGGCAGCCTGTCTCCCAGCTGGCCCAGGGCTGTGATACATGGCTTTGAGACATGTCACTGTGTCACTGAGTCAATTAGGATTTTGTGATGACACAAAATTTGAATTCATACTGCCTGAAGCATCTTATATAAGGAGGAGCCCCAAGATGGGCCGGCCTCCAGGTACCTTGTGCTCACCCAGTATCTGGAGCCTCCTTTCCCTCCCCCTTTATTCTGAAGCCGCTCCCCCACCTCAAACCTGGTCACATGGCTGACAGTGGATGCCAACGCGGCTTGCGCCCTTGCTAACGGCCAAGCAATAACCAAAACTTCTCCCCCAGAAAAGATGCTGAGTTCTAGCCCTTCGTTCTCGTGGACTCGCTTCCCTTCTGGACTCAACAGAAGGCTTTCCTTCCCCAGGACAGCAGGAGCCTCCCTGCACCAGGGAAGCATCTCCGGGCCCAAGCGTGCAGTTCCCCATGCCTGGCCCCTGCTGTCAGAGCCATAAATTCATTGGTTTTTTTATTCCTTGCAGTCTTCTCTGTAAACTGAGGATAATATGGTGCCTAATTCATTGGATTGCTGTGGGGATAAGATGAGATAATTTATGTAAAGTTACTTTATATAGCTCTGGGCACACAGAAATTCTCAATTAATGTTAGCTTTTTCTTTTTAAAATTCTTATAGGAAATGTTAATTTTTCCTTGGCAAAAAATAAACATTCTGAAATAGTTTTCAGAAAGTTGATGTTGCTCCTAATTGGAACCAAACTGCTCCATTTTGAAATGATAATCTATTAGTGGCTGCATAGGAATTACACTTCATGATCATCCTAATTGCTGAAAGGTTTGTAACCAGAGGCCTGTGAACTCAGGAAGCTTTGCTGGCTTGGCTCATTGCCATATCCCAGAACCTAGAAATAATAGCAGCCACGTAATGAGGGCTCAGTTTACAGGAAGGCATCTTTCAGAGTAGAACCAGTCTTGAAATGGTCAAGAAGGCTTAAATTAAAAATAAAGGTCTCAGATCCCCCTCCAGGAGGTGCTGTCGTGTATGCATGTCCTGGGTGCTCACAACCAGCCGGGAGGCTCCGAGCCCTCTCTCCCTCCTCTGAGCACACAGTACCTTTATATACCGATGCCTCCACTTGCTCTTGGCAAAGAATGGCTGAAGCCCTGGGACACTTGCCATGACTCACTTTAAAGATATACAGAAAAGGCAGGTTTAAGACCCTCGCGGTGTTAGAGGCACCAAGAAATCCTCCTTGCAAGGGTCTAGATTAGCAGATCAAAGAGCTCAGGAACAGAATGTTTTACGTATTATTCTTGGAGAATTGATTCAAATAGAGCACCAGAAGGGGTTGAAAGTAGGCATGGGACCTGCTGAAGGCAGCCTTCCATTTTCAGGGTGTGTGAAATCATGGTCCGAGACCACATTCTGGAGCGGGATCCCCACTCGTGGACAGAGTTCTGCCGAGCCCCAGCCGCTGCCATGAGCCGGCTGAGCAACAAGGGACTCAAAAGACTTTCACCGAGACATAGATGCACAGCTGTGCTCTGGCTGGGGGGCCTGCTTGGTTTCTGCTGCTGAACAAAAGGTCCCTCGGCAAGGTCTCCACATAAGCAGCCTCGAACCTCGGTTCAGCTGGAAAAGCCTCGTCAGTGGTTCCCATCCCCGCAGGACAAAAGGGACAGCCTTGGTTCAGGTCAGCTCTTTGTAAAATCCTCCCTTGAAGAGAAAGCTAATTTTGTCACTGGCTGTCTGCTCAGCCTCCGTGCTCGTGGGCTGAGGCATCTTTGGCCCTGGCTCAGGGGGCAACGTTGAGCTCCCCGCTACCCATTCAGATCTTAGTTGGAGTCTCTGCCTTGGGGTTTGTAGCTTTTTATCATGTGCAATACATGCAAAACGATCCTCATCTCTCTCTCTCTGTCCCCTTCTCTCTTTTTTCCTTTAAAAGTATTTAAAAGCCTAGACCTTTCAGAATGAGGGAGAATATTTTCGACTATGAAACCCTCTAATTCTGTGGTGCCCATACAATAGTCACTGGCCACTCGGGACTATTAAAAGTTGGACTAATAAAATGAAATATCTGGTTCCTCAGTGGCACTACAGCTACATTTCAAGTGTTCGGTAACCATGTGTGGCTACTGGCTGTCACACTGCACAGTGCAGGTTACAGAACGTTTCCGTCATCATAGAAAGTTCTGTCGGAGGACCTCTCTAGATGTTTGCTATTTCAAGGGTGGTCCGGGGCCAGCGGCATCAGCTTCAATGGGAAGCCTGTCGAGCGGCTGCAGCTCAGACCTAGTGAATCAGAATCTGTATTTTAAGAAGAGGCTCTGGTGGCTCGTGTGCATGTTGCAATTTGAGAAGCATTGCTCCAGTTCGCCCGGCTTTTACCTGTTAAAGGCTTAAAATTGAGCTTTTGAAAGGTGCTGAATCTTTACTTTTTCCTGGGCTTATCCCACAGGAGAACAGTGCCTATCTTCTCCCTGTGGCACTTTTTCTGTCTGCCCTTTTAAAAGTTTTACTTTTATCCTAGGTTAACCCAGCCTGATAAAGTCTGTAGGTTAGCTACCCAATGTTAGTTTCTTGGTTTTGACAACTGTACCAATGTGATGTAGGATGTTAACATTATGGAAAGCTGGGTGAAAGATATCTGGGGCCTCTCTGTACTATTTTTGCAATTTTTTCAGTACATTTAAAATTATTCCGAAATGTGAAGTGTATTAAAATAAAAAAGTTAACATAAAGCATTTTTTTCCAGCAATTTTCATATCTTCAAATTCAGTCTCATCCAAGCTATCCTTTTGGGGACTGGCCTGAAGGATTTACCAGAGGGGTGGCCAGGGGTAATGTTGCTTGGAGGTGCTGATTCGATGTGGACGGTCTCAGGCCATGGGATTGTAAGGGTACCCAGGCACGGCCAGAGCAGCCCAGGATGCTCCAGGGCTCCTGTGCAGGCCATCTGGTGATAGTGACAGGGTTTTCCTGGAAAATTAATAATCAGTATTGATGTACATGTCCACTTGTGTTATGCTACTATGAGTTTTTGAAGTGACTCAAATAATAACTGACAAGTTTTTGTATACTTGATTTTTGTTGAAGTTCTGAATCAGTTACTCACCAATAGCCATACAAATGCCCACGAGGGAGGCAGAGCTCAGCAATCACAGGGTTGATGTTTGTCCTGTAGGGACCGGCAAATAATCAGAACCAAAGCAAACGTTTACAGCAAAACGAGGAAGCCTGTTTTGATCTCTGAAATTAGCACATCCCTCCCTGGAATTATGGGATTCTGTGATGGTGCAAAGAAAAGTCCCAGGCTCAACGGTGTGTATTTTCCTAGGCTGTCAGTGTTACCCCCCAATTGAGGGGAAAGCCTGAAATAAATGAACTGATTACATATAATAACAAAAGTAACTTTTTCAACTGAAATAGCATGACTATTTTATGTCACAGAATAGAGAATCTGCATGATTTTTAAGATAAAACTCAAAGTATGAAAGAAGTACTACCTCCAGGTTCCTGGGGATACTCTCTCGCCCTCACCCGCTGAAGGTACCTTAGGTGGGAAATTTGAGCAGCACGTCCCTGTGGTCGATTTGACTGGGCCTCACTGCTCCCTTTGGGATTCCCAGGTCACTAGGGAACCGAGTCCCACATAGTCACATCCCTCTTGCTGAGCTTGTCCCTTGGGTGGGAGGCAAGTCCCGGGCCCAGAGCACCAGTGGCTGCGGGAGAGAGTAGCGTGAGGTCACCCAGGTGAACGGGAGGGAGACTTACTCCTGCAATGCGGCCGCAGCATCTGCAGCCCAAGGACTGCAGGCAGGTGTGTCTTGAGCTAAACGTAGGGGAAAAAGCATGAAGGGGCCAGTAGGTCACAAAAACATGATCCTGGATGTCACCTGGGTCTTCTTTGCCCTTCAGAGCTTAACAGAAAGGAGTCCCAAGCCCTTTTCCCACAAACGGAAGTAGCTGAAAGTCCCCCCTAGTTTCAGCAAATTTACTCCATGTTCTCCCGGCCTCTTTCTCAGAGTCTGGGAGCTTCGTGGTTCTTCCTTAGCTAGTCTCTCTGCAGAATGCCCTGGAGCCACGCACACCGTGGTTCAGTCACCACGGAAGTCGGCGGGTGTCCTGCGGAGGGACTGACTATGTGCGTCACACACATTTCTCCTGCCATCTTGCTGCCGCCTTTGCTCCCTTTCTGTCCCCAGCGCCCAGAGGCCTGTGTCTCCTCCACATGGACCCACCTGTCCTCGCCCACACCGAAGGCCGGTCTCCCCACTCTCCATCTCAGCCCCATTCTACTGGCTTCTTGGAAGGCGAGTGGGGGTGACTAGCTTTCCCAGTCTTCCTGGCTTTTCCTGGTTTTAACACTGAAAATCTCATGTCCTGTGGGCATCTCCCAGACCTGGACGAGCCAGAATAATTAGTGGCCCTCAGGTAAACTCCCTCCAACAGCTAGTCTGAGAAGCCGCCTCTAGCAATCTCAGAAAATTGACTATTCTCCATCTCGTTCTACGAAGAAGTTTGGATCCTTTCTGAAAACTGTGAGAAATCATTAAGAGATCTTAGGCACTGAGAGGCTCTGACACAACGTTCTAGCATGGGTCTGGTTAACCAGAAGATATTTTGTTTTCTTCCATTTTTGGTGACCATAAAATGAAAAGAATTCAGCTGATTGCTTTTACTTGACATGGAAAGGCATACCTCATTGGTGGGAAGATGAAAGGTTATTTTTCTTATTTTCCCCTTATATTTCATATTACAAAATAAGTCCATTCTTATGCAAAGATATAGAAAGGGATATAGATACATAAGCAAAAAAGAAATTAACATTATCCATGATATCTGTTTGCAGGTTTCAGCTCCAGAAAAATACACCCTGGCTCAAACAATACAGACCACGACTTCCTGAGGTAACAGAAGTCCAGTAGGTGGGTTTCAGGGCTGACTTATTCAGTGGCTCATTGATGTCATTGAAAATCCAGATTCTTTTTCTCTCTCCAATTGGCCATCTTCGGTGTGGTTTTATCCATCCAGACTCAACTATGTTAAAAGGAAGGAGAGACTATCTCATCTCTTTTGAAAGTGAGAAGAATTCCAGTGAAAACTTCCTATTGGATTCCTTTTCAAATCCTGTTGGCCAGACTGACGGACACGCCCACCCTCAGTCAGTCTTTAGGGAGGTGGCAGTCCTTTTCTGCACCTTCGGTCCCATGAGAGTGGTCAGTTGCCCCTGAGACACGTGAATAAATGGGGCTTTGGGAAATATTTAAACAAAAACAGCAAGCTATCCTAAAGGAAAGCAGGGGGATTGGATACTGGGAGGTGGTAAACAGAGTCTGTAGTTAATGATCTGTAGGTTTAACCTTTGTTAACGTTTTAGGAATTATCACTTCTTTTCATGTGTGTATGTGTGTGTGTGTGATACTATTGTTTATTTTGTCATAATGTGGTGTCCTTCCTTCCCCTCAACAATGCACCATGAATATCCTTGCATGCCATAAACAATTTTCTAAAGCATCACTTTAATGACTACAGAGATTCCATATTTTACAGATCTGGCAATATTTTTTTGCCAAAGAGAAACTGAAAATAAATATTCCCAAGACTGAGGAGGAAATTTTCCTTTCAATCTGCTATATGCTGAAATGGTTTTACAAAGTTAAAGTCTTGCTTTTGACTTGCATGAAGGTAAGACATTATTGCTAGTATGAAAGGCATGTTGCTATCTACATTATGATGAATTTATGCCGTCCCCTCTCAAGATTACATTCAACTAGCTGACCCCTTTCCTAAAAGTTCTGCCAACTAGTTACTGCTCTTGGATTTGGTGAGGTGAAGATAATAACATGCCTTCCGTACTAGCCATAATGTTGTTGGTCCTCTTAGCCATATCCTCAGCCTGTATTTGAGCTGTTTTCCTCACCCTCTGGCTGTTTGACACGCAGTATCTCACTGCTAGTTTACCAACCGTCTGTCACGTGTATGGCTGGCCTTTTATTATCAGGAAACATAAAATCCAGCATTGCTTCTTCTGCACTTCGTTCATGTTTGCTTAGCTCTCTTCCAGTTCAGGAAGAAGGACGAGGCCTCATGTGTAGTGCGCAGATGGAAAGGGCCAACCACCCCAGATCATAATGACCATGTCGGGTCTACAGTGTAAAAAGCACTGGAAGGAACAGGGCTGCAGTCAGCATTTCAAAATTTCAGTGATTTTAACTTTTGAAGCTCACCAGAGGGAAAAAAAAAGTGTTATGCAATTTAACCTCTCTTTTTTCTTTATCTCCCTTCCCCAGCAAAAACATTGTAAATTGTTAAAAGCCTTCTGGTGGCCTGTCATATTTGGCACTTGTTTAATTGATGTTCTCAAGTGTATTTTAGTGACTCATAAGAGAATACTTCTAGTGTCTTTACTAACAGATGCCCGTGCTAAAACAATGACAGTGTCACTGCAGGAATTGGCTGTTGGTGGTCCAATAAAAATAAACTTGCATGAAAAGATAAGACGTAAAATATACATTGTTATAAATGTGTAGTCATAAAAGGTCTGATGTTTTGTAATTGAGTTAACAACATATGTTGAAACTGGGAGTCTGCATGAAGCCTCATAGGAATCACAAATATTTAAATCTGATATGTTTATAATTATCATATTTCATTAGAACCCATGTTCTCATTTCTTGTTCAGTGAGGTGTCTCTAATACCACTAGAAAATCCAAGTGATATCCTGCTCATGTTTTGCTTCTCTAAAAACTGCTTTTTTCAAAACTAATGTGCTGTATATGTGGGTCTTTAACCTTACAATCACTTCCCCATGCATCATCTGACTTGACAGCCATAACGACTATAAGAGGTACCCTTGATTGAAACATGACAGTTCTTATGCAACAAACGTTTGATTGCCTGCTAAGTACTGGAGAAACAGCTCTGAACAAGCCCCTGCCTCAAGGCACTTGCTGTCCAGAGGTCGAAGAGGCAAGGAAATACTGTGCTTCTGAGGAGATTTGACAGGAAACGTCCCATGTGTTATGCTAGTATCACAGAGACAATTTCTATGTCTAGTGTCAGTGCTGTGGGGTGTTCTCAGCCCCGTCTCCCAGACCCCAGGAGAATCACGGCCTTCTATTCCGCTTTGCCTCATTTCCGGCACTCTTGGGAGAGTCTGTCTTTGTCAGCCATGACTGCGGACTGCTGGGCTTCCGCATCAAGAGAATGGGGAGTGAGAAACTGAGGAGGCGTAAGGAACGAGGGGACAGTTATTTCTTCCTGGACTTGTTCCTTGGATCCACCATTATAAAGGGCCCCTGGTGTGGGCAAAGCAGAAAAGACACTTAAAAAGAAGTTCAGAGGCTAAGCCATTACACATAAAATCAGGTAAGAAGGTTTTAGGGGCCATCAAAAAGGCATAGTCATGACCAGTTCCCTCTGACCTAGGGTCTAGTCCCATGCCCCCAACCCCAGAGACGGAAAGGGCTCTTTTTCTCTCCAAGTTCTTGCTAGTCTGTGGCCCAGACAGGCAGTCACAGTAAACAATGGTACATTTTTCATAATGGTAATTATGTTCCAGAGTTTAGAACATTCAGTTTGAGCCAACACCATAGGTAGGTATCAGCATAATGTCATAAGCTCTCCAAATGATGTACGGATCGAAAAAGAAAAACAGAATTGGAGGACTCACACTTCCTGGTTCCCAAAATTATTACAAAGTTACAATAACCAAGTGTGGGTAAAACTGTAATATTTCCAGAATATCTCACCTGGCTTTAGTATATCTGCATATCAATAGGCATTCAGAGGTAGAAAGAATTTGCATCATTCCTCAAGGGTGCAGAGAAGTTCATCTCTATATCAATGGGTAATTACCTGGGCCAGGAGGGCTTATCTGTACCTGAGAGGTGAGGGGAGGGCCGGTTTTGTTTCTGCTGGAGCGGGAAAGAGAGAAGGCCCAAGACTGCAGTTTGTGAGCAATAAACGGATTTTAAACTTTATTTTTCCCTTTGACTGATTTTGGTTTTTAGAGGTATTTTGCCCTGGGATTTCCTCTCCCCAGACTTACACTAAGACAGTGTAGAACTGGTACAAGGATAGACATATAATAGAAGAGAATTGAGGTCCAGAAATAAACCCACACAACTATGGCTAATTGATTTCAACACAATGCCGACACCATTCAGTGTGCAAAAGAGTAGTCCTCAGCAGATGGTGATGGATAGCAGGATAGCCACGTGCAAAAGGCAAAGGTAGATCCTTACCTTACAACAGATGAAAACCTAAATGGAAAAGCCCAAACTGTAAAACTCTTAGAAGAAAACATATAGGTAAATCTTTGTGAACTTGAATTTAGCAATGAATTTTTAGATATAACAAATAAGCAAAAGCAACAGAAGAAAAAAAATAGATGTATTGGACTTTGCAAATTTTGTCCTTCAACGTATATTATCAAGAAAGTAAAAATAAAACCCACAGAATCAGAGAAAATATTTGCAAATCATAAATCTTATAAAGGACTCATATCTAGAATACATAAAGAACAGTTACAAACCAATAATAAAGGACAAATAACCCAATTTAAAGATGGCAAAACATCTGAGTAGATATTATTTCCAAAGAAGATAAACAAATAGCCAATAAGCTCATGAAAAAGTGCTCAATATCATTAACCACGAGAGAAATGCAAACCAAAAGCACATTTCATACTACTTCCTACCACTGAGATGGCTAAGACCTTGTTGGAGAAGACGTGAAACCCCCATACACTCTCAGTGGGAATGTACAATGGTCTAGTCACTTTGGAAAGCAGTTTGACAGTTCCTCAAAAAATTAAGCACAGAGTCATGTGACCCAGCAAATCCACTCCTGGTAGTATGCCTGAGAATAAGGAAAACATGTGCTCACACAAAAACTTTGACATGAATGTTCATGGTATGTGGATTATCTTTCAATAAAGCTTTTACAAAAGTTATATCCCTTTTATATTTGACTTAGATGAATATTCTCATTCAGTAAACATTTTTGAATAGCTTTGAAAAAAAAAAAAGACAATGACTAATGTCCTCCAGAAAGATTGCCTCCAACTTCACCCCTACCAGTGGCGTGAGGCTGCCTGCTCCCTGAGTGCTTGCCGCTCAGTGGCCGGCACCAGGCTGGACACGTGGCATTTTATGGTTGGCATCCGCTCTGTGCGATTGGTGTCTGTGCTATACTAAAAATATTTTTTATGTTTCTCATACCTGTTACCCTGGCCTACCTTAGGATTCACTAAATTTTCCATGTTTTTGCAAAACTGATGATTTGAAAATGATCTGATTGAATTCCCTTAATTATGAGAGGTCGATTTATTAAGCATTGCAATTTTCTTAAGGTAATCTATGCATGATTTAAATATTTAATTAGATCATAAGAATTTAAAATGAAAAGTAACGGTCCCTAGCACCATCTCAGCCCTGATCCCCACAGGCAACCACGTTACTTCCGTTAACATTTTCTGATTTTAGCTCTTGCGTGATTTTCAATACCTTTACATTTATTCGTTACCTCTAAATAATATACACAAACCCTATTTCTCCATTTATCCCTTTGAGAAGCTATCTCTTGACTTCCTGCCAGTAAGTGAACTTAGCTCATCTCTCTCCCACCTTCCATTAGTCATACCACTCTTCTTATCTCTGAGCTTTGCTTTTGTAACTTTGAATAATATACAATTGACCCTTGAACAATGCAGGGCTCAGGGGTGCCAACCTCCGTACACAGTAGAAAATACGCATATAACTTTTTACTCCCTAAAAACTTACTTGCTAATAGCCTACTCTTGACAGAAGCCTTCCCAATAACATTGTCATTTAGCACATATTTTATATATGTTTTATGTGTTGTATTCTTACAATCAAGTATGCTAGAGAAAAGAAAAGGTTTTTTCAAGTTGTCACAAGTCTCCAAAAAATTTTCCAATATATTCATTGAAAAAAAATCTGTGAATAAGCGGACCCTTGCTATTCAAACCCATGTTGTTCAAGGGTCAACGGTCAATTTCTACAACAAGGACATAAGGTTCATAGTCTTCCCTTCTTCTGTCATTTTCCCCTTTTCCCTTTCCACATTCTGCTGTCTGTACCCACAACACCCACACTGGCAAGGCCAACGTGAGCTATTGCTTGTGGTCTCCTCTGAGGCAGTAACTGCCTCTGTGCTGCGTCAGTACTTTGATTCCAAAAGCTAGAACTCAATAAAGTGCTCGTGTTATTATGAACATATAAATATTGTTCACCGCAGATCCAAGTAATACTGTTTATCTTTCCATTTCTTGTTCCTTTGCAGCTTCTAATTGCTTATTTATTCTGGCATTGCTGGCTTTATTGCGTCTCAAATTTTTTTCCAGTCTCCAAATAATACTATCCAATGTATGCAATTTCCTTTTCCAAAATACCTCCTTCCTGGACACTAGCTTCCCCCACTGATCGTGTTTCTAGGTTTGCTGAGGAGCTGCTTTCTGGAACTTCCCTTTGTCATTCTCCTGGGCTCAGGTCACACATCTCAGGTCCTGGTATCGCTCCTCCTGGAAAGGCTGCATGAGAGCTAAACCTGCTCTGAAAACATCTTTATTATTTCATCACACTTGATTTATAATTAGGCTGAGGATAGAATTTCCAGATAGTAATATTAGAATGTTTCTGTTTGTCAGAAACCTTGGTTTAAGAATGGAGGGGTAGGAGGTTTCTGGTGGAAGTAACCAAAAAGTCCTAAGTTGAATGGCCTTCGGGTATGGGTTGATGCAGAGGTTCACAGAGTTGAATAGGCTCTATTTCCTTTTTTTTAAAAGTGATTTGCCCACTTCCCTGCTTTGTGATCAGGGAACGTGATCTGCATTTTTTAAAATGTTTTTTGACATCTGTTGAAATATATGTCCTGAATATATGGTTAATTTTAAAAGTGTTTCTTGGATTTTGGAAAAAACATGTTCTTTCCTCTTAACTGAGGTATAATGAGTTTCAAGAAATACATATTAGGTCATTCAGATGACCAAATATACATTTCCCAGGTATATTTGGTCTTTGTCCACAGTTCCTGGAAACACTGCAGAGCCTTAAAGGTGAAGCGGGTGTCTTGCCATGTTGATGAGAGACTTTGGACCCCATCCAAGGGCAGGGGCTGGCGGCCGAACCAGCCAATGGCCAATGATTCGGTCAGTCCTGACTGCAGTGGAGCCTCACAGACCCCGAGAAGAGCTTCTCGCTCAGTCGGATCCCGCTTCTCGGTGGGAGAGAGCTTCTCTGCCTGGGGAGCCAGAACGCCTCCACGTGCCACCGAGCCCGGCCCCAAGCTCCACGAGGACAGAAGCTCCTGTATTTGGGACCCTGCCCTGTGTCTCTCCACCTGGCTGTTAACTTGTATCCTTTATTAAACTGGTAAACATAAGTGTTTCCCTGAGTTCCGTGAGCCACTCTAGCAAATTAATCAAACCTAAGGGGGAGGTCATGGGAGCCTCCAACCTGTAGCCGGTAGGTCAGAAGCACAGGGAGCTGCCCAGGGCTTGCAACCAGTGTCTGGAGGGGGCAGTGGAGGGCAGTCTTGTAGGACGGGGTCCTTCACCTGGGGAACCTGGTGCCGCCAGCTCCGGGCAGACAGCATCAGAATTGAGTTGAGTTCTTGGACACCCTGCTGGTGTTTGGGAATTGCTTGGTGTCATGTGGGAAGACCCCTCCCACATACACACACTGGAATTGGGTCCAGGACCCCGAAAGGGGTTCTGCTACTATTATTGCTGTGTAGGAAAAAAATCACAATAACAAAAAGTCATTTATTTTTTTCAGATTCTATAAGTACTCATATTATTTTATATTTCAAAAACCTAGTTTTCTTAGTATTTTTTCTTAGTATTTCTCTGGTGTGTTTTTGTCCCTGGAATTACTCTATTCCCTCCACCCTCTGTTGTACTCTGGTGGTAGTGATGAGGACCATTTTAAACCAAAGCATTACTTAAACCATGTATGGTGTAAAATCTTTATGTCCCATACAATGGGGAGATGACAGCCTCTTCAGCAGCTGGTGTTGGAAAAACTGGACAGCTACATGTAAGAGAATGAAACTGGACTACTGGCTAGCCCCATACACAAAGGTAAACTCAAGGTGGATCAAAGACCTGAATGTAAGCCATGAAACCATAAAACTCTTAGAAAAAAACATAGGCAAAAATCTCTTGGACATAAACATGAGCGACTTCTTCATGAACATATCTCCCCGGGCAAGGGAAACAAAAGCAAAAATGAACAAGTGGGACTATATCAAGCTGAAAAGCTTCTGTACAGCAAAGGACACCATCAGTAGAAGAAAAGGACATCCTACAGTATGAGAGAATATATTCATAAATGACATATCCAATAAGGGGTTGACATCCAAATTATATAAAGAACTCACACACCTCAACAACCAAAGAGCAAATAATCCAATTAAGAAATGGGCAGAGGACATGAATAGACACTTCTCTAAAGAAGAAATTCAGATGGCCAACAGGCACATGAAAAGATGCTCCACATCGCTAATCATCAGAGAAATGCAGATTAAAACCACAATGAGATATCACCACACACCAGTGAGGATGGCCAACATCCAAAACACAAACAACAACAAATGTTGGCGAGGATGTGGAGAAAAGGGAACCCTCCTACACTGCTGGTGGGAATGCAAATTAGTTCAACCATTGTGGAGAGCAGTATGGAGGTTTCTCAAAAAACTCAAAATAGAAATCCCATTTGACCCAGGAATTCCACTCCTAGGAATTTACCCTAAGAATGCAGCAGCCCAGTTTGAAAAAGGCATATGCACCCCTATGTTTATCGCAGCACTATTTACAATAGCCAAGAAATGGAAGCAACCTAAGTGTCTATCAGTAGATGAATGGCTAAAGAAGAAGTGGTACATATACACAATGGAATATTATTCAGCCATAAGAAGAAAACAAATCCTACCATTTGCAACAACATGGATGGAGCTAGAGGGTATTATGCTCAGTGAAATAAGCCAAGCCGAAAAAGACAAGTATCAAATGATTTCACTCATATGTGAGTATAAGAACAAAGAAAAAATACTGAAGGAACAAAACAGCAGCAGACTCACAGAACCCAAGAACGGACTAATAGTTACCAAAGGGAAAGGGACTGGGGAAAATGGGTGGGAAGGGAGGGATAAGGGGGAAAAAGGGGCATTACGATTAGCAGACGTATTGTTGGGGGGGGCACATGGGAAGGGCTGTACAACTCAGAGAAGACAAGTAGTGATTCTATAGCATCTCACTACGCTGATGGACAGTGACTGTAATGGGATTGGTGGGGGGGACCTGATGAAGGGGGTAGTTTAATAACCATAATATTGCACATGTAATTGTAGAATAATGATACCAAAATAAATTATTTTAAAAAAATCTTTATGTCCCTCTAGCTAGGAGAGTCTGGTGCATGGGTACTCAAAAATATTTGGATTAACAAATAAAATGGAACAGCAAGTCTAATCAAAGTGGTTAAAAATTCTGTTCTGTTCATCGGTATCTCCACCCATTTCTGCAACTTTCCGTTTGCTTCATTTTTATTAGCTATTTGAGACCGATATCTAGTTTTCAGAGGGAATTTCTTAGGGACAGAATATCTTTGACCATATCTTTTGCCAGCTTTTTTATCCACCCAACTCCTGACTATTCATTCATGAAGAGCACCAAAGCCTGTGGAAGAGTGGCTCCTATTCATAATTACATTAAAGGAACTCATGGAGGGTTTGATTTCGCAAACTCCCAGAAATGTCCTCAAGACAATCACCTGTGCTCCCAAACAGGCTGGGACTGGATCAGAGACATCGGTGGTCTGCTCCTCTTGAGAACACCCAAGGCTGGTGGAAATTTGTCCGGGTTAATTTATGGAACAAATCTAGCTCATCCAGAAAAATTTCTCTTTTCCTAAAATGAAGCTTCTATATTGAGATGTACATCAGCAGTTTGTTCTTTTTAAGGACACAGTCCCCATCAGGCTCTGCTGCCCCAGTGACATGGGCACAATTTGAATCTGATATGCAGGAGGTTTGCCCTGGCTGCTAATACTGGCAAAGGGAGCTGAGTTTTTCCCATTGGGTGAGCACTCTGCATTTAATAAAAGCAAGATTCTAAAACTTGGCTTCTATTCTACAACATCTAGGTCTTGTAAACTTACATGTGGCTTGGGGACCATGCAGATGATATACAGGGGTAGTTATTTCAGCCAAAGAAATCTTCAGTGGCTCCTGTGAGGTCCAGTCTAACAGCTTCACATGATTCTTATTTGAGAGAGACCAGATGTAGCTATTTCCTTCAGGGTGACTAAGTCACAAAAATTTGATCAGGTATCAATTATTTTTAGATGGTCATATTTCTTAATGAATTCTCTTCTTTAACAGCCTTAAACAGGAGGTGCTACTCAATAATTCGTTGTGTATCGCTCTGGAGAATGTTATTAAGGACCACTTTCTAAGCATCTCTTCAAGATAAGCACCTCCACTCTGGAATCTGGAATAAATCAAGGTAGCTGGGCCAGTACCCTGGGTTCACTGGGGTTTTCCACTTTTTTTCTTCCTAACCTAAGCAAAATTAAAAAGCTTTCCCCCTTCTAAATTGTAGGCAACATAAAATGTTACAATAGATTGAAAAAGAAAGGTTCATTAAAAAAAAATTCCACTTGGGAACTTAATTAATACGCTTCTTTTTTTTTTTAAGCAAGCTATAAAAGGATCCTCTGTCAGAAATAAACCCTGGGAACTACTAATGCTAATTAACAAGGGGTTGCTGAAATATATCATGGGATATATTGGGTATTTATAGTATCCAAAGGAATTGGACACTATACAGCTGTTAAAAGGAATGAGATTTATCTATTTTTGCTAACACGGGAAGCTCTTCAAGACCTCTTATTATGCAGAAAGAAGCCAGATGGGGCACTCTGGGGATTGAGCCCCTCTATGAAATATTTAAAAATATGTACGTGTGTTTGCCATTCATATTTTGGTATACAAACAAAAATGTTTTCTGAAGGAACTATAAGAAATTGCTAATAACCAGGATGAGAATGACCAGATGGGGAAGTGGAATGTTACTTTTCATTGTACATCTTTCTGTGCAGCTTGAATTTTTCATTATGTACACGAGTTAATTCTTAAAAAAATATGTTATCAGAGGTTATCTGTGTAGTAGACATATTAGTATGTTCTTAATAATTTTATGCATTAAAGAAACACTAACCAGTGTTAGTTTGAACAGCTGCAGTCATGTGAATATAGTCTTGACAATAACAACTAAGCTGGTTAAATATCAAAGTTTAATCGTTTCTTTAAAATCACTAGTATATTATAGATCCAAGCTCTTCGAGTCTAACAGAAAAGATGCTTATGCAAGAAAACCTTTGATCTGATATGTGAAATAGGTTCTGGAATCTAGCTGAGTCTGGGTCGAGGAAGCTGTTTTGAAATGTGATACACAAGAATTAGAGCTTTTAAAAATAATATTAGAGCGAAATTTTTGAAAAACATGAATGCATGATGATTTAGAAAAAATACATAGGATGAATGTATATAAACTTTGATTTTTGTCAAAGATGGCAAAATTCACCATGTTTCTTAAGCAATACCACCAGGAGAGGACAGAGAAACAGGCATTGGATGTTTTCCTTCCGTGAAGGGGTTGCTCAGGGCGTTCTGCATTTCTTTCTCTCTGCCTGGGGTTGAAATTCCTTGGAATTAGGCCTGCGCATTCAGCTAGCACGCGGGGGCTGTTCTCCTGCGGCCTCAGGCCGCCTGCCGAGTGTGCGGTGCTCACACGCCCCTCAGGCGTGCGGATTGGCTGATGGACCATGAAGCAGGATGGAAGTGGATTCTGGTGTACATCATGCTCTTGAAATTAATGATCACCTCAAAAGTGGTTCCAGTCTACATTCAACAGGACCTGTGAAGTAATTTTCACTCAGCTTGAGGTTTTTATCTGGTTAAAAGTAGACTTTTCTGTTTCCTTGAAGTTGAATCTCAAAGGCAAGTGGCTGTGATCTCTCAGTAAAAAAGAAGGGAGTCGATTCACAGTCGTGACTTACAAAGAACTTTAGTGCCTGAAGGCGACAGAGAAAAAGGAGGTGGGACAGGCTCGGGCGGGAGGGACACAGGCTTCCATGGGGGTTCTGAGCCCCTTCTCAGAGCTCGAGGAGACTCAGAAACATTCTCTCCTTAGCATACGATGTCTCCGAAGGCTGCTCCGGTCCCCCATCCTTACTCAGAATGCTCCATGTGAGTAGTCAAATTTAGGACAAAACTCCACTATTTACAGAGAGAATATTTTAACATAATTTCTTTGTAGGAGTTGACTTGCCACAAATGCATTTCAATAAAATATACCCAAATATTTGAAATACCAGTCAGGTCGTAGCTGAGAGTCTGTACATTGGCCCTCAGATCCACTACTGGTCGATCGCTGACGATCCCCTCCATGACATCAGAGTGGTGACTCTTTTGTTTCATAAATTTTCTGAAGAAGGTTTTCCTCCCTCTGGGTGCTTCTGGATATCTTTGGACCTTGGCCTCGGATTTGACCCTTGCCCTCGGTGCAGTTCAGTGTTCCTTCTAGCTCAGACCCTTGGAAGGCGCGCTCCAGGCCTTAACCCTCTGTTGCCTGGTTTGCTCATGGTACTATTACTTAGTTTGAATCCACTCCTTTTTCCATCTGCCACAAGATGTTGTGAATCTCCATCCAAACTTCGAATTTGTTTGGCCCAATTGTGCCTCTTTAAAAGCCCTAAAAGTTGGTGTGTTTATTGTCTTTTGACTTTGAGCACTCCGGGCTTGTTTACTTCCCACGACCCTTTGTCCCTGGGTGTCCCTGTATGTAAACAGTTTTGCGGCATCAAACTCCAGCTCCCAGTGGCCTGGCCGGCGGAGCCAGGGTTCAGAGAGACATCTCTTTCTGAATTGTGCTCCGCGTCTCCGGGCCCCAGAAGGGCTGCTTTCAGTAGCAGTCAGACGTCATTTTTTTCTCCACATGCTCTTATTTTTAGGTGAGCTTCTCCAGAGGAACAAACTGTAAGAGAATTTGCATCCATCTTTCAATTATCTTTCATCTCTCGTTCTCACCAAGTATAAAGCCCCGTATTTCCCCATATCTTTAGGCATGTGTCTCCATAGTCAGCCTTCTTGCAGAAGGAAGATATTTCTACCTTCTTGCCCAAAAGGCTTTGACTTCGATCTCCCAAAGGCCAACATCCCATCCCAAATCCTTAGGAGAGGAACTGGTTTCTGCCTCCAAACAGCCCTGTATGGAGGGAGAAGGTCCACTGCTTTCCACATTTGCCCACCTGCCCTCCAACACCCACCCCAAATAGCTGCATGACAGAACATGTCGGAGCAGAGGCCTGGCAGCGAGTCCAGAAGGGAAGAGAGCCGGGCTCAGGGTCAGAGCGAGACCCAGAGGGCGCTGCTTCCCTGAGCATAATGGCCTCTTCAGGGGAGGAGCCCTCACACACCCCTTCTTGGGGGGGCCCCTTTGCCTACAAACCTGGGCTGAGGGAAGGAGTCCAGAATGAAGCAAAGCATGCATCTCTGCTGTTCTATTTACAAATTTATTTTCCCAGCATAGGGGACCAGAAATTGCTTGCTGATCATGTTGAAACCAGGAACTGCAAACCTGACACATAGAAATCAACTCCAGGCCTGTTTTGCTAGCACAGTTTTAAAAAATCATTTGAATTCAAATGCCTCCTCTAGTTGCCTTAGCCCGGCTGCTCTGTTCCCAGTCCCCCAGGCCATCTGAGTTTACACCCTCTTAGACTCAGTGAGTACTGAGGACCCGCAGAGACACCTTGGACAGACCATGCAAAGGCTGCAGCTCCTCCCTAGTAAATGTCCCTGGAACTTCGGATCTCATGAAATATGGTAAGTGGCAAAGTTAGGGAGTTTGGACACAGGGCTCGATGCTGGCCAGGAAAGGTGGGGAGGTGTCTCCGGATATAAGAAAGGGATCGTTGAAGGGTGGGGAGGGTTTTTGAATAGAGAGCGGCCTGAGATTGAATGTGTGGGCAAGCGCTTGAGGGCGGCAGGAGAGGGGCCTACCCGAGCTGGGATTGTGTCACGGAGCAGGGACATTGTGTCTAACTCCAGGGGTAGCAGATTCCTATCATGCTGACAGGGGTTTTTTATTCTATGTCTCTTTTTAATGCTCTTATGTCCAATACTTGGTCTGATTTTGTCCATCTGCATTGCCCAAACTGCCCCTCTCAGCCAGAGCAAGACTCTAGATTTGCTTTTTTGTGATGTCTTCCCTTAGAGTCTCCTAGATTTCCACACCTACCACTTAAAACCAGGGGTCTTCCACAGCATCAGGCACATGAAAGAGCCACAGGCGGAGCCTGCCCAGGGCCAAGGCCAGGGGCAGAGAACACGTGTCAAGTGAATGTCTACAACAGTCACATGAGGTTTACCTTGTTCCATTACCATATGTCATGCACTGAATGTTTAAGGCAGGATTGTTTATTTTTATGATCAATCATTGCACTAAGCCAGTGTGTTGATAATCACATTTATTTCAGGTATAATTACTTTGCAGGTTAATTGTTGAAACATTAACTTTCTTAGAGGCTAGGCTAAGTTGACTATGAACAGTTATGTGATTCTTTTGAAAAATATTGGCATCCTCTAGCAGTTAAAGGTCTATATGCCTTTCCGTGTACAACCTCTCCACCAAGACATATGTGTAAGTAAAAGCAAGTCTCAGATCAAATTCTGCCAACATACACACAAACACGTATTCGCATGTAAGCGCAAAAAGAGTCTTTCAAACTCTTTCCCCGTTCTCTTGTCTTTTTTGGTATGCTGACAAACCCCTTGCTGGAAATATTCAGTTTGATGTGGTCATAACAAAATTTTGACAGCAGGATCAGGTGGAAAAGTGGCAGAGGCCGCCCTCCATGGGTGGGGCCACAGGACGGAATTCTAAACCTACAGCCTCATAAAGGGGTCTGCCGAATCAAAGGAGGAGGTGGCAGTGGGGATCCTCTCAGCCAACCATACGCCCTAATGCCACTCATTTCTCCAATGAAAACAAATGCTACAATTGCTATTAGACCCTCTGAGGCAGATGGAGATGGGATTATTTGAAGCCCTTGCCCTTCCCTCCGGAGGCTAAATTCCTGTTATGAGTTCTTTATATGTGAACCAACAATTGCTGCCTGATCACACTAAGGCCTGGATGGAAGGATGGATGTAGGTGTCATCTGGTTTGCCTGTATTTTAGGTCCCTTCCCTTCAATCCTCAACACTGCCCTAAAGCCACCTCCAGTAAAAATATCGCCAAGTCAAAGGGCATGCTCGCTACTTCCACACAACTGCTGTACAAACCTCTAGGAGCCCCCAACCTCTCTTGCATCCTGATGATATTGCCATCCCTGAATTTCTGCTGTAGAGAAATATAAGAGCCCCCACTGCTAGAATCCAAATGCAAGTGATGGGTTCACAGAGCCCCTGAGAAGCTGGCTGGATGCATGAACAGCAGGCCCATTGCTCAGATGCTCTCCAGGAGCAAAGGACTTGCTCCTTGAGTTGCTGCAAGTCCCGTAGGAGGCAGGTCTCAGTTACCAGTTCCCTGGGAATTGCCCGGGCTGAAAACAGCTACTTCACCCAGACTACTCCTGAGGTTGCAAGTTCCCAGGACAGTTTGCATCCAGAGACTGACCGACGGGGTAGAAAGTTCTGGCCCCTTGCCACAACTCCTCTGAAGGTCCTTTCCAGCCCCAGAATCAGCTTCTACCCCTGACCAATCCTGCCCCCTTCCCTGTGCCCACACATGTGGATTCAGGGGTGCTCCCCCATTAACCTCCTCTACACTAATCTCCATCTCGGAGCATTTTTCTTTAGGAATAATTTGCTCCAAAGTCACAGGTTTGCAGCAGTTCCCACGTATCCTTGCAGCATGAGTAGCTCACCCATACCAGACAAGATGTCAGGAGCATCATGAAATGGAGAGACCAGAAGCAGAGCACCAGGCAGGCCAGATTCCTTTGGTGCCACGCCCTCTGCACTCTCTCTTCTGGGGGTGCCTACATTCTGCTTCAGGTTCTTTGTTTCCAGGTTTTGACTACATACTCAGTTGTTCAAAAGATGATCTTTAAGAACTGAGTCTGAAATTTAGTTTTAAATTGTATTGAAATACAAATGCATGCATCAGCCCCTGCTTTCACTGATTCTTTCTATTGTTTTATTCTTCTCTATTTTATTTCTGCTCTAATCTTTATTATGTCCCTCCTTCTACTGACTTTGGGCCTCATTTGTTCTTCTTTTTCTAGTTTTATTAATTGTGAGTTTAGACTGTTCATTTGGGATTGTTCTTCTTTCCTGAGGTAGGCCTGTATTGTTATAAACTTTCCTCTTAGAGCTGCCTTCACTGCATCCCACAGATTTTGGGGTGTTGACTTGTTGTTTTCATTTGTCTCCATATATTGCTTAATCTCTGTTTTATCATTGATCCATTGATTATTTAAGAGCATGTTGTTAAGCCTCCATGTGTTTATGGGCTTTTTTGTTTTCTTTGCATAATTTATTACTAGTTTTATACATGTGTGGTCTGAGAAGCTGGTTGGTACAATTTCAATCTATCTGAAATTACAGAGGCTCTTTTATGGCCTAGTATGTGATCTATTCTGGAAAATGTTCCATGTGCACTTACTTGAGAAGAATGTGTATCCAGCTGCTTTTGGGTGTAGATGTCTGTTAGGTCCATATTTTCTAATGTGTTGTTCAGTGCCTCTGTGTCCTTACTTATTTTTTGTCTGGTTGATCTGTCCTTTGGAGTGAGTGGTGTGTTGAAGTCTCCTAAAATAAATGCATTGCATTCTATTTTCCCCTTTAATTCTGTTAGTATCTGTTTCATATATTTAGGTGCTCCTATGTTGGGTGCATAGATTTTTATAATGGTTATGTCCTCGTGTCGGTCTGACCCTTTATCATTATGTAACGTCCTTCTTTGTCTTTTGTCACTTTCTTTGTTTTGAAGTCTATTTTGTCTGATACAAGTACTGCAACTCCTGCTTTTTTCTCCCAATTAGTTGCATGAAATATCTTTTTCCATTCCTCCAGTTTTAGTCTGTGTATGTCTTTGGGGATGAAATGAGTCTCCTGTTGGTAGCATATAGATGGGTCCTGTTTTTTATCCATTCTGCATCTCGGTGTCTTTTGATTGGTGCATTCAGTCCATTTACATTTAGGGTGATTATCGATAAATATGTACTTATTGCCACTGCAGGCTTTAGATTAGTAGTTACCAAATGTTCAAGGGCTGCTTCTTTACTATCTAACTGTCTAACTTAACTTGCTTATTATGCTATTTCAAACACAATCTAAGGGTTCTTTTTTTTTCTCCCTTCTTTTTCTTCCTCCTCCACTCTTTATATATTAGGTGTCATATTTTGTACTCTTTGTGTATCCCTTGACTGACTTTGGGGATAGTTGATTTAATTTGGCATTTTATTAGTACTTAATTGGTCTACTTCCTTTACTGTGGTTTTATTTTCCCTGGTGACAGCTATTTAGCCTTAGGAGTACTTCTATCTAGGGCAGTTCCTCCAAAATACACTGTGGACATGGTTTGTGGGATGTAAATTCCCTCAAATTTTGCTTATCTGAAGTTGTTTAATCCCTGCTTCAAATTTAAATGATAATCTTGCTGGATACAGTATTCTTGGTTCAAGACCCTACTGTTTCATTGCATTTAATATACCATGCCTCTCCTTCTGGCCTGCAGTGTTTCTGCTGAGAAGTCTGATGGGTTTTCCTTTGTAGGTGATCTTTTTTCTCTCTCTGGCTGTTTTTAATACTCTGTCTTTGTCCTTGATCTTTGCCATTTTAATTATTATATGTCTTGGTGTTTTCCTCTTTGGGTCCCTTGTATTGGGGGATCTGTGCACTTCCATGGCCTGAGAGACTATTTCCTTCCCCAGATTGGGGAAGTTTTCTGCAATTACTTCCTCAAAGAGACTATCTATCCCTTTTTCTCTCTTCTTCTTCTTCTGGCACACCTATAATGGGAATATTGTTCCATTTGGATTGGTCACACAGTTCTCTTAATATTCTTTCATTCCTAGAGATCCTTTTTTCTCCCTGTGCCTCAGCTTCTTTGTATTCCTGCTCTCTAATTTCTATTTTGTTTACTGTCTCCTCTACCTCATCTAATCTGCTTTTAAATTCCTCCATTGTATGTTTCACTTCAGATACTGTGTTTTTCAAAGTTTCTATCTCTTTCTTGAAGTCCTTCCTGAGGTCTTAAATATTTTTCTGTAGTTCTGTGAACTTGTTTATGATTTTTATTTTGAAATATTTTTCAGGAAGATTGGTGATTTCAGTTTTACTTAGCCCTCTTTCTGGTGTTTGTGGGATTTTGGTTTGTACCAGGTTCTTTTGCCATTTCCTATTACTAATGACTGCTATGGAATAATAACTTTATGTAGGCAGCACCCTCTAGTGCCCAGAAGCTCTGCTCTCTGGAACTGCCCAGCCCCTGGAGCGATGGTGAGGGTTGCAGGCACGCAGCACAGTGCCTGCCAGGAGGAAAGAGCTCTTTTCTGCTTCCCGGCTGCATTGCCTGCCTCCACTGTCAGGGCCAGTGGGCCAAGCACACAGAGAGGAACCTCTATGCTATGCCCCTGTAGCTGCTGTAGTTGGGGTTGCCCTCTGGCTTGCCTGGTGCAATAGCAGGGGCAGCAGGTTTGTGAACCAGTGCTGGCCGGGAGGAAGGAGCAGCAGGCTGTGTATTGCAGTGGGCAGCCTCTGGAGTGGGTTGCCAGATGGGGATGGAGCGCCTGAAGCTTCTGAAATTTTCCAACCTGCTGAGCTGTGTGCCAGGAATGATTTTGTCCACCTGTCCTTTCTCCTGAGCAGTAAGCTCTGTGTAATCCTTGCCCTTTTAGCAGCCCTCCTGCTGTTGGGAAGTCTTTCAAAGTGCCACCTTTCTTTTGTCCCAGAGCAGCCAGTTGTGGGTGTCTGTTCTCCACAAGTGGCTGGAATCTCTGTCTTTCTGAGTATTCCACCTGTCTTTGCTTTCCAGCCCCTTGAATCTCCAGAGCACCATGTAATGTGGGTTTCTGCTCCCAGAGCAGATCTCCAGAGGTGGGTGTTTAGTGGTGCTGGGCTTCTACTGCCTCCCACTCTGTTTCTCTTCCTCCCATCAGTGAGCCGTGTTGGGGAAGGCCTTGGGTCCCGCTGGATCATGGCTTTGCTACTTTACCCTTTTCTATAAGGTCTTCTCTTTTCCCCAGATGTAGGCCGTGTGTTGTAGTCTTATTTCTGGTCACTCTTTCAGGATTAGCTGTATTTTCATGTTATATATAGTTTTGGGGGGAGGTTTCTGCCTCACTTCTCATGCTGCCATCTTGTTTCAGGTCTCCCACCTTGGTATATTTTATTCCAAGATTAAACTGTGCAGGGAGCCTGGAAGAAAACATAGAAAGCAGACACTGGCCAACAGCGGTCAAGCTCATTTTCACTTCAGTTATCTTTCCTAAATTCCAGAAAAATTTTGGAGTTTCAACCAGTAAGGTTTGATGAAAGCTTATCAGCTGAGAGTAGCCAAGGAGAAGGGATGACTATGTCCCACTACAGGCTGAAGTGAAGCTAAACCACTCAGTGCAGCTCCCTAAAATGAATGCACTTGCACATGTGCATACAAACACACATGTACACACACACATGTGTGCACGCACAGGCACACACATGTACACACTCACACACACATGCACCCTAAAAGCAATACACAAACTCAATGCTTGATCATTCCAATCTGGCTATTGATAAAACTTTTTTGAGAAACTATGGAAGGAAGTGCTATATAAGTTGAACTTCAGATCACTTTACAATTTGAATTTCTAAGTGGGAATGTCTTTGAGATTTGTGCGTTTGTGTTTGTAATCATCACCCCACATTTCTGAATATTTTCTATAGAACCTGGGCCAGATGCCGGCTGCCACATACACAAATGACTAATGACAACACAAATCAAGATATATTATAGCCAACAGGAAGGGAAGTGAGGAGAAGTAGAGAGGTGGGGACTTTATTCTCATCTCCAAGAAACCATGGATTACATCCCAATAAAAAGGAGGAAGCAGTAGCCTGTGCAAAGGAAAAAGTGTGAATGCGGGAGGCAGAGGTAGAGATGGGCCTAACATGTATCTGGGATGTTCAGTAAGTTAAGTTTGCCTACAACACAAGTTTCAGGTGTAGGGTAATAAAAGACTGCTGTGAAATGGTTCTAAATAGTGGTTGAGCTGAAATGCCAGTTTAAGGGATTGGACATTTTTAAACCATTGGGAAACTGTGGAGGGTAGTTTAGGGGTGATTTTGTTTAGGGAGGGGAGGAAATGTGATATATACAAATGCTGCCTCAGGATGATTATCCAGCCATGACGTGTGATGGGTCAGATGGAGAGAGAGTGAGGCTTGAGGGTGAGGGACCCAGCAGGCTCAGGGTAAGAAAATGAAAGCTTGGCCCAAGGCTACCAGTTATAAGCACCTGCTCTGTAACCTACATTACAGGTGGTGTGAGTGCCACCCCGTACATCTTATCTCACGTGACTTTCACAGTGTCCTGTGGAATAGTAGGTATCTGGTATTCCCCATCTCACAGATCAGGAAACAAACTCTGAGAAGTCCAAGGTCACACAACAAGCAGATGACACACATGTGGGATCTGAATCTGATTTTTTCTGATGTCAGAGTTCATGTTCCTTCTGCTTTGACACATACATTAGCCTCTTGTTTTTAATAATGGCTGGTCATCACAGTAACAGAGGACATGGAAGGGGACCATACGTAGGAAAGTGTCATTCTTGTCACCTCACTGTCCTTAGGCTGAGCCGTGATTTTGTAGCACAATATCCTCTTATTTCCATCTTGGGCCTGCAGAATGAAAACCATTCCATGCTGCAAGGGTCTCCCTGAGGGCTGTTGTGTGATTGCTGTGAAACAGACTGAGTAGCCAAACCTATTTCAGGTTTGTGGGAAATAGCAAAGGACAAGACAGTGATCATAAAGGTGCAATTGAATTACGTTGTGCCGTGGCCCCTGGGATAACAGCTGTTTTCCAGGTCTACAGTTGTTCTCATTAGGAAATTAAAAACACCAAGCCCTGCGTCCATAGACTTGCCCTGCTCTGGCCACGTGGTGACAGGAAGCCCTGTGTTTGTACAGGTGGGGGACCAAGCGGCCTCACAAAGTGGGTGGTTGGAAGCCCTGCCCAGAGCGCAGGTGGGCTGTCAGAGGAAAAGCAGACCCAGGAAGAGGCTTGTGTGTTCTGACGCTGTCAGCAAGCCTCCGCGGGGGAAAGTGGCCAGCAGGCCCCTCCACATTGGTGGGTCCTTTCAGAGCCAGACCCAGCTAACGGCTGGGGGTTCTCTCCACCCCACCTCACGCAGAAGGATCTGGCCCTTCTCTCTTCAAACTTAATTCCCTTTTCTGAACACGTCCTGAAAAATCATCTGCAACTTGATACCTGTATATACAGCTAAGCACCAACCAAACTAAATATGGGTCTTTAAGAATGCATATGGGAAGCTCATGTATTTCAAAAAAGCTGTTTGTTTAAAGGCAAAGGGAATGAGCAACACAAGACTTAGAATGGGGCCTACCCACGGTTCGGGTCTGGGAGGCCAGGGGCCAAGGTGGCTGGACCGCCCAGGTGGCCACCATGGTCAGTGTCCTCACTTCTGAGTTGGGGGGCCCGCCCATGAGTGCTGATAAAATCACTAAAAACAAATAAATCTATACATACACTGCTGAGGGGCATGCATGGACCAGTGATGAGACTATGACAAGGAACTGAAATTAACACTAATCCATTCTGTCCGCCTAAGGTGCAAAAAGAACGAGAAAACATAAGACGTGATATTGCCAGGCCTCTACCAAGGCACCCTATGCCCAGGCCCCTGGCTTCCCTCGTGCCTTGCTGAGGGCCTCGGTGTGCAGCCTGATGACCCAGCCCCTGCCACCTGCTGCCTGCTGGGCATGCAGGGCCACCTATACCCACAGCAGAGCGAGACTTGACTGACAGATTGTGAAATGAGCAATGGTGGAAAAATTCATTGAAAATGAACACCAAGCGTGGAAATGATACCAAACTGTATTGGAAATTAAGTATCAACCATTATGTCTTCAATTAAAGGACATTTAATATCAGAGAGAAAGCTGGAAACGGGGAATTTTTATACCTGCTTACAATGAACAGTTCTGTAATCTCAAGAAATTAATTTCCTTCTCAGGAGCCAGACTAATTCAAGTACATCTGCTATTGTCCCCTTCCCTCCCCGCTCCTCCCCTCCTCTCTCTGTTTTTAAAATGAAACATCCTTTCCACCCTGGAAGAACACAGGAAGGTACGAGTTTGGGCTCGGTGGTCTCCAGGGCGTCTCTATTTCTGATGTGCATGCAGCCACATGGGTCATGGTGGAGCTCTGGGGTCAGCAGTCGGGGTGCAAGGCAGCTGCCATCTCCTCCAGGTGAGACTGTCCAGTTCAGTGTGAATGGGGGGCTATTATGATCCTCCTCTGACTTATTTCTCTTGGAAGTTAGAAAGTAACCTCTAGTTTCCCCTATCTCAAGTGTCAGAAACACAGAGCTAGAGTCATGGAAAACCAGAGGAAGAGAAGGAAGGCAGAGAGATTCAGATGAATGGAACTTCTGGCAGCTCCAGAAAAACCAGGTGACCACAAGGAATGTATCTCCAAACGCATCCTTGGAACTTTTTCGCTCACCACCAGGTTCACGGAATTCACGTACTCCTGGTGACATGGGCAACATTCATGGGCTTACCAGGGAATAAGTTAAAGCAGCAAAAAGGTACTGAGAAACATCTGTGTACCAGGAAGTGGGTTAGACTCCAGGGACTAATAAATGACAGAGCCAGGAATGTCCCTGCCTGGAGGAACTGGATCCACATAAACAGACTACAACGTCAGGCAGGGGCACGAGGTTGAAGATGGAACTTTTCAGGGTGTGGGGAGGGGGTGACACTGGGGACGCGGTGGTCACAGAAGTCTTCTCTGGTGGAGACTTGTGACCTGAGACCTGAGTGAGAGAGAGAGAAGCAGCCCAGGGGACACTGGGGGAGCTTTCCTGGAGGAGGGAGGGAGCGGTGGCCGAGCATCGCCTGAGCAGGACTGGCCGATGTGCCTGAGCATCTGCGGCTGGAAGAGGACGTGGGGCTGGAGTAGGAGCTGGCCACAAGGTTTTCAGGGCCTAGCGCAGGATGAAAAGGCTGGGCCCTCCTTCAAAAAGTACTAAGACCTTCAAACCAGCACCACCAGAGCACTGGACTTCATAAGGCCCTTCTCAGCTCAGGGCCCGGGTGCCTGCATGCATCCGAGCTGGCCTGGCTGGCTTGCTCTATGATGCAACACGGGGACTGAGAAGTCCTCATAGCTGATCACGAATGGCCTTGTAGCCATCACAGGGGCCTTAGGTCCTACCCCGAGCACAGTAGGAACCCATTTCGGGTTCTGAGTGGGGAGTGGCACGTCCTAGCAGGCTCAGGAGGATCTCTGACTGGTGTATGGAGACAAGCCTAGGGCACCAGGAGTGGCAGTAGGAAGGCCAGTTAGTGGTAACGAATTGTAACAGTGACAATAAATAAAGAAATAACTCTGTTCGGTGCACTTTGTCATGGCCGGACACCACATTGTCCTCGGCGCCCCCCACACGAAATATTCCATGAATTCTCTGGCTCCAGCGATGACTGAAAATGCTCTGGGGCCTGGAGCAGATCTGTGCAATGTGCTTAAAGAGCTTGGACAGGAAGAGAAGCCAGGCTGAAAGGGCCCTTGACCTTCTCGGGATGCCTTTACCTCCACTGATGTGACACCAGGCGGGGAAGGGAAATGGAAGAGAAACACACACTGCAGAAAAACTCCTTCCTGAGGGGCCCTGATCTGGAATTTCTTTTCACTTTCTTTAAAGGAAAAAGATGTTCTGAGGGCTTAAAGAATGTCTGTCAATGGCCCCTACAGGTGTCTCGAGAGGGGAGATTTGGAATTCAGGCTTGGTGGGTAGGTGGCCTCTTCAAGGTGCTACTTCAGTGACACTCCACCATTTCCTTCCCCAGACATTGAGGGGTACCTGGGGGACCCTAAACTGTGGCCTTGAGAGCAGACTTTGATGGAATTACAAGGAGGAGACTGAGGCTGCTCCCAGCTGAGAAAGGAGATAAGAAAGTTAAGAAGAAAAAAGGGAGAGGATTAGAATTTGCCAACTAACTGCTTATGAATACCAGTGTGCTCTGACATGGATCTCTGCCTATTTGCAGCGCCTTGTGGCTGATGGCTGTGTCTGCACAGTGATGGAAGGGGTCGAGAACTTGCCTAAGGTCGCCCATTTAGAAATGGGGTTTTCAGGATTCAAAGCCAAGCTCATATTTTTTCCATCTTGCCAAAACAATAACAATGGTGATTTTAGAAAGTGGCCTCATATCCTTGGACCTCCCTCTCAGTGACCCCTCCCCTTGAATCTGTGTGGGCTTATGAGTGTTTTAAACAATAAGTATGGCAGAAGAGATGCTATCTAACTTCCAGGATTAGGTCAGAAAAGGCCAGACAGCTTCCATCTGGCTCTCTTGGAATCCTCGTTCTTGGAACGTTCCCTCTTGTATCCCACCAGCCGCCCTGGGGGAAGTGCAGGGCACGTGGAGAGTCCCCGTGCTGTAAGGGTGCCCTGCTCAGCGTCCCAGGAGCCAGGCACATGGGGAAAGATGCCATCTTGGAGTGAATCCTCAGCCCCGCTGTTCTTCCCACCTGAGGCCACAGACATCACAGAGACAAGCCGCCTCTCCTGTGCCCTTTCCAAATTTTTGACCCACAGAATCCACGACACCATCTTATGGCTATTGTTTTATGCCACCACGTTTGGGATGGTTGGTCGTGCAATGATAGGCAACAAGACTCAACATTTTGCCTTGAGCTGATGTGATCGTACAAATGGATCTTAGATCACAGGTCTGATAGGCATGGAAAATATGTGCCATAGTTTTGAGACAGACTGATTACAGAAACAACAAATTAATCCTTCATTTGCTACCAACTCTGATCTTAGTTTTCTAGAAATGTCATATATTCTCTTAAATCTTGTCATTTAAATGACAGGTGTCTAAAACAAGAGGTTCTTAGGCAAGCAATTGATAGATCTCTCTATCTAAAAGTTTAAGTAAATTCTTTCCGGCTTAAGTCTGTAAAATCATGTGGAATTATATGGCAAATGACATTTCTAAATCATGGGTGGTGGGAGCAATTTTAAATCAAAGTATTTGAATGACTTCAGTTTTTTTCAAAAGTACTATGTTTTAAGCTATATTTCATACACAAGAGCCTTGGTCATATTTATATTTATTCAGATACCCAAACCATATCCAGATTACACTTGAGCATTTCTTTGAGGGCTCTGTGTACTACTACTTAATTGCTTTTGACAAGCACAGCACCCTATAAAAGATATGGTTTTCCTTTGAAAACGTCCTTCAGCTAAAAATATATTGCACTGAAGCCCAAGTGGTCGCCTCATTTCCTTCAGTGCTCTGCGGCGTTTTGTAGAATTCATGACCATGGAGAATGAGCTCTTAAACTTGATTTCAGTGTGTCAAAAAGGACACCTGGGTACCGGGATGTGAGGGGGCTGCCCTCATGCTAGAGAGCGTCCTTCTTTCCAGGACTCCAGGATTCCAGGACTCCGATGTGGGACAAGACAGCTTGGGACTTCTGGGTGGAAATAATTCTGGAGGAGCGACTTTTGAGGGGAATACTGAGGCTTCTTGAACAGAGTGTGGGAAAATGTCTGGGGCAGAATGGAAAGGAGAATACAAAACAGTGAAAAAGAGGCATTCGGCGGATCTGAGAATGAGGACAGGAGAGGAGGGAAGAGTGAGAGCAAAGCTGTGCATGATGGGGAGCAACAGAGAGCGCCCCTAATGTCCTCATCACCGACACAACCGTCTTCACGAATCCTGATGGCAAAGACGGTGGGGTTTTCCTGGCAGCCCCCCACCTGCCACTGATCGCACAAACCCACGTTCAGGTGCTGCGTCATACCCATGAACCCCAGACTCCTTCTGTGTGTGCACGAGTGGCCAAAACCCACAGGAGAGGCTTGGGTTGCGTGATAAATCTTCTGCAAGATTAAACGGCTCTGATGACTTCCATGCTGCCCTCTGGACTGTGGTCATTTTGGCGGTTAACCCTTTACTGGATTTAACTGGTGTGGCTTCAGTTGCTTGCGTTGTTAGATTAAACATGAAACAAGGGAACCCACCTCACCACCTTAACACAGCCAGAGGTCTGCTGTGAGCTTGTCAGGAATGACTCATCAAACTACTCGAAGCCAGAGGCTTCAGTAAATCTAAACATTTGATAATGCTCGTTTTTGTTTAATTTCGTGAGCGAGGCCAAACAGTCAAACCTACTGTCATGCATGAGGCAGGCAGCTTTTGTTAAAAACAGGATTGTCTTCAAGATTCCTAGAACGCCTATGTAATCGTGCTGTTTCTAGACCTATTGGAGGCTTACTTTCCAACGAGAAACACATATACAGCTTCAGATCAAGTCTAATTTTGTGGAAAACACTTTGAGAGCTATTACTACATTTTATACCTGTTCACATCCCTCACATAGTAAGTGCTCGTGTAAGGTCGGGCTCTCCAGAAACCACCCTCTGGGATGAGGACTTGTGTGGGAGGGATTTATTAAGGAGGTGCTCTCGCAGAGCCCCAGCAGGAGGGGAGGTAGACCAGCAAGGGAGTCCCACAGTTTGTCCTGCTGGCAGCGCAGAGGCGCTGGGCTTTCCTAGTTTCCAAGTGTAGAGCACTGGGGAAATAAGACCAATACAAATTCTCTACTGTGAATATAATTTGGGTGGGATTAAGATTTGGAAAAGGATTTGTGAGCTCATTTATCACCAGCTGCCACATGGATATGTGAGTGAGCATCCTGGTTCCTGTCATGAATCAGTGGTTCCAAATCCTTCCATATTGCTCGTCTCAACCTGGGAGTTGAGTTTGCTACAAGCCCGGACTGAGAAGGTTGGCCATGTCCTAATTAGCCAGAAAATGATGCTCCTTACATTTTCAGGTATTAATATTACTTTCCATTGCAACAGCCCTCCCTCCTATGGTAGGAGGAAATCAGAAAGAAAAAATGGGATACCTTCTATATTGCATAGCTAGGTTTTCATTCATTCACCTGCCTATTCAACAAATATCTATCATGGACCCTCTACAATTGAGGCATCATGCTAAGTTCTAGAGACACAAAGCAACAAAAGGTATAGTCTGTGATGGGTGGACCTCCTGGGACCAAAGAACAAAGACAGAGAAGGATGGAGGGAGACATGAGCCAGGCTAGGCCAGCAGGAGCCATCCGGGAGCCTCCTGAAAACGATGCTAAATACAATGAATTTTCATTGATCATATCTCCTGGGGCTCAATGTTTTTAAAAATATTGTCAGCTTCCTAATTTTCCCCTTTATCCCATTCTAGGAGAGTCAGAGACCACAGTACACATAGTCAGACTCCTTCCCCTCCAGCTCCAAGTCAAAATTTCCAAGTGAACCGCCCCTCAAGGATATGGACTTTGATTCTTTTCCTTTAAGTTTATTGTCAGCTCTTCTTGGCCGTTTCCAGAATTCTCTCAGCTTCTGGGCCCATGACACAGAAAATAGGTTATTTTTTAAATCAGCAATGTTTTAGGAATCTTCCCTCTCCTCTAACTTCAGTTATTATATGTAAGCTTTTATTATTGGCATGGGCATTCTTAAACTTCTAAACTGACTGTATCTTGGAGTTTAATTTTTGATATGCAAAATAAGTATTCCATGATTATGAGAGTACAATCTCTAAAAAGAGAGGAAAAAGCTCTAAGAATGTCTCACTAGCTCAGAGTCTCTGCTTGGTTTCCACACCGTGGAAATACAGGTTCTTTCGGGCTCCCAGTTCTATAGGATTCTAATGGCTTGATTGGCACAGATGTTAATTCCTTTTTTTGATGGCTTGAAATGTTGTGGTTCAGACTAACACCCACCAGATCTCCTGGGGGGCCTGAACTCTGGAAAGGCTGGTGTCATAGCCCAGCCATGTCTGGTCACCACCTCGAAGCCTGCGATGTCCTCCCCTGGCCCACACAGTTTCCCTGGGAGGCACCACGTATTGGGGTGCTCAGATGTGTTTGCAGTGACTGTCTACCAAGGACCCCCACGTAGAGGAGCGAATGCCACCTCCCGGATGGTGTTGGTGCAAAAGAAGGGTGACAATGGGACTCAAGCAAAAGGTGATTGTAAGAATGAACAATGGTCAGAATGTATCACTCAGCCAGAGTTCTGGTTGTCCCACCTGAGGTCGTGTGCCCTTACCTAGTCACTGTGGCTATGGAATCTGATGCTTCAGCTGGCCACATTGGGTCACACGCTTGGCCCCTGGAGTAGGGCTTGAGCCTCTCTTGAAGAGCACATGCTATGTATGAGAGAGGAGGGCCTCCTTAAAAGAAGTTCATGGTGCTGCTAGAAGAAAGGAAAATAAATGTCCCACGTCTCCCTACCCCTCTGTCCTACTTCTTGTTCCTCTTCAGCAAAATGTCCCAACAGAATTGCCTGTTGTTACCACCCCTGCCTCTTACCTCCACCAGGTGGGCTTGTGTTTCATCACCCACAGATGGGCCTTTCCTCTCTGGTGACACCAATGACCTCCAATGACCTCCAGCGTGCAAAGCCAGGTCAAAAGTCTGTCCCATTGCTCTTTGCATATCTCCTGTTGACCTAGGATCACTCTGTCCTTCTTCAACATGGGGACCTCACCCCGTCAGTCAGTTGCTGCTCCCTCCCACCTCTCCTGCGGCCCCTGCGGAGTGGAGGCTGCCACTCTTTAGCTGCATTCTCTCCCCAGATGCCTGAGGTGTTAAATGCAACATGCATGCCAACAGCTCCCAAATGAAGACCCCCCCCCCCCCAGCGCCACCAGGTGGGCTTGTGTTTCATCACCCACAGATGGGCCTCTCCTCTCCGATGCCACCAATGACCTCCAATGACCTCCAGCGTGCAAAGCCAGGTCATTGCATTCTCTCCCCAGATGCTTGAGGTGTTAAATGCAATGTGCATGCCAACAGCTCCCAAATGAAGACCCACCCCCACCCCCCCAGCGCCGACCTCCCTCCTGGGCTCCAGACTGTTCACTCCTCTTCTGAGGATTTTACCTCCAAATGTACCCAACTCCGCTCACCTAGTTCAGCCAGACACCCCTGCCTCCTCTTGGCCACTGCGAGGGCTAAACTGAGCTTCTGCATCGAACTCCCATCCATCGCCCAGCTTCCACTCCTGCCAGAATGACTCTATTAGAAAACACAGTTCAGGTGAAGTTACTCTCCTGCTCCAAACTGTCCACTGGCTTTCTTCTGCACTTAACATTCTGGTAAAATAAAATCCTAAGTCCTTACCAGTAGCTCCGAGACTTGTACTTGTCCTAACCCCACTGCTTTCTGGGCTCACCTCCTGCCATTGCTGACCTGTCAAGGGCGGGGACGCTGGGAGTGGTCAGCTTTGGGTGAGGGTAATATGAAGATACATTAGCCATAGAAAATTTAAAACCAATGAGAAAACTCACTTCTTCTGCTTTTCATTATCGCCCTGAACCAGGAAACCCCAAACGGTGGCAGTGATAAAATACTTCTTTCTTGACAGAAAACATTTGTTGGTCTAAATTCTGAACAATTGCTGAAAGCATGTAGAGTTTTAATAATACATTGGTAAGCTTTAAGTGAGCACATTTTTATTCTTTTTCCTTTAACAAACGTTGCCTTTTGCTTGGAAGTTAATTTGGAGTTCTCCCAAGTACAACGGTCACGGGGTCAGAGTTGACTCAGCTCGGAACACACGCACTGGTTCCAAGAGAGAATTTCTAACAGCATCACTCAAGCTCCCTTTGGACACAGTGTGTAGCCAACCCAATTACAAACAAATGCTTGTAAAGATAAGAAAGAGGAACTGACTTGCACCAATTCTGTTTTCTGTGTGGCTACTTGAAGTTTTTATTTGTGCTCAAACTGCAAAATCAAAATTTCTTCTTTTTCGATTGCTAGTTACTTTATAATTCAATGCAAGAGATTATTATGGATTGCTACAGGATTATTGTAGAAAATGATTTTGTTGCATGCAAGGAGAGTGTTAAAAACTCCTCCTAAGGTTGACTTGCTTCGGTGCATTTCACACCTCAGGCTTCATTGTGACTGTAAGCCTTCACTCCGCCTCAGTGGTTTCAGAAACAGTTTTGTCCCCCAGGGGGCGTCTAGCAGAGTCTGCAGGAATTTTAGTTGTCACAGCTGGGGTCAGAGGGAAGGAGCTGCTGCTGTATTTAGTGGGTAGCACCCAGGGATGCCCCTAAACAAGCATTCTATGTGCAGGACAGCTACCCCAGGGAAAAAATGATCTGGTCCAAAATGTCAGCATTGCCAATGTTGAGCAACATTGCAGTTCTCTCTGCCCAAAATGCTCCTGCAGCAGAGCATCTCATAGCCTGTTCCTTGTCATTCACATTTCAGAATAAAAGCACCCCTGATAGAGGTTTTCCCTACTGCCTAGAGGATAGCCCCATTGCAGCCATATAACCTTATTTATTTTCTTTGTAACACTTGCACCACCTGACTTTTTCATTTATGTGTTTGTTAATTTTTGCTTTTTTCTCTTCTGCAAATGGAAGCACAGCGATGGCAGGGATCTTTGCTCTGTTGTGCTTAGAGAAGTGACTGACCATAGGAGCTCAGTAAGTTGTGCATAATGAACGGGTGGACAGGAATAAGGCAGCAGAAATCTACCAAATTCCTACATGGGACAGAGGGCAGCATGACTGGAATCTCTATGTGCTGGGGGCTTGTTACTCGGCTTTACTTAGTAGTCATACCCATACCTACAGATCAGAATCACACTGTCGATTGTCCCAATACAGGATGGAAAACATTCCTTTTGACATAGGCACTCAGTGGTTTTTTAATGTTAATATGCCGATCAAGTAGGTAACTCTTTCTTAACTACATTTAACTTTTTTCCACCCCTTTTTTGCATATAGTTTAGACCTGAGCGAGAAGGATGAATCTGAAATATAGGAAGGTAATTTCCTACTTGATCTCTTGAACATTTTGTGTCCCATGATTGTGCCTGTGATTATATTTGCTTTTTAAATGATGCACATATATTAATAAGGCAGGTTACAGTGCTATTCATCATGATAAACTTATTTTGGTGGTAAGAGAGGGGAATTAACCATTTCCTTTAAAACCTTTTTCAAACGTCGATGTTCTTCCAGTAGGCACCCTGGACTGCATATAGGTCCCAAGGAGTCAGACATGGCCCGGAGGGGTCTGCAAGAATCACAGGCTCAAACCTGCTCAATGCCATAGCAGTCGATCATGACACGAGCCACACAAGCGCTCTCTCCCACAGGCGGGGTGTAGACGATCTGCCCCTGATGTCCAGTGATTAGACTTGAAGACTCCATGGAGAAAAAAAATGCACCACGTTGGGCCTTGGATGCCGGGATGGATTTGCATGTGGGGGCAGGGAGTGGGGAAGGCAGCGACAGCAGAGACCTGAGGGACTTGCAGGAGCAGAGACACAAACGCTGGTGCACATGGTGTGAAACAAAGCAATAGGGGCTTTGGTTTGACCAGAGTAGGGACACAAAAGGGGAGTGACAGAAAACAAAGGCAAAGTGGCCATGGGGGTTGAGCTCCAGCACACTAGAACCCCTCACTAAGGTGCTGGCCCCCACCGAGGTGTGGATGAAACCACAGGGGCTTTGGAACATGACAGTGAGATGGCCAGAGCCTCAGGAAATGCCATCTTGAGACACTGCTTGAGCAGAATCAGAGAAGACACGCTGCAAACCGTGGCAAGAGCCTGGGGGAGGCCGGAGGGCCTGGCAGTGCAGGCTGAGTCGGAGTGGGGAGAGCAGGGGCAGGTGCATGCCTTGTCGGGCCCACACATTGGTACTATAAACAGCTGCCGCTTGGCATGAACCCAAAGGAGAATCAAAGCGCTGTGCCAGGAAGCCCCAGAGTTGTGTCGTAGTACAGCCAGCTCTTCAGGTGAAGACTGTGCCTTTTAGAGGGCGAATTACAGGCCATCTCTCTCCTTGACCTAATCCTTGGACTGTCTAACCCCGCCACCCCACCTCCTGCCACACGTGACGCTCTCCTCGAGGAGCTCTGGCCCGTACAGTGGTCCGCATCCTGGGCCATTTCCAGGGGCATTTCAGCGCCCCCGTCCCTAGGCCCTGTGCCCTGTACGCCTGCCCTGCTGCCCCGCCCTTCCACGGATCTGGGACGGGTGGGTAGAACGCTACAGGACAGTCTGCTTCCATCCTGAAAAACGTGCTCGCCTGTCTTGAATGTTATTTTGAATAAATTCGATCAGTATCCCCAGCGTCCCTCTCCTTCATGATGATGAAATTGTTAAAAAAAAAATGCTTCTCCACGTAAGTATGCTCTCCACCTTCTTTAAAAAAGCTGAGAATTATCTGAAAATGTAATGAAATGGCCTTATTCCTTCAGTGTCTTTGACCAATAACATTAACAATAAGGCCCAACCATGCAGAAACCACAGTACAAGAGGATCAAAAAAGGAGGAACATGGATTTGCCATGTTGAAATTTCAATTTCTGTTTCTGCTGGTTGATGCTGGAGATGTGGCTCTCCGTACATTTTACTCATCAGTAAAAATCTGGTTTCTAGAAGGAAGAATGTACCTGCGTTGATGGCTGAAGAGGTCTTCAACTGATTTCTCCTGGAAGATCCATTCCTTGAAAGCAGAAGCAGAATGTCTCTTGCACCAGATGTAACTACCTGCCTGGGCTGAAGCACGGCCGTGATGCCAGCCACCCAGCGGAGTGCTCTGCGCGTTGGGGCCCCAGCGTCACCACCACCCAGCCGCCTGCCTGGCCTCACTGTGGCTGCATCTCCTCCTCCTGCTGCCAGGCCCACACCAGCAGCCGCATCTCCAAAGCCACTGCAGACAAGCAGCTGGCAGCAGAGGTGCTGGTCCAGTTGCCACGGTCAACACCAGGGGCCCATTGGCTGCTGCTCAAACTCGGTTCCTGTCTCGCTTGGCGACAGAAGCCAGCAGCCAGGTGTCTGCCAGGCCAGCAGGGCCACCTCTTGATGCTGCCATGCCAAGAGCCAAAGCCGTTGATGCCCATGAAGCCTTTAGTGGGACAGCTTTTTGCTTTCAGACCCTCTTCTGGTGAAGCACCTGGTCGTTAGAACTCAGGCCTGAGCTCATGGGAACGGGCTGGAGGAAAATCCATGAGACAGACACCACACTGTGCTTAAGATCACTGCTGCGGCCGAGCCCAGCTCCCCCAGCGCCACTCGGTGCCACCTGCTCCCTTTCTCAGCTGCTCTCTAGATGGAGAGCCCCCAGCATCCTCACTTCATCTCTGACACCCACACCAGCTGCCTGGCAAACTGTGAGCAAGGAGACAAAAGGGGGAAAGATGGAATATGTCAGAGAAAGTTCAACCAAGGCGGTGAAAAACCTGACACTCGAAACTATGACATTGATGCAAGAAATGGGAGAAAGCACAAATGGAAAGAAAGTGTTAATATGTCCATACAACCCACAGCCACCTGCAGATTCAAAGCAGTCCCTATCAAAATCCCAGTGGAATTTTCCATGAAAACACAACAAACAATCCTCAAATTCATATGGAACTGCAAAAGGCCCTGAGGAGCAAAGCCGCTGTGAGAAAGAACAAAGCTGGGGCGTTGCAGTCCCTGACTTCGGACTATATTACAAGGCTAGATGACCAAAAGAGTGTGTTTGGGCGTAAAAAGCATCAATGGAACAGAAGAGAAAGCCCAGAAATAAACCCACGCATATATGGTCAATTAATTCACAACAAAGGAGCCATGAACACACAGTAGGGAAAAGATAAATGGCATCGGGAAAACTGCACAGCCACACACAGAAGAATGAAATCACATCACTATCTTACACCACAAAAACTCACTCAAAATGAATTAAAGTCTTTACCGTAAGACCTGAAACCATAAAGCTGCTAGGAGAAAACACAGGCAGTGAGCTCCTTGACATCAGTCTTGGAGATGATTTTTTGGATTTGACCCCAAAAGCAAAGGCAACAGAAGAAAAATAAACCAGTGGGACAACATCACACTAAAAAGCTTCTGCACAGCAAGGGACACCATCAACAAAATGAAAAGACGACCTACCGAATGGGAGAAAATATTTGCAAATCATATATCTGACAAGATGACTAACATCCAAAATATGAAGAACTTATACAACTCAATAGCAAAAAATCAAACAATCCCATTTAAAAAGGGGCAGAGGATCCGAATGCACATTTTTCCAAAGAAGACATACAGGTGGCTAATAACATGAAAAGATGCTCAGCATTGCTGACCATCAGGGAAATGCAAATGAAGACCTCAATGAGAGGTCACCGCACACCTGTCAGAACGCCTTTTATCAGAGAGACAAGAGATAAGAAATGTTGGTGATGTGGGGAAAAGGTGGTGATGTGCACTGTTGGTGGGAATGTAAATTGGTGCAACCATTGTGGAAAACAGTATGGAGGTTCCTCAGAAAATTAAAAATAGAAACTACCTTCTGATCCAGCAATTCCACTTGTGGGTATTTATTTGAAGAAAACAAAATTGGTAACTTGAAAAGATATTTGCGCCCCCATATTATTTACAATAACCAAGATATGACAGTCTAGTGTCCATTGATGGATGAATGGATAAAGAAAATGTGGCACATATATATAAGCACACAATGGAATACTTTTCAGCCATAAAAGAGAAGGGAATCTTGCTATTTGCAACAGCATGGGTGTGCCCTGAGGGCATTATGCTAAGTGAAATAAGTCAGACAGAGAAAGACAAGTACCGTTTGATCTCAGTTACAGGTGGAATCTAAAAACAATAATAACAAGCCAAGCTCATAGATACAGAGAACAGACTGCTGGTTGTCAGAGCAAAATGAATAAAGAGGGTTAAAAAGTACAAACTTCCAGTTATAAAAATAAACAAGTCATGGGGATGTGATGTGCATCATGGTGGCCGCAGTGGCTACTGTATCGCATATTTGAAAGCTGCTAAAAGAGTAGATCTTAAAAGTTCTCATCATAAGAAAAAAGTTTTTACTTATGTGTGTGATGGAAGTTAACTAGACTGATTACGGCGATTATTTTTTAATATATAAAATATTAAATCATTATACCCCTGAAACTACTATGTTACATGTCAATTATACCTCAATTTTAAAATTAATTAATTATTTTTTTAAAGACTTGGAGAGATGGGAAGGAGCCAGCAGATAAATTCCTCCCTTAAGTCAGCGCCGTGTCCAGCCCAGCCCAGCCCACTGATCCCTGTCTGGGAGACATCTGGGTACCTTCTGCAGGTGTAGTCAGCTCAGGAAGCCTCCATCTTTTATTTGATTCCATTTTCTGCATCTTTTCTTTCCCTTTTTGCTGTGGTCTTACTGCTTGGAAAAATATTTATTGTACATTCCAATAAAGCTCTATTGTGGGAGCACGCTGGCTAAAACCCTTCCTCTCTGACCCTGATCCAACATGCATTCTTCATTCCTGAGGTTAAGGACTTTCCTAGAGACATCTTGAGTCTTCACAGGACTGGCTCCCTGGACAGATGTGGGTGAGTTCTAATGTGAACCCAGTTTAGCCTACCTTAGGCTGTAGGTAGGAACCATATAAATCAGAATATAATCGGGGAAAGCAGAAGCCCTGCCCCAGAGTTCATTTCAGTGTTGTAGGTAACCAGGAGGTCAACAGAGAGAAGACAGTGGTCGTCACAAGGTGCTGGGAGAATTAAGGGGGCACAGAAGACAGAAAGCAAGCTGCCATCGCCTCAAAGGCTGGAGCTGGGAGCCTCTGCCCGCAGCAGAGCCAGGAGCTGGGCTGCCCGTGGGCGCGGAGGAAGTGCCGCCCAGGGAGGAAGTAGGGACAGTCTGGGCTTTCCTTTCTTCCTGCCCTCCCATCTCTAGCCAGTGTCTGTCGTTGCCCAAACCCAATAGAAAATATTTGTAAGGGAGCTTTTGGGAAATGAAGCGAATGGGATCAGCCTTCAGTGAAACAGAACAAAGGAGGGAGAGAGCAGGGGATGGAACAGAAAGCAGTCAGGCTGATGAGCAGTCCAAAGCCCAACATTCCATAGATGAGAGAGCATGACCCCCAGGGACGCGACGATGTTAATCTAGTACCTTGTTCCTCATGCGTGTCCAACATTAGATTGCCTAATGTTACAGCATTCAGGGGTTTTCCTTAAGCTGCGTTTTATGATTGGGATGGGGAGAAAGGATCTGCATCTTCCCGAATGTACACCCATCCTGTGCAGAGGTTTAACACATGATGTTAAAATGTAGAAGGTGGCAAGGAAAGGTGGATATGGATACGACACTGAAGCAATGCTAGTTTCCTATTTCCCAGGGCAAGTAGAAATGTTTGTGGCTGAAAAGAAAATAATGTTAAGATTAAATTAAGATCAAATATTAAATTTATCAGTATTAAAAATAATATTGCAAAAGACCAACCCATATATTCATTAATAATAATAACAAATAATATTATGAGGGGTTAACCCATGTACAAAAGAACCAATGTAAAACAAAAATCAAATATAAGCTCCACTTTCTGATGCAAATTTTGATTTCACTTTTCAAATCGAAAGCTTGATATTAATTCTGATTTAAGACCAGCTATCATTCTTTTTCTTAAATAATTTATTTTGGTATCATTATTCTACAATTACATGTGCAATATTATGGTTATTAAACTACCCCCTTCATCAGGTGCCTCCCACCGACCCCATTACAGTCACTGTCCATCAGCGTAGTGAGATGCTATAGAGTCACTACTTGTCTTCTCTGAGTTGTACAGCCCTCCGCATGCCCCCCCAACATTACATCTGCTAATCATAATGCTCCTTTTTCCCCTTTGTCCCTCCCTTCCCACCCATCTTCCCCAGTCCCTTTCCCTTTGGTAACTATTAGTCCGTTCTTGGGTTTGGTGAGTCTGCTGCTGTTTTGTTCCTTCAGTTTTTTTCTTTGTTCTTATACTCAACATATGAGTGAAATCATTTGATACTTGTCTTTTTCGGCTTGGCTTATTTCACTGACCATAATACCCTCTAGCTCCATCCATATTGTTGCAAATGGTAGGATTTGTTTTCTTCTTATGGCTGAATAATATTCCATTGTGCATATGTACCACCTCTTCTTTATCCATTCATCTACTGATGGACACTTAGGTTGCTTCCATTTCTTGGCTATTGTAAATAGTGCTGCGATAAACATAGGGGTGCACCTGTCTTTTTCAAACTGGGCTGCTGCAGTCTTAGGGTAAATTCCTAGGAGTGGAATTCCTGGGTCAAATGGGATTTCTATTTTGAGTTTTTTGAGGAACCTCCATACTGCTTCCCACAATGGTTGAACTAATTTGCATTCCCACCAGCAGTGTAGGAGGGTTCCCTTTTCTCCACATCCTCGTCAACATTTGTTGTTGTTTGTGTTTTGGATGTTGGCCATTCTCACTGGTGTGAGGTGATATCTCCTTGTGGTTTTAATCTGCATTTCTCTGATGATTAGCGATGTGGAGCATCTTTTCATGTGCCTGTTGGCCATCTGAATTTCTTCTTTAGAGAAGTGTCTATTCATGTCCTCTGCCCATTTCTTAATTGGATTATTTGCTTTTTGTTTGTTAAGGTGTGTGAGTTCTTTATATATTTTGGATGTCAACCCCTTATCGGATACGTCATTTATGAATATATTCTCTAATAATGTAGGATCTCTTTTTGTTCTACTGATGGTGTCCTTTGCTGTACAGAAGCTTTTCAGCTTGATATGGTCCCACTTGTTCATTTTTGCTTTTGTTTCTCTTGCCCGGGGAGATATGTTCATGAAGAAGTCACTCATGTTTATGTCCAAGAAATTTTTGCCTGTGTTTTTTTCTAAGAGTTTTATGGTTTCATGACTTACATTCAGGTCTTGGATCCACCTTGAGTTTACCTTTGTGTATGGGGCTAGACAGTAGTCCAGTTTCATTCTCTTACATGTAGCTGTCCAGTTTTTCCAACACCAGCTGCTGAAGAGGCTGTCATCTCCCCATTGTATATCCAAGGCTCCTTTATCAAATAATAATTGACTGTATATGTTTGGGTTAATGTTTGGATTTTCTATTCTGTTCCACTGGTCTGTGGGTCTGTTTTTGTGCCAATACCAAATTGTCTTGATTACTGTGGCTTTGTAGTAGAGCTTGAAGTCAGGGAGCATAATTCCCCATTTTATTCCTCCTTCTCAGGATTGCTTTGGCTATTCGGGGTCTTTTGTGGTTCCATATGAATTTTAGAATTATTTGTTCCAGTTCATTGAAGAAAACTGTTGGTAGTTTGATAGGGATTGCGTTGAATCTGTAGATTGCTTTAGGTAGTATAGCCATTTTGACAATATTTATTCTTCCTAGGCAAGAGCATGGGATGCATTTCCATTTGTTAGTGTCCTCTTTAATTTCTCTTAGGAGTGTCTTGTAGTTTTTCAGAGTACAGGTCTTTCACTTCCTTCGTTAGGTTTATTCCTAGTTATTTTATTCTTTTTGATGCAATTGTGAATGGAATTGTTTTTCTGATTTCTCTTTCTGTTAGTTCATCATTAGTGTATAGGAAAGCAACAGATTTCTGTGTGTTAGTTTTGTATCCTGCAACTTTGCTGAATTCAGATATTAGTTCTAGTAGTTTTGGAGTGGAGTCTTTAGGGTTTTTTATGTACAATATCATGTCATCTGCAAATAGTGACAATTTGACTTCTTCTTTACCAATCTGGATGCCTTGTATGTCTTTGTTTTGTCTGATTGCTGTGGCTAGGACCTCCAGTACTATGTTGAATAACAGTGGAGAGAGTGGGCATCCCTGTCTTGTTCCCGATCTTAGATGAAAAGCTTTCAGCGTCTCGCCGTTAAGTATGATGTTAGCTGTGGGTTTGTCATGTATGGCCTTTATGATGTTCAGGTACTTGCCGTCTATACCCATTTTTTTGAGAGTTTTAATCATGAATGGATGCTGAATTTTGTCAAATGCTTTTTCAGCATCTATGGAGATGATCATGTGGTTTTTGTTCTTCTTTTTGTTGATGTGGTGGATGATGTTGATGGATTTTCGAATGTTGTACCATCCTTGCATCCCTGGGATGAATCCCACTTGATCATAGTGTATGATCCTCTTGATATATTTTTGAATTTGGTTTGCTAATATTTTGTTGAGTATTTTTGCATCTACGTTCATCAGGGATATTGGTCTGTAGTTTTCTTTTTTGGTGAGGTCTTTGCCCACTTTTGATATTAGAGTGATGCTGGCTTCATAGAATGATTTTGGAAGTATTCCCTCCTCTTCTATTTTTGGAAAACTTTAAGGAGAATCGGTGTTATTTCTTCTCTATATGTCTGGTAGAATTCAGAGGTGAATCCATCTGGTCCGGGGTTTTGTTCTCGGGTAGTTTTTTGATTACCGATTCAATTTCGTTGCTGGTGATTGGTCTGTTCAGTTTTTCTGTTTCTTGCTTGGTCAGTCTTGGAAGGTTGTATTTTTCTAAGAAGTTGTCCATTTCTTCTATGTTTTCCAGCTTGTTAGCATATAGATTCTCATAATATTCTCTTATAATTCTTTGTATTTCTGTGGGGTCTGTCGTTATTTTCCCTTTCTCATTTCTGATTGTGTTTATGTGTGTAGATTCTCTTTTTCTCTTAATGAGTCTGGCTAGGGGTTTATCTATTGTGTTTATTTTTTCAAAAAACCAGCTCTTGGTTTCATTGATTTTTTCTATTGTTTTATTCTTCTCAATTTTATTTATTCCTTCTCTGATCTTTATTATGTCCCTCCTTCTGGTGACTTTGGGCCTCATTTGTTCTTCTTTTTCCAATTTCAGTAATTGTGTCTTTAGACTATTCATTTGGGAATGTTCTTCCTTCTTTAAATAGGCCTGGATTGCAATATACTTTCCTCTTAGAACTGCCTTTGCTGCGTCCCACAGAAGTTGTGGCTTTGTGTTGTTGTTGTCATTAGTCTCCATATATTCTTTGATTTCTGTTTTGATTTGGTCGTTAACCCATTGATTAATTAGGAGAATGTTGTTAAGTCTCCATGTATTTGTGAGCCTTTTTGATTTCTTTCTAAAATTTATTTCTAGTTTTATTACTTTGTGATCTGAGAAGTTGGTTGGTAGGATTTCAATATTTTTGAAATTACTGAGGTTCTTTTTGTGGCCTAGTATGTGGTCTATTCTGAAAATGTTCCATGTGCACTTGAGAAGAATGTGTATCCTGTTGCTTTTGGGTGTAGAGTTCTGTAGATGTCTGTTAGGTCCATCTGTTCTAGTGTGTTGTTCAGTGCCTCTGTGTCTTTACTTATTCTCTGTCTGGTTGATCTGTCCTTTGGAGTGAGTGGTGTGTTCAAGTCTCCTAAAATGAATGCATTGCTGTCTATTTCCTCCTTTAATTCTGTTAGTATTTGTTTCACATATGGTGGTGCTCCTGTGTTGGGTGCATATATATTTATAATGGTTATATCTTCTTCTTGGACTGACTCCTTTATCATTATATAATGTCCTTCTTTATCTCTTGCTACTTTCTTCGTTTTGAAGTCTATTTTGTCTGATACAAGTACTGCAACACCTGCTTTTTTCTCTTTGTTGTTTGCATGAAATATCTTTTTCCATCCCTTCACTTTTAGTCTGTGTATATCTTTGGGTTTCAGGTGAGTCTCTTGTAAGCAGCATATAGATGGGTCTTGCTTTTTTATCCATTCTGTTACTCTGTGTCTTTTGATTGCTGCATTCAGTCCATTTACATTTAGGGTGATTATTGATAGATATGTACTTATTGCCGTTGCTGGCTTTAGATTCGTGGTTAACAAAGGTTCAAGGGTTGCTTCTGTATTATCTAACAATCTAACTTAACTTTCTTGTTGAGTTATTGTAAACAGCGTCTGATGTTTCTTTTTTTCTCTCCCTTCTTATTCTTCCTCCTCCATTCTTTATATACTAGGTGTTTTATTCTTTGCCTTTAGTTAGTATTTGGATGGTCTGCTTTCTTTGCTATGATTTTATTTTCTCTGGTAACATCTTTTTAGCCTTAGGGGTGCTTCCCTCTAGAGCAGTCCGTTTAAGATATCCTGTAGTGGTGGTTTATGAGAGGCAAACTCTCTCAACTTTCGTTTGTCTGGAAATTGTTTAACCCCTCCATCATATTTAAATGATAATCGTGCTGGATACAATATTCTTCGTTCAAGGCCCTTCTGTTTCATTACATTAAATACATCATGCCATTCTCTTCTGGCTTGTAAGGTTTCTGTTGAGAAGTCTGATGATAGCCTGATGGGTTTTCCTTTGTAGGTGATCTTTTTTCTCTCTCTAGCTGCCTTTAATACTCTGTCTTTATCTTTGATCTTTGCCATTTTAATTATTATGTGTCTTGGTGTTGTCTTCCTTGGGTCCATTGTGTTGGGAGATCTGTGGGCTTCGGTGGACTGCGAGACTTTCCTTCCCCAGTGAGGGAAAGTTTTCAGTAATTATTTCTTCAAAGACACTTTCTATCCCTTTTTGTCTCTCTTCTTCCTCTGCTACTCCTATAATGCGAATATTGTTCCGTTTGGATTGGTCACACAGTTCTCTTAATATTCTTTCATTCCTAGAGATCCTTTTATGTCTCTCTGCCTCAGCTTCTCTGTAGTCCTGTTCTCTGATTTCTATTCCATTAACAGTCTCTTGCATCTCATCCAGTCTGCTGTTAAGCCCGTCGATCGCTTGTCTCATTTCTGTATTGTCTTTCCTCACTTCCCTCCCTTCCTCCCTCAGCTCTTGCACATTTCTCTGTAGATCCATAAGCATGGTTATGACTTTTATTCTGAATTCTTTTTCAGGAAGACTGTGCATTTCCATCCTTTCAGGCTCCCTCTCTGGGGTTGTCTGGTTGATCTTAGTCCAGACCATATTCCTCTGTCTTTTCATGGCTATAGAAGTGGTCGCTGGTAGTTGCCACGTAAATCAGCTGGGCTCTTTAAGACTTTAAAAAGAAAAAGAGAAAAAAAAAGAGAAAGAAAGAAAAAAAAAGAAAAAAAGAAAGAGAAGAAAAAACAAAAAACAAAACAAAACAAAAAAAAGAACGCCCACCGGGAGTAGATTGTGTGGGGATGCTCTAGGTGGCGCTGTTGCCCCACTATTCCGCAGCCGTGGCTGCGCAGCTCCGCAGGGCCCTTTATGGCTCTGCCTCGCGGGGTGCCGTGTCCTCTCGGGTGTAGCTGCACGCTGTGAGCTTTCCTGTGTATTCTGGTCTCTCTTTTAGGAATAGTTGTATCTGCTGTATTTTCATAGATATATATAGTTTTGGGAGGAGATTTCTGCTGCCCTGCTCACGCCGCCATCTTCCCAGAAGTTCAAGACCAGCTATCATTCTTACATAAAATTATTATGTTTGTTGTGCCAACTAATGATTTATTAGGTTGTCCACACAGCCAACCACCTTAGATATTTAGACTTATTACAAGTCTGATTGAATATCTAAAATTTTAAAGTGTATAGTTTTAACTAGATAACTGCTGAATATTCAATCAACTCTGTGCTCCGCTGATGCCAGAGGCCTGGCTGTCTGCGCCTTCATGGGTTTGTGGCTGTGTCTTGGCTAAAACGGAGGAATGTGGTGGCCAAGTTAAAAAGGAAAATGCACACAGCACTGTCCTCATTTCCGATAAGGAGGAGCTCTAGTTCATAGGTAGAGAAATGCTTTCCTGGGACTATATCTCAAAGCCGAATTTGTCACTAAGATGCAGATACAAAGGGTAGTTTTGCAACATCACAGATTTCTTTAATAGCAATTCAAAAAAAATTAGAGACATAGTTAACGGGGATTTTTTAGAAGTGCACACTCTGCCCCCGTGCTGTGAGCAATCCCACAGGAGGCTGTGGAACAATGCAGAACATTTCTGTGAGGTTGGGTTGCCTTGGAATAGAAATCACCAAGCTCTCGCTGGGTATGCAGGTAGTGCCAGTGAGCATGTCTCAGAGGTGCACTTTTGCCAACACAGACCGGTTTAGGCAGGGCAGCTGGGCTGCCCATTTTCGGTGCAGCTCAATGCCAAGTTACCAGAGCGTGGGGATCTGTGTGGGCGCCTGGGCGGGAAGATTCCTAGGCCTTAGATGCTGCACATGTGCACTGTCAGGCTGACATTTTGTCAGAAAATTTAAACAACCTGACTTACCTTTTTACCCCGTGCTTGGAGGGCCACCCAGCTTCCTCCTAGCAATGGGCTTGTCAGCATCCATCCATTCACCCATTCCTTCACTCATTCAAACAACTGGTATTATAGATCAACAACTCTATGAGAAAAAAGTGAACGGAACAGATCAAGGGAAGGGAAAAGTGGCAGAGAAGGAGGTCAAAGGGTAAGCCTGGGGCCAGGTGATGCTCAGCTCCATAAGCCATAGCAAGATCTTCAATCCTATTTCCTAGGAGGGATGTGCTATGACCTGGTTACACTTTAAGAGGATCGCTCTGGCCATCACAGGGACAAGAGGGGGCTAGGGTCAGGAAGGAAGCAGAAGACCAATGAGAGAATTGCAGGAACCCAGGCCAGGGATAGAGCTGTGGAGGCAGTGAGGCAGGGGAGGATTCAGACCACACTGTGGAAGGAGGTAGACAGATTTGCTCTAGGGTAGAATGTGGGGTATTAAAGGAAGAGGTCTATCAAGAATGATGCCTAGAATTCTGCAAAGTTATTGGGTGAAAGTGCTGGTATTTGCTGAATGGGAAGACTGGGGGGCTGGGGGCTAGGGAGGGAGGGTGGTTTGAGGTGGCAGGACAAGGTTCTGTTTTAGACCTGGGGATCAGAATTGTCCGTGGAGATGTCCAGTGGGCAACAAGGAGCTGGTCCGTGTTCCCTTAACAAGCAGCTTTGCACGCTTTCAGGCACCTCAGAGTTCCGTGCTGTAGACTGTGGGGGAGGCAGCCGCCTAGGATCTGCAGGACGGTTAACTGCTCACTGTCAGGAGCTGAATCCTGTCCTCCCCGAAATTAGTATGTTGAAGTCCTAACTCCCAGCACCTCAAAGTGGGACTGTATTTTGAGATAAGGTTTTTAAAAAGGTTACTAAATTAAAAAGAAGTCATCAGGGTGGGCCCCAGTCCAACCCCACGAGTGTCGGATTCCTCTTGTGAAGAAGAGGTTAGGACGCAGACGCAGACTCTTGCACAGAGGGAAGACAGCACAGGCGGACGACAGCTGTCTACTTGTCCAGCAGACAGGCCACGGAGGAGACCAGCCCTGCTGACATGCAGCCTCCAGAACAGCGAACATCTGTATCGTTGTTTAAGCCCCTTGGTCTGGGGTGTGTTATGCAGGTCTAGCAAACAGAGGTGCTCACCTTGGCCATTCAACCAAAACTATACTTTTTGCTAATATAATAAGTTTTAAAGAAAAATAATAGTCTGTTGGAATTAAACTCTTCCCCTGCAAAATAAATAAAATTGACCTGCTTGTTGGAATTATTTACATTTTCCACCTGAATCTAGAGACTCTACCCCCAATAACTTCTGTTTCTTATATTGAGCATTTTTCCCAATAACAGTTATCCAGCAGATTTGTTATTTCTCATCATAACTACGGGGTTATATTATTAAAAATCATGACACTGGCATGTTCTATCATACAGACTTAAGCTTAGCAGACAGGAAAGTGAGGACAGTGTCCTATATCACATAAGATTAGAATCTGATTTTTATTATTCTGATCTGCATGCTTCTACTTGTGGTTTAACCACACAAGTTTTGACACAATATATGTATTCTGGAATCTTCTGAGATTATATGGCTTAGCCTATGGCATCAGATTAATAAATACTGAGGAACATTTCAACCACCTTCTAAGAAAAAACTGAGTTTAGAAAAGGTCTGTAGGAAACTGATTGTCATTAAATGAAGCCCACGAGCCTCATACAAAATACGAGATGAATCCTGTGTCCTGGGGATGTGGAGGTGCTGGATCGTGTGACTGAGGGTGCCTGGGAGTCCACCCTGAAGGGCTGATACTGGCTCTTTCATTATGATAAATAGTTATCAGAGATCCAGATCCACAGCAGATTTAAACAGTCTGGAGGCATAAAGATCTTCACTGAACACCATTTTCTGAATTATTACCAATAATCATTGGACTGAGGATGGATAAAGGGCAGTGTTACCTAGTGTCTTGCCAATAGGTTTCAGCCCCAGGCAAATTCACTGTGGATTCAATGTGAGCAAAGAAATGACAGTAGAATGTTCTTGGGGTGAAAGGGTTTATACCCAACTTTATTTCCACAGTGGCAGGTCGATCACTAGAATCCCATCCACTCAGAGCGAGTCTGCATGCAGCAAGCTGGTCTCTGCCTCTGGGCCTCTCTGCCCGCACAGCTGTCCCAGTCTCTGTCCTTGGTGCTGTCACCAAATCCAGTCTCGTCTCTGCTCTCCTGCAGCCTTTCAGCTGTGCCACTGTGTCACCCAGAGCCCTGGATAGGGCTCTTTTATAGAGTCAATAATGAGGCATTGCCCACATGTGTGTAGTGAGCTAGCCAACCAGGGCCAGGTGAGAATCCTGGCCACAGGAACCTTCACTTTATCCACACCTAGGAAGCTATGAAACACTGAATTGCACACTGCATTCCTATCATGCCCCATTGTGTCCTCCAGTCTTCATTCATGGTGGCCTATGTGGCTGTCTCCTGCTGAGATTTAATTTACTTCTAATTTTTTAAAGACCAGTTTATTTTCAGAATTAAGTGGATTTCCATTTATTTTGAGAGTTTTAATTAAGATGCCAACTTTTTTCTTAGCCAAACTATTTGTTCCAACAGTGTCCATTAAATCAGGGACGGGGTTGCCAGGCATGGGGTGATCACAGCTTGTTTTTAACTGTCTATTAAACTGTCCATTAATGTGGTTTGCAAGGAAGTGGCTCGCACAAAACAGCTGAGTCGAGGCTCGTGAATTCTCTGCTCCACCAAGTAAGTTCAATGAACTTGATGACACCCTCACTTCGGTTCAGTTCATTAGCCCTTGCATTTAATCTACATAAATGATTAGTTACACTTGGAAACCTGAATGTTCAGGGAGATTTTAAGCAGAAATTGATGATTTTTCAGCCCAATTTATGGGCTAACTATAAATAATCCCTAAATCTGATCACTTGATGAAAGATGACAGTAAAAGCTCTTTGTACTTCTCTGACAACGAACGGTATTACTTTGTGATTACACATGAACTCAGACAAGCATTTTCTTCTTGACTCTTGATGACTGACCTAGTTTTTCAGTTTAGATTATTTATGGGTAGAACACTAGCAAAGTGCAAATTAGGTTTAAAAGATTGTTCAGAATGCCTCCACCTACCATGTTTCAGCATGACTCCTGCACCCTTAACTCCAAAAAGGCACAGCAATGAAAAATAGTCACTAATTGTAAATTGTTATTGAAAGATATGTGACAATTTTATAAAAATCAGCCAGGTAACCTGCAGTTCCTATCCAGGCAGGAGGTCAGATTAAAATGGCATTCCTTGAAGTCTGTTACCATTTCAAGTTTTTATCTCTTAGGCTTCCTTGGAGGAGTGTGGTAAGAAAAGTGCGTGTTTCTGGTGGCGAGAGGGGCAAGGAAACATTTTTTGTTGGAGAAGAGTCAACAGCTTCATTTTCCTAGAAGACCCAGGGCCTGAGACATCAAATCGATAGGATGTGTTTAATAAAATAACAGGAAAATACATGGCTGGGAAACGTCAGTTGGCAGATTAGTCTTCCTCAAAATTGTAAAGATCGTGGGTTTTGTCTTTGATGCGTCCTCACCCCCCTCCCACCCAAATGCTGATAATTAAGATGTCTGCAAGGGACCAGAAAATACCTGGTTGCTTTAATCAGGAACCCCCAATCTCAGATGGTGAGCCTTCAGGCTACCAGAAAACCCACACTCAAAGGCCATTCTTTGACCAGCACCTGGGGCTTTTCCGGTCAGCATAATGAATGTTGAAAATGGGTTTTTACTGATGAGAATAGTGGCCTGCTGACTGTCAAGATAAATGCTATACATGTGTTCTAAGTGTTGAATTTAAAGGTATTCAAGATGCACCAATTAACGAAACTTGTATTTTTTTAAACTCCTCCCTTGAATGTAAGAGATGCAAGAATCTAATGAGCTTTGCATCAGGGCCCATGGCTGATCCCTAAGGTCCTTCGTCTAGCCTTTGGTTTAAGGTTCTGACAAGCAAATAGGAGTAACAGAGTCCTGCTTCTGGAATATTGTTGTACTTTTCCCAGGTGAACCATGCATGCAATGGCTTTCAGAGCGCCTAAAAGGAGAGGAAGCTGGGGCTTTGTGTTGCTTATAAAACAAGCAGTAAGAAGTGTTTGGGGTCTGCCTGCCTGAATGTGTGCTTGATAAATGTCTGTAAGGTAGCAGAATTTGGTGAGACTTGCTTTGATTACAACCTGATAGTGAGTTTGTGGGGGAGTTGCTACCCTTGCCCCATAAAATTTCTTCCTCAGCCGCTGCAACGTAAGACCAGAGAGAAGCTAAGGGCAGCGCGTTGCCAAGCCGGCTCAGGGCCTCTGGGCTCGTAGTGTTTCTTCTTTCCTAGTGCTCTTTCACCCTCTCCACATGTCTCCCTTAAACCACACAGACCTTGGGGGAACCCTGCCCTGGGGCTGTCTCCGACCCCTCCAGCCTCCCCTCTCCTTTCCCTTCCCATATCACCCACACACCCAAGAGCAAACTGTGCATTTATTCTTAAGACTCAGTTGCTCGCCGTCTCCAGGCAATTTCTACTTTAAGCCCAAGAAATGAAGTTCTGACAATAGAATTTCATGCATCAGAAGGAGCATAAGGGAGGTATTTCAGGGTCAGTCGCTACACACCTACTTAACATCTTAAGGCCAGTCCCTGGCAGTGGTATGCAACTGATGGAGGGGCAAGTGGAGACAGGGACAGCTCTGGGCAAATCTGGGAACGGAGGGACATTGTTTTCTGATTTCTCCATTCCACACTTGTCTTGGCCTCCTGAGGATTCCAGGCTCTGGGTTTTTCCCAACCTTCCTCTACTATAAAACCTCCTGTTACTGTCCATTGTTTTAGCATCCAGCATTCTTATAAATCACTGTTGCAAGGATATCAGCGAGCTTGTGGGTTTGTGCATTATTTTTAAATGACCTACTTAATAATCACCAGGGCCTCTTATGCTTCAATCCCAGAGAGGGAGCCAAGGGGAGAAAGGTCAGGGGTCAGAACAGGCCAGAGGAGGAGAGCGTAATTTTTAGTAGAGATCTTTACCTCTGCCCCCAATCACATACTATGTGCCTATCAATTTCAGCTTCATAGACTGCTGGTCTCCAGATGTGACATTCTATTTATGAAAAAATAAACCATGTTTTCTGCTAAGGAATTCTTTTCTTTTCTAGATTGATGGGTTATTATCATTTTTATTATGATAACAATAATACATTCAAAGAACATCTTGCCTTTCTCTTAGGAATGCCCAGAACTTTCGAAAAAAGAAAACAGTATTGACATGAGAGTATTTGCATTAAGTTAATGTAAGACAAGGTGGGTGGTAGGTGCTTTTATTTTTAATATATAGACAAAGAAATCGGAACAGATGCCGTCGGTGCCCTGCCCGTGTTCCTGGGTCCTACGGCTTCAGTTTCACTTTCCAGCTGCGGGGAGCTGCACCTCTTTGCTGAGGATGGGCAAGAACGCCCTTACCCACCCCTGGAGGCAGAGGCCTCCAGGGGAATCAACCATCCCCGCCTCCACAGCCTCATGAATGATGATCGCGATCTGTGTATAAATACCCCAACTCCCTCTACCCTCAGTAATATTTATTTTGTTTTTTGTTTTTTTGTTTTGCAGTGTGTCACACTGTTGCAGGGCGATCTGTACCATCCCACACGTTCCACAGAATTAAGCTCCAGCTTAATTCCACGGGCGACAGGCTCAATGATGTGCCCTTAATAATGTGTCTCTTCCCTGTCTTCTTTAACTGCTCCACTCTGATACTTTGTTTATCGTACCAATAGTGTGATAGTAAGGCAGTGCTCAAAACACAAAGAAGCAATGGTGTGATAGTAAGGCAGTGTTCAAAACAAAACCAGCCCTCTTACACAGCCTGTGCTGATTCCCCTGGTGTAAACACTCCCTCCACAGCCTCTTTCAAGCTCAGTGTCACACCAGTGAGCATGGAACTGAGAAGAGATGCGTGGTCAGCTCCACAGGCCAGCTGAGTTGCTCTGCTCAACCCTCCCCATGCCTCCTAAACGGCTGCTGGAGCTCAAGTCCTTGTGTCAGGGTCTGCTTCTGGGGGACACAAAGTGAGACAGAAGACAAGGTTCTGAGAAAATTGGAAAATGCCTCAGTTGAGGACACTTGGTCAGTGTGATAGATTATATGATAAGATGTGATGTTATTGTGAGAGTTACCTGGACTTTCACTGATGTGCCAAATAATAATCCATAGTATTTTATATAGAATGAGAGGAACTATAATTTTATTGCTGTGGAAACTGTGACTCAGATGATAAAATCCTGTATTGCAACATTGTATCATGATATTCTGCCAAAGGACCCAGTTTCTCTCATTCATTCTTCTCTGCTGTGTCAGTTTCACCAGCCCAAACTCGTGTTTGGTCATGTAATTAAGATTAATTTTGCAAATTAAAATTAAGAACCATAGCATCTTTATTATGTTCTTCAGTAGAACAGAAATAAATCAGTCTTGGGCATTTCCTTAACAACAACAAAAAAGTTGCTAAGACACATGCAGAACCTCATAACTTTTGAGAACACTGCCTTGAAGTCACTTTTTTGTCAAAAATTTTTTCCCACTGCCAAGACATTCCAAGCCGCTCAGTTCCCTTTGCTTCTTCCTTCCTTTGCAACAAGGGTTCTATATTGCCAAACACGTGAAGCCTAGTCTGCAGGAATTAGCCGTCAGTGTGCAAAATGAAAGGATTTCACTATCAGGAACATTCCATCTTGGCCTCCTGCAAAAAGGGGCCAGTGTGTCAAACATGGCACGTGATATGAACTGGCTGATCAGAGGATCTTGGATGACTGATTCATACGTGCTTTTTGCTACTTTTAACAGTCTTCTCTCAATTATTTCATGCTCCTATAGTAGAAACAAATGTGAATTAGGAAAACAACTCCACTGACCCTACATAGAGAGCTTCACTTCTCCTTTACTTGTATTTATGGCTCCCTCCACATCTTCTATTTAGATCCCTCTTTAAACTATTTTCTATTTAGTAGATTGTATCCAGGTTGCTCATGTTCTGTCTGAGGAACACAGGACTAGAAAACATTTCACGATTATTAATGTGTGTCTCTCTGCATGATTTGTGGCACAGAAGTAGATACTGGGTCTAATTATGCAAATTAAGAGTGCATAAATTATAAACTAGGTTATTAGCAGATTGTTTAGGCCCAGGAAGAAATATGGTCATTTAATTCACTCAAAATGCCATTTATCAAATGCCTACTTTATGCTGGGAACTAGACGCGCAGAAGCTATTCTAATGGAACACAGAGAAGCTAACATCTTACTCACTGTTTTTGTTTTTTTACCTTGGTCTATGTTTTGCTTGTATCTCTCTCATAACATTGTTATTATATTGCATTTATTGATTGTTCACTTATCTAATCTCTTTCAGTTTTAAGCACTTTCAAGACAGACAGTTGCTCTTATTTATATACTCCAGAAAAATTGTTAAACAAAGTTGAAGTGAATGAGTTTTGTTTTTTGTTTTTTAGGCCTGTGCTTGAGCTAGAAGCAGAACTTAGGGACTCCTGACTTCACATTCTCAGCTGCTTTATCCTCTGTTTATAACTTGTAAAATAATTAGTGACATAAATGCTTTTTGTGTCTAAAGAGTTTATTATTAAGGGGACCACTTGAGTGCTTAATATGGTAACATGTATGAATGCCTACTTAGATAAGCTTTTTTTAATGTTAGATTTTATTCTGATCCAGCAGATTAATTCTTTCACCGGCTCCTATAAATGTGGCCCAAAGTTGTGGGTGGCAAAAATGCAGCCTGTGGCCCACATGTGTTTCCTAGGCCATATTCAAAACACAGAGAGTTCTTGAATTCCAGATGTAACCCAGTCTTCCGGTACAATTTGCCTAAGAAAGCCATGACTGGGAGAGTCTGATGTGATGGGGCTGGTCCCTGAAAACTGCACCGCCCACCCTCACCTCCCTCAGTCCTTAGCCTTCAACCCAGTTCTTAGGCTTGGCCTGCTTTTAATTAAATACTTGGGGATTCACAAGCAATCTTTGCACACACTTCCCTGCTGCACGCTCTTCCCCAACTTGATTCTTTCAGCTTTTACCTTGTGCCTTCTCTCCATTCCAGTCCTGTCCTATTCCTCCTCCATCCCCTCCCCACCAAAGGAAAACCCACCACGGCACTGGGCCACACCGACTTAGGTTACATTGAAGCCTTGCACCAGAGACATATAATTCTGTGGTATGAATTAAACTTGAGTGTAAGAATGAGATTGTACTATCAAATGACTAAAACAAGAACAAGATTAAAGCCAGTTGACCTTATGGATGATAAATATGTGGCATTGTCCGTCCTGTAGTGTGGTTGCTTTGCTGCTCTGCTCTGCAGGATTTTCCCACTGAGTCTGCCCATGATTCAAGAACCCTTCTTAACACACTGAGTTTCAGGTATCTACTACCTTCAGCCAGATTTGGCCCACATTTGGAATCTCTTTTTTTTTTAATCATTTTTGGAATGCCTTCTCTTGATGGCTAGAAGAACTAGTCTTTAAAGGAGAGGTGTTTTTTAAGCATAGTTTCCAGGCCAGCAGCATGAGCGTCACCTGGGAACGTGTTAGAAATGTAAATTCTCTGGCTCCAAACCAGACCTCTGGAGTCAGAAACTCTGGGGATAGAGCCCAGGAATCTGTTGTTTTTTTCACTGTGGCAAAATATACATGATATAAATATACTCTTTTAGCCATTTGTTAAGTATATAATCCAGGAGTGTTAAATGCATTGACATTGTGAAACCATCACCACGTCTGTTTCCAGAACTTTCCCATCATCCTCAACAGAAACTCTGCGCCCTTTAAACAGTGGCTCCCCATTTGTGCCCTCCTACTTCCTGGTCCCTGACGACTTGTATTCTATGCTCTATCTGTACAAACTTGCCTCTTCCAGATACCATACATAAATGGAATTACACAATATTTTTCTTTCTGTTTCTGGCTCCTTATTTCACTTTGCCTAGTGTATTCAAGCCTCATCTATGTGTAGCATGTATCTGAATTTCATTCTTTTTATAGCTGAATAATATTCCATTGTATGTATTGACCACATTTTTGCTTAGGCATTGATCTGTTGATGGATATTTGGGTAGTTTCCATCTTCTAGCAATTGTGGATAATGCTGCTATGAATAGTGGTGTATGGTATATGTTTGAGTCCCTGTTTTCAATTCTTATGGGTAATAAAATTTCTGGATCATATAATTGCTGGATCAGTGAACTCTGAAGAACCACCAAAGTGTTTTCCACAGGGGCTGCACCATTTTACATCCACACCAGCAGTTCCACATCCTTGCTAGCTCTTGCTTTTTATAGTTTTTTAAGATAATAACCATCCTGATGGGTGTGATCTGCTATCTCACTGTGATTTTGATTAGTATTTCCCTAGCAACTAGTGATGGTAAGCATCTTTTCATGTGCTTACTGGCCATTTGTGAATCTTCTTTAGAGAAATGTCTATTCAAGTCTTTTGCCCATTTTGAATTGGGTTGTTAATTTTTTGTTGTTGAGTTTAAGGAGTTCTCTAAATATTCTGGATATTAGTCCTTATCAGATATGTGACTTGCAAGTATTTTCTCCCAGTCTGTGGGTTATCTCTTCACTCTCTTGATAGTGTTCTCTGATGCACAAAAAGTTTCACAGTTCCATGAAGTTCAGTTTACCTATTTTTTCTTTTGTTTCCTGCACTTTGAGTGTGATGGCCAATAAATAATTGCCAAATACTATGTCACAAAACTTTTAGCTTATGTTTTCTTCTAAGACTTTTACAGTTTTGGCTTTTGGGTTTCGGTACCTGGTCCATTTTTAGTTATTTTTTGTACATGGTGCAAGTTAAGGGTCCTGCTTTGTTCTTTTGCATGTGGATATCCAGTTTTCTCAGCATCTGTTGAAAAGCGTCTCCCCATGGAATGATCTTGGCTCCCGGAGGAGCCCTTCCCCATCGAGCAACCTGTGTTTTCACTAGGCTTCCATGTAACTCTAACACACCCTCAAGTTTGAAAACCACTGTTCTAAGTGTGTTTTATCCTTTAACAGACACTTAATCAGCCCAAGATTGGAAGAGTATAACCAAATGGCCTTTCTAATACATAGAAGGCATTTTATCTTGAAATTATGACCAGTCTCACTACAATAATCTAATGAGACACAATAATCTCCTAGACAATGAGAAAGTTCTTATCAAAAATGAAAATGTTATCTGCCAACTTAAATACATACTTGTTATAACCAGTAAATGATCCACTGAATTTCCCTCACTGACTTGTTAGAATTAACTATGAGAGAAGACCCATGACATTTGGCTAATTGGGCTGTAGAAATAAAGTTTTCTAACAGATACTCTTAAAAAGGTTTATATATACTCTTTGAAAAATTGTTACCAAACTTGCCCTTAAACTTGTTTATGGTGAGCAATGTTCATCTCAACTTTAGTGTAATGAGTTAACCAGACTGAAATGTTAAAAGCGCTGCTAAACTGTGTCTTGAAGTCTGACTTGAACCATGCTAAGTTGGTACTTAGCTTTCATGTATTCATGAAAAAATACTCTAACACATTATAGATAAATCTCCTTGTAAAGTTAAAAGCTGGCTTGTACACAGCTTGTATACATCTAGATGTGGCAATGATACACATGTCCAAGCTTTGGAGACATTTCTTTCACACAGCCCCGGGAGAGAAAGAGTTACATCAAAGCTTCAAACATTTCAAAATGCAGTGACACAGATTGATTTCTACTTATTATCTAGATATTCAGGTTTATTTAACTGACAAATTGGACTTTATATCTTAGTTAACTGTATCTTTCAGTGCTTGGTCTTCATCCAACCCTGAAATAAATGTTAGTTGATTAAAGCAGTAAAGGTTAAAATGTTTAAACCACAGGCTGTAGATCTCAAAAATCAAGTCAATATGTGTAAAGGGAAGAGTTATTAGTGGATTTATGAAATCTAGCCCAAACAAATTAATTCATCAGTTTAGCCAAAGGTCTGCCAATGAATTCAAGAACCTTTTCAAAAAGAGAAACATCTGTTGCAATTTAAGTTTCTGTTTATAAGTGAATGTTGTGGATTATTCTTTCTGAAAAAGGATACAACAGTTTACACAAATGTATTGAAAAGTTAATGTGAAATTACTTTTGTGTCTTTGAGGATCAGGGGGCCATCCTTAGGGGACATGTACTGTTACTGTACTCATCCATCCTTTTTTGGTAATAGAAGGTAATCTTTCCCTCACTGGAACTGAAAGATGTCACAACAAACCATGACACTAGCTGTCCCCAAAGAGACCACTGTCTAGATGAGTACACAATGCCTCTAATGACTTGTGTTGGATTTATTGAAATGATGTACTTCATGGGAAACTTAAAGGTCCTTCCAAGCATGGGCATATACATCATATACATGTCCTATATACTAGGTACACACACACGTACATACATACTTTTCTGCCTCACACATTTACTTAGAACTTCAAGTTAGAGGAAACTCCACTCTGAGTTAGATAAGGCAGGTACTGTGCACATATACTAGGCAATGAAACTGAAGCTCGGAATCATTGCGTGAATCCGTTGAAGGATGCAGAGCTAGCAAGCAACAGGACTTAACCTTGAACGAATGTCATTTGATGCCGGGCCATTGTTCTTCCCATTGCGACACATTATCTTCCTGGCCATTCCCAGGGGCAGTGTTTTTATAAATAATGAGGGCTCATCACTGACCCTTGCTGCTCAAAGTGTGATCTGCGGACCAGCAGTTTTGGCATTCTTGAGAGCTGGTTAAAATGCAGACTCTCAGGCCCCACCCCAGACCTAATGAATCAGAATCTTCATTTTAACAAGATGCCCAGGTGCGTGTTATTGTTTAAGAACCTGTTTTAGAACTCACTCTCGGGCACCAGTGATACAATTTCCATGCCAAGAAAGACCTACCAAAACAACAATTTCAACTTGCCAAACAATAGTTTTCTCTATTGCAAAGAGGCATAAGGATTGATTTTCATGGTTTGTCCCACACTTATTAAAAGACAGAAGATTCACTATTATGGGTTTGAAACCAAATCTTTAATTTTTATCTAGGAACTACCTCAGTGCTACACAGAAGAATTTGGAACAATTTACTGTTGTAAACAGTCTTCAAATCAAGAATAAAGTTTTTAAAAGGATTTTGCTAACAAGTTCAAAATGCACAATATTCTCTATTCCTTTCAGCTTATGTTTCATATACTCCACACGTTCTTGGTAATATTCATGGCTTTTATCATAATTACCTGTGGGTAATGTGCAGCACCTTTTAGTTTGCTTAAAGATTGGGAATCTCAACTCAAACCAGTGACCCACAGCAGCTGTGAGTGCTGCAAATGGAGACAACTTAATTCCAGATTAAGCCAGTTTCTCTATTACTTATTTTTATTATCTTTTTAAAACTAAAATCATCCCCAGGCACAGATATACTTTTGTTAGTACAAAGGTACAAGACAACTTATCAAAAGGCCATTATCAAGCCTGTGCTTTCATATTAACCATTAATTCATATCAAGGCAAGAAACAGATGTCAGCCACTCAAAAATTAGATTTTGGTTTGGGGGCTCTCTGTGGACTTCAAATTCTAACTGGCTCTTAAAAGAACCCCATAGCCTTGTCTAAGAGAGTCATTTCTAGCTCTGGTATTTTCTGTTCAATAAAAATCTACAGAATCAAATTTTCCGATTCTTACATTGTGTCTCTCCACCTGAGATGGCGCCATACTCTCCATGAGACTCAGGCATAACCAGTCATGTCAAGAGATCTTGTGCACAACTAGGAGTCTATTCCCAGCGGTGTTTAAGGAGCTTCGGTGGGAGGTTGGAGCATGAAGGTTATTGTAGGAAGAAAGTTTTGGCATATCATTTTTTCTTAATGACACTCACAGGCAGTTAGAGCACAAAGAGGCAGGCTTGAGTACCCTAGAAACTGGGGCAGGATCTACTGGATAAAGAAGGCAAATGGTAGCAGGCATAAGATAAAGAGGAATTAAAGTGTCCATCAGTAGATGAATGGATAAAGAAGAGGCGGTACATATACACAATGGAATATTATTCAGCCATAAGAAGAAAACAAATCCTACCATTTGCAACAACATGGATGGAGCTAGAGGGTATTATGTTCAGTGAAATAAGCCAGGTGGAGAAAGACAAGTTCCAAATGATTTCACTCATCTGTGGAGTATAAGAGCAAAGCAAAAACTGAAGGAACAAAACAGCAGCAGACTCACAGAACCCAAGAATGGACTAACGGTTACCAAAGGGAAAAGGGGTTGGGAAGGGTGAGTGGGAAGAGAGGGATAAGGGGAATAAGGGGTATTATGCACATAATACAGGAGGGGCATGGGGAAGGAATTATAGCACAGAGAGGACTAGTGACTCTCTAGCATTTTACTATGCTGATGGACAGTGACTGTGATGGGGTAGGTGGGAGGGACTTGAAAATAAGGGTGCATGTAGTGACCACAGTGTTGCTCATGTGAAACCTTCATAAGATTGTATATCAGTGATCCCTTAATAATAAAAAGAAAAGATAAAGGGGAATTAGAAGCCAAGTACCTCAGAACCACCCTCAGAAAGTAAGAAGAGTTTTAGAATAAATCCAAAGTGAAGGGACTTAAATAGGAGTTAAATGCAGCATGGAATGAAAATGTGCTCAACATCATTGGCCATCATACACAATGAGACACTACACCCAATAGAATGGCAACCTGAAAAGATTAGCAGGCTCGAGAGCTAGTGGGGATGTGGGGCAACTAAAATTCTTACACATTGCTGAAAGTCGGGTATATCAGAGAACTCTCTGGCAGTAGTAACATACACATAGCCTATGGCCCAGAAATTCCATTCCTGGGTAACAAAAATAAGTGCATATCTCAGTTTCTGGTCTGCAATGCAAGGAAATTATATATCCCAACGACAAGCAAAAAGCTAAACGAACAAAAATCAATAACTCTTTTCAGATCTGTCAGAAAAGGGAAGTCGCAGGGCAAAGTGCCATCCACCAGACTGGAGAGACAAACAGGCAGATGCAGAGAATCACAGCTTCTACTCCAGCTGAAACTCGTGGGCACGGACCTCCGCGGGACCCAGTACTGAGGCAGGAAACCTGAAAAACTGCTGGAGGCTCGATGCACACAAGTCCGAGGCCCAGAAGCTCTAGGGAGAACCTCCGAGGGTGGGCCCATTTGTGTGCATTTTAGCTCTAGTAGCTGCTTTTCACAGTGAACATCAGAAAAATCCCCTTATGCTTCTGGCAAAAGAGAGAGGGAAAAACATTTTAAAATAAGTGGCAGCATTCTGTTCTTCCTAACAAGGCCTGTCCTCAAGAGAATCTGCTTTACCAGAGCCCAACCTACTGGGTTTTATCGGAGCCTAACCGACTTGGGGGAAGGGAGTATACCCAGCTCCCATCTAAGGACGAGAAGAAACAGAGATGCCCTTGTGAAGTTCACAGCCCAGGAGCACAGGCTCACCTAGATTGAGACCTAACCAAAGAACTAAAGGATGCTTCCCCTCTTCTGACACCACACCACTAAAGGCCTGTCTACTGGAGGTCTTTTGACCCAGTACATCAGGTCCAACTATCAGGGAAAAATTACAGGGCACACCAAAAGGTAAAAAACATGCTTTTAAGAGCCTGAATCAAAACCAGATTCAGCTATGACAGGGATGTTGGAATTATCAGATCATGAATTTCAAACAACTCTGATTAATATACTAAGGGTTTAAGAGAAAATTGTTTCTCTGCCTATGATACTTCTGATGCCAAATGTGTGAGTTTTTCACTCTGGGGAATTCTTCAGTTCTTTGTGGACACCAACTGGGTGTCCTACAATTTAGTTCAATTCTAATATTACCACCCAGAGTTAACACAGACTCTAGAGGTTAAGGGTTCCACCCCCCAAGACTGTCCCCACATCAGATGCCAACTACAGGTAGTGAGGTTTTCTGACTTGGCTACAAATTAGGAGCTCCCACAACCATCTCCTCTAGTTTGGTTAACTTGCTATAATGACTCATGAACGCAGGGAAACACTTTACTTACATTTACCAGTTTATTTTAAAGAATACAAATTAACAACCAGATGAAGAGGTACATAGGAGCTTTTGTCCCCATAAAGTTTGGGGTGTGGTACACCCCTGGTACATGGATGCCTTCACCAATGTGGAAGTTCTTTGAACCTGTGATGAAATTAGTTATAAGAAATACGTATTTCCCAGGTGTATCTGGTCTTCATCCATAGTTGCTGAAAACACTGCAGAGTCTTAAAGATGAAACGGGTGTTTTGTCATGTTGATGAGAGACTTTGGACCCCACCCAGGAGCAGGGGCTGGTGGCTGAACCGGCCAATGGCCAGTGATTCGGTCAGTCCTGACTGTGCAGTGGAGCCTCACAAACCCCCGAGAAGAGCTGTTTGCTCTCTGCTCTGCTCGTTGGATCCTGCTTCTTGGCTGGGGAGACCTTCCATGCTTGGGAAATCAGAAGGCCTCCACGTGCCACTGAGCCTGGCCCCAAGCTCCACGAGGAGAGAAGCTCCTTTATTTGGGACCCTGCCCTGTGTCTCTCTTCGTGTGGCTATTAACTTGTATCCTTAATAGTGTCCTTCATTAAACTGGTAAACATAAGTGTTTTCCTGAGTTCTGTGAACTGCTCTAGCAAATTAATTGAATCTTAGGGGGAGGTTGTGGGGACCTCCAACCTGTAGCCAGTGGGTCAGAAGCACAGGAACTGCCTGGGGCTTCTGACCGGCATCTGGAGTGGGGGGTGGAGGCAGCCTTGTAGGATAGAGCCCTTAACCTGGGAATCCGGTGCTGTCTCTGGGCAGAAAGCATCAGAAATGAGTAGAGTTCATGGACACCCTGCTGGTGTTTGAGAATTGTTTGGTGTAAATATGTGTGGGAAGACCCCCTCCCACATATATACATGCATTGGAATCAGGTCTGGGAGCCTGAGGGGAGTTATACTATTACTGCTGGGTATAATACTGTTACTGTTATACATATATGTAGGGAAAAAATACACTATTTCACTTGGTGTCACATGAGTGGGAATTACAGAACCCCAACACTTAGGGTCTTTATGGAGATTCCACTAGGTAGATATGATTGATTACATCATTGGTTATTGGTGAGTAATTCAATCTGCAGCCCTCTCCCCTCTCTGGGGTTCAGAGGGTGGGGATGAAAGTTTCAACCCTCCGAAGACCCGTTGGCACCTCCAGCAGGCAGCCCCCATCCTCCAAGAGTTGCCTTATTAGCACAAAGTGTGTGGTTGAAGAGCTTATTAAGACTAACAAAAGACACTCCTATCACCCCTATCATTCAGGAATTTACAAGAGTTCTGGAAGCTCTGTACCAAGAACCAGAGATGGAGACAAAACATGTATTTCTTACTATATCACAGTGTCACAGGGTGTATTGGAAAAAGTGGACAACACGGAAGAATACATGGGTAATGTGAGCAGACATATAAAAACTCTAAGAACCAAAAAGCAATGCTAAAGATGAAAAGGAAAATACTCTAACAGAAATGAAGGATGCCTTTGATCGGCTCACCAGCAGACAAGGAAAGAATTGAGGAAAGACTCTCTGAGCTTGAGGACATGTTGATAGAAACTTCCAAAACTGAGAAGCAAAAAGTGGAAAGAATGCCCGAGAATTGTGGGACAACAATAAAAGGTATAATGTGTGCACAACAGGAATACAAGAAGGAGAAGCAAGAATGGAGCAGAAGCAATATTGGAAGCAATAATGAAGAGAATTTCCCCAAACTGATGTTACACCAAACCACGGATAACGGAAGCTCAGAGAACTCCAAGCAGGGTAAGTGCCAAACAAATAAACACAAACTATACACAGGCATAACATATCAAAGCTTCAGAAAATCAAGGATAAAGAAAACACCCTGAAAGAAGCCAGAGGGAAAATACACCTCGCCTGTAAAGGAACAAGGATAACAATCACATCAGATTCTTATCAGGACTATGCAAGCAAGAAGAAAATGGAGTGAAATGTTTGGTGTGTTGAGAACAAAGAGCCACCAACTGGGACTTCTGTATCCTGTGAAACTATCCTTAAGAAGTAAAGGAAAAACACTTTCTCCAAGAAACAAAAATAGAAGGAATTTATCACCAATAGAACTACCTTGCAAGAAATGTTAAAACGAGGTCTTTCGAGAGAAGGAAAGTGATGTAGGTCACAAGCTGGGGTCTACCTAAGGCAAGGAGAAGGAATAAGTGAAGCTAAAATAAACATTTTTTATTTTCTTATTCTTAATTGATCTAACAGATAACAGTTTGTTTAAAATAATAGCAATAATGTATTCACTAATGTATGCTTACATACACATATGTATATAAATGCTTATGTACAAGTGAAATGAATGCCGGCAGGGAGGAATTGGGACTATTTTGTTATTATAAGGTATTTGAAACACTCCTGGAGTGGTATAGTATTATTCGGAAGTGGACTTGAATTCATGTGAATATATATTGCAACCTCTACGGTAGTCAGTCAAAAAGTAAAAAAAGAAGTATAGTCGGTATGCTAAGAAAGGAGGAAAATGGAAACATAGAATGCTCAAGACTACAAAAGGCAGAAAAAGAGTGGAATTTAAAGATAGGATCAAAGTGAAAGTTCTAAGGGTAGATCATAAAAGTCCTCATCCCTAGAAGAAAAATATTTTGTAGTAACGTATAGGGATAGGTGTTAACTAGACTTATTCTGGTGATCACTTCAAATACATACAAATATTGAAACATTATGTTGTACACCTGGAAACTAAGGCAATGTTAATGTATCAATTATGCCTCAATTAAAAAATAGATAACAACAAAAAAGGCAAAAAATTTAAAATAATAACAAACATAGCAGATATTAACCCAACTATATCAATAATCACTTTAAACATAAGTGGTCTAAGCATACTATTAAAAGAGAGATTGTCAGAGCGTGTCAAAAAATAAAATTCAACTACATATTGTCTATAAGAAAACCACCATAAATATGAAGGCATGTACAGATAAAAAGTAAATGGATGGAGAAAGGTACTCCATGCTAACATAATCAAAAGAAAACAGGAGTAGCTATATTAATTTCAGACAGAGCAGATTTCAGAGCAAGAAAATTTATCAGGAATAAAGAGGGGCATTCCATAATAATAAAGGAATCAATTTTCCGAGAAGACATAATGATCCTTTACGTCTATGCACCTAACAACAGAGCTTCAAAATACATGGAGCAAAAACTGATAGAATTGCAGGGAGAAACAGATGAGTCTACATTACATTTGGAGACTTCAATGCTCCACTATAAGAAATGCTAACAGCATAGAGTCTTTCCCTCAGACTGCCCTTCAGCCTGGTCTCCATTCCCTCATGCCTGAGCCCCAGGGTGAAGGGTATGGAGCCCACCAGCTGAAATCCTACAGGAGGCTGAAAGCCCAAGGTGCCCACAGCTTTGGTGATGACAGGACAGAGCCCCACCAGCAGCCATGGAGAGGCCCCCTGCACGGACAGCGGCGTCCTCACCTTGAGGCATTTACAGCTCTGTTCCCACATCAGCATGTCCAGTTGGAGCTGCCATGACACTGGGGGTGTCACAGTGGTGTGTGATATTTGCAGGGATGGGAGACTCCAGCCCTGGAGGAAGGAGAAAGATGGAGGCTCCCTCATCTGAGACAGTTGGGGGAGCCCACTCCTGGACACTGCTGTCGCTCAAAGTCAGTGTATTTACACCCTTGTTTTGCCACTGAAGCTGTGGACCATTGATATAGAAAGTGGAAACAGCTGGGGAGCCAAGTGTCAGCCTCACTATTGAGAGAGTCGTGGGATAAGGCACAGAAATATGAGAAGAACGAGATTTCCAATACTTACCTCAGGATTGGAAAGCTTTATTAAATCAATTAAAGGCAGTGCTGGGAAACCACAGCCCCTACTCCCCTGCAGTGACAAAGCCTTTATCATTTTCTTCACCATCACAAGCAGCCTAAAAGGCATGCCTTCTGTGAGTAAGCAGACCCCAGTAATGAAGAGGGAGGGGCTAAGCTCTAAGTGCCCAGTTCACATCCCAAGTCCTGACTCAGGTAAGTCACCTCCTTCCCGAGGAGGAGTGTTCACATTAGGCCATGTGAACAGAGGCTGCCTACCTGGAAACCTCAGGAGTGGGGAATGAATGCCTTCCCATCACTGCCCCAAATATCTGGCAGGAATGCAGGAATCTCGAGTTTCCACAGAGCAGACAGGTTGTCATCATCACTATCGTCTAGTTTCAGTCAGATGATGGTGTGGCCTGGGACTTCTGTTGCAAAAAGATGGCACACCCTGCATTTAGGATATTTTGGAATGGCATCTGGTGGTCACCATCTCCTGTCAGGGGTACCAAGGGGCAACAGGAGAAAGATGGTATTTTTTGTCTATTTATGAGAAGAAGAAACAAAGGCAGCCTCAAATTTGAATAGGAATGTAATTGTCACAACTCCAGGTGCCTCTTGCCCCAAGATGACTAGAAAAGGGGTTCTCCATCTTCCCATGAGGGGCATCTGAAGGAAGAGCTATATCCTCAGGGAAAGCCAGATCCCCCATGAAGAGTTCAAACCCAAACTTTCTCTTCTCTAAAGCAGGACCAGAATGCCGCTCAGAGCTTCCTGGGGGTAGGACTCCAGCTATAAAGCGCAGGGTAAGATCTCAATGTGTTCAAAAAGATCCAGGCTTTTAATACAAAAAAAAAAAACAAGCTTGAAAGTTTAAGGTCACACTAGGAGACAGTGAAGTAAATTCCTATGAATTCTAAAGGCCAAGATAGAGAATTAGCCTTGTGAACAATGTGTGAAGAGTACCAATTTCAGATACTTTACAAAAATTGTGCTTGGGACATTTTATCTTCAGTGATGACTGTGTGGTAGTCTCTTCATGTTTCAGAAATTATTAATATGTTTGAGAATCATCCACATTTTTACCTATAATAATTCATTTAAATATGTGATGTTATACAACCCAGAGAGGACAAGTAGTGACTCTATGGCATCTCACTAAGCTGATGGACAGTGACTGCAATGGGGGTGGTGGGGGGGGAACCTGATGAAGGGGGTAGTGTAATCACCATAATATATTACTCATTTAATTGTAGATTAATGATATCAAAATAAACTAAAAAAAAATGTGATGTTAATAGCTGCTGCTTCCAGGATAATATATCTCTGATTTTATAGCAAAAGTCAACAACCGTATCACAAAATAGAATTCACCTGAAAGATGTGCCTTTTTGTTTCTGTTTTGGTTTTTTAAACCAAAATTCCAGCAGTCTCTAAGCAACCATGTTAGGAAATACAAAGAGAGGGCTTCAGATCTTCTGCTGGGTAGATGAGCAAGCCAGTCACTTAGCACATCCTTGAGAGAGCAGAGGTGCTCTGGTGAAGGAATCAGAGGAGCCTGACGGACACAGAGGTGGTGTGGCCAGAAGGGACACCAGTGAGAAGGGACAGGGACGACAAGAGCAGCCGCAGGAAGGAAGGGGAAGGTGGCTACAAACCGCCCCTATTTCACAATTTTGAATAGGACCTGGGTCTAAACTTCTCACAAATGAGACGGAGAATTTATAAAACCACAATTGGATGCTCAAGTCTGTTCTTAAAGTTTTGCTTTAATTCATGGCTTAACTTCCTCTGTTCTCTGGATTGTTGCTGTAGTAAAGATCTACAGATTTTCTTGGTAGACACAGGAAGAAAAGAAATGAGTCTTTTTTATATTGGCATCATTTTTTTTCTACTGCTTTATTCATTCATGGGCCTTCTTCAGCTGTCCTGAGTCCATGGGACAGGGTGTTTACCCACTAGAAATGCGTATTTCTGCCCTCCCTGCACTACTGATCAAGAGAAGCAAACTGTTCGACCTCTCACAAGTCCATCTGAGATGTTCCTTGTATGACTCAGTCCACATGCTCTCTGGCAATAAACAATCTCACTCTGACTAACCTGCTTCTACTTTAGACATCTCCCAGTAGAAGAAATGAGTTGCTGGGTGGAAGTTTCCCTTTAGTTGGCCTTTACCTTAATTTTAACAGTAACTAATTCTACAATGGGAAACTTTCCTTTCAAGAGATGAATGTGTTACAGTAAAAACAAAGTACTTACTGCTGCCAAGGTCCACCTCTCACAACGGCAGAAGACAATGACTTTCTGTCAACGCATGGATTTTTTCAGCGTTCTTTATTTGGCACCCAAGAAAAGCTCTTTACCTTTTTTTGTGTTTAAGATTTTCAGAAAATAAGAGCATTCCTCCTAAAAGGCTGTCCTCAGCATAAGACCTCTGGAGGCAGCTGATTGAAAGGTGGAGTTTTGCACGCAAGGTGAAATCAACAGTTGAAGGTAACTAGAAAACTAATATTTAACATCAGGTTTGTCATAAGATCCAGGTCCTCCTGAAGAACCCCGTTTGTTATTCATGGTGGGTTTCAAAGCAGACCTGGATCTTCATGGCACTTCGGGATGGGTTGAAGTTATGGGAGCTCTAGTATAAGGATGAAGCCACGGTGATGAGCTGGGTTTGACGGTATGACAGAGAGACGCAGGACCTGTCATTGTTGCCAGGGTTTCTTAGAAACCACAGGACATCATGACAGATATTCAGAACATGTATTTAAAGTGAAGGAAAAAAACAAAGGGAAGAAAGATAAACCAGGTGGTTGAATAAAAGCGAGATAAATTTTTTAAAAAGAGTAATGGAGTATTTATCATAGAGTGACTAGTAAGGATAATTAAAATTATTTAACATCAATTATTTAGTTTAAAGTCTTTCATGCTAATTTAGGTCACAGCATATGACAAAGTCGATGCATAAACCTTATGTTAAATTATATAATCATCATTACATTTTGTCAAAAGCCCCTGAATAAGTAACTTAACCCTGTGATCACATTGCTTACTATTGTAGCAATAAATGTCAATGCCAGATTCTAAGGGAGCAATTCGTGTGCCCATTGCCCCGACAGGCAGCTCTTCAGCTCAACGTGGCCCTTGTTTAACCGGCAGGCTGCTCTAAGTCCGTTCCTCCAGCCTGGGCTGGGAAGAAAGCAGCACCCTCTGGAAAGCACTTGGCGCTTACACACTAACTACAGAGATGCCGACACACACTCTCAGCGAGAGCCACACTTACTCAGGTAAATCTAACGAATTCATGTACTATGTTAGCTGAATAGTGAAATTTTTACTCATTCTGCTCACAAAGATGGTTCGATTTTATACTAAGAATTTCAGGTGACTCTAAAATTTATTTGGAGGTTGGATGTCTTAGATATCAAAATAATTAAAAATGCGCTGACTTCTATGAGCTTAAAGTTGTGTAGTGCGCTAAGCAATTAGCATCCTTATTTATCCTGAAAGCACGCATAATGGAAACACAGATAAATGGTATTGTAAGGCCAACTGCATATGTCTTCAGGATGACTACCATCATTTTCTTGGCGTTTTATTTAGTAATAGACTAATGGTATTCTTTGTAAAGAGTTCTGGTTCATTCTTGAGCTTAGCTCTGAATCTTTAAAAGAGAATTCCTTTAGATCCTTTAAAGAAAAATGCTAAAGGACCTGTCTTCTATTATAGATGCTTAAATAATTTTTGCTTTTTCTAACTATTTATTATGAACATTTTCAAGCATATAGAAAATTTGGAAGAAAGACGCAACACTCATATCACTCATATATCTACCATCTAGATTCAACAATCGTTAAGATTGTGCCATATAGGTTAGTGAGGATGGGTGTGTGTATGTTTGCTGAATCCATTTCAAAGTAAGTCACAAACTTTGATACCCTTCCTAAATATTTCAGCTGCATCTCCTAAAAACAAGGCATTCTGCTATATCATCACATCATTAACACACCTAAGAATATTAACCATGCAGAATTCTGTATTATCTAATACTCAGACTAAATATAATTTTTTCATTTGTTCCCCAAATATATTTTATATAATATATTGTATGGCTGGGGGTTTGATGTCTCTTTAAAATTAAAACAGTGCTTTTCCCAGCAGTTCCCACCCCTAAGCACACACACATTTTCTTCTGCATTGAACTTTCAAAATGTCAAGGTTAGTTGTTTTGTAACATGTTTTACATTCCAAATCTGTTTATTTCTTCATAATGTTATTTAAGTTGTTCATCTTTCCTGTGTATTGCTTGTGAGCTGTAAGTTGATCTTAAGCTTTTGATCTGCATTATGGCCACTATGTTGGCTTTTTACAGTTGCGTGTATATAAGACTTGACCTTATCCAATAATCTTTCTGATTTCATAAAATATAAGTGCCACTGAGACCTCTTTCCTGTTTTATATTTCTTAGTAGACTGTGTACCACACATTTCCCAGTTGAATCATGCCATTCATATTCAAGCTCTTTGCTTTAAGTCATCCCATTTTCATAGAGAATGTTGTATACTACACTAAAAATCATTCTTTTCCTATCAGGGTGCCATCTTTTTTTCCCCTTAGTATTATCTATGTTCAATGTATTTTAGAAAGTTAAATTATCTTATTCATGAGGATAAGTCATTTCTCCATTTATTTAGACCTTTAATTCAAGTAATTGGGTTTTACAACTTTCCCCATAGAGGTCTTGCATATTATTGTAAAAGTTTGTTACTAAGCACTTCATAGTTCTTCTGCTCATACAAGTGGCCTATTTTCTATTATGTTTTTTAGATGGTCATTGCTGGTAAAGAAAAATGTTAGTGATTTAAAAAAACTGATCTTGTACTCAGCATCTTTGTTGAACTTCCTGATTTGTTTTCTTCCTGACTTGTTACGATATCTATATATAATATTGCTCTTGGTCTTTTATAATATTTTGCCTTAGTATCTCTTAAAATAGAAATAAATAGATATTAAGACTGGTACTCTAGCCCTTTGTACTGTTGTTTATATGTCTTTAGTGTATTTTTTTCAATGCTTTTAATTTCCACCTTTCTGTGTCATTTTGTTTTAAATGTCTTATTTTTGCATTTAGTATTTTCTTTTGTAATCCAGTATGAGTACCATTTACACTTACTGTAATTACTATTATATCAGGATTTATTTCTGCATTTCATATTTCCTTTTACCATGCTGCTTCTTTTTCTTCCTATTCTTTCCTTCTCCCAAATACATAAATATTTCTTCTGCTGGTTCGAGATTTATATTCCAATTCTTCTAATGATTTATCCCAAGCTTGTTAAGTCCTATTGTTACATTTTTAATTTTTCTATTTCCCAAGTTTATCAATACCTGTATTGCCCCCCAAACAATAAAATAATTTAGTATTTTTTCATCTCTTTTCAGTTCTTCCCTGAAATGTTTTGATTCATACCATCTACAATTTCAGGTTTGGATTGTTTTGTGTTTTTGTCTATTTTTAAATCCCTTTTTGTTCTTTTTGTCCTGACATTTTTTGACAATAATACATTTTAAAAAGTTCCTTGCCTATTCTTTCTTCCCATATTTCTATAACATCACATTAAATTTGTTTCTCTTCTTATTGGGGTTCTTCTTCCAAGATTTCATACTTTTAAAAATGGTGATAAAATACACAAAGCATAAAATTTACCATCTTAACATTTTTAAGTGCACAAGTTCACTGGTAGTAAGTACACTCACGTCGTTGTGCGGCCGTCACCCTTCCCTGTCTCAGGAACACTCTTTATCTTCCTAAACTGAGACTCTGTACCAATTAATCAGTAACTTAATGTGCCCGTCCCCTCCTCCCTCACTCTACATTGTCTCTGTGGATTCAGCTACTCTCAGGACATCAGAGAAGTGGAATCATGTAGTGTTTTTCCTTTTGTGTCTGGCTTATTTCACCAGCAAATGTCTTCAGAGTTCACCCATGGTGCTGCCTGCATCAGACTTTCCTTTTTAGGGGTGAATAATATTCTATTGTGTGTATCGACCACATCTTGTTTATCCATTCATGCACTGATGGACACTGGGGTTGCTTCCACCTCTGGTTATTGTGAATGATGTTGCTATGACCATGGGTAAACAAATCCCTGTTTGAGTCTCTGCTTTCAATTCTTTGGGTGTATACACAGAAGTAGAACTTCTTTATCTATAATAATTCTAGAATCTAGAATTCTAGAATCATATGATAATTCTGTGTTTAAGTTTCTGAGCTGACGTGCCATTTTGCCATTTTACACTCCACACCATTTGACAACTATGTTCTCACCACCAATGCACAAGAGTTCCAATTTCTCCACATCCTCACCAACACCTGATGTTTTCTGTTTTATTTTTTTTTATAATAGCCATTCTAATGGGCATGAAATGAGGTATCTCACTGTGGTTTTCACCTGTGTTTCTCAAAGATTAGTGATGCTGAGCATCTTTCCACGTGCTTTTTAGCCAGTTGCATGTCTTCTTTGGAGAAAAGTCTATTCAAGTCTTTTGCCCATTTTTGAATTGGGTTGTTTTTAGATTGTTCATTGCTAGTGTATGGAAATGCAACTGACTTTTTACATATTGCTTTGTATCCTGCTACTTTTCTGAATTTATTTTTTAGGTCTAACAGTTTTTTTGTGTGTGGAGTCTTTAGGGTTTTCTACATATAAGATCATGTCATCTACAGAGATAATTTTACTTATTCCTTTCCAGTTTGGATGTCTTTTCTTGCCTAACTGCTCTGGCTAAGACTTCCAGTACTATGTTGGATAGAAACAGTGAAAGCAGGTATCTGAACATAGAGGAAAAATATTCAGTCTTTAATCATTGGTATGATATTAGCTGTGATTTTTCCACAAATGGGCTTTATTATGTTGAAGTAGTTGCCTTCTATCCCTAGTTTGTTCAATGTTCTTGCCACAAAAGGGTGTTGAATTTTGTCAAGTGCCTTTTCTGTATCAGTTGAGTTAATCACATGTCTGGTTTTTTTCCTTCACTCTGTTAGTATGGTGTTTTACATTGATTGATTTTTGTATGCGAACCATCCTTGCATGCCAGGAATAAACCCCACTTAGTCATGGTGTATTATCCTTTTAATATGCTGTTGAATTCAGTTTGCAGGTTTTGTTGAGGACTTTTACATTAATATTCATAAGGAATATCAGTGGTAGTTTTCTTTGTCTGGCTTTGGTATCAGGGTAGTGCTGGCTTCGTGAAATTGAAATGCTCCTTCTTCAATTTTTTGGAAGAGTTTGAAAAGGATTGGTATTAGTTCTTTAAACATATGTTAGAATTCACCAGTGAAGCCATCTGGTCCTGGAGTTCTGTTTGTTGACATTTTTTATTATGGATTCAATATCCTTACTAGTTTTAGGTCTATTCAGATTTTCTACTTCTTCATGATTCAGGCTTGGTAAGTTGTGTGTTTCTAGGAATTGTCTACTTCATCTAGGTTATCCAATTTGTTGGTGTATAATTGTTTATAGTACTGTCTTATAATTTTAATTTCTATAAAATCAGTAGTATTGCTCACATTTTCATTTCTGATTTTAGTTATTTTAGTGATCCTTTTCTTAGTCAATATAGCTAAAGATTTGTCAATTTTGTTTATCTTTTTGAAGAACTCTGTTTCATTTTCTAATTATTTCTAAGCTGTATTTATAGCTGCTTTAATCTTTGTTATTTCCTTCCTTTTTCTAGCTTTGGTCTTAGTTTGTTCTTTTTCTGACTCCCTAAGTTGTAAAGTTAGCTTGTTGATTTGAGACCTTTCTTCTTTAATGTAAGTGCTTACAGCTGTAAACTTCACATTTGGCACTATTTTTGCTGCATCCCATAATTTAACCATGTTGTGTTTTTACTTTCATTTTTTTCTGAAGATATTCTAAATTTCCCTTGTGATTTCTTCTTTGACCTAGTGGTTATTTAAGAGTGTGTTTTTAAATATCTACCTATTTATGAGTTTTCTAGTTCCTCTTCTGTGGATTTCTACTTTCATTCCATTGTGATTGGAAAAGATACTTTGTCTGATTTCAGTCTTTTTAAATTTGTTAAGATTTGTTTTGTAGCCTAACACATAGTTTATTCTGGAAAATGTTCCTTGTACACTTGAGAAAAATGTGAATTATATTGTTGCTGGAAGGAGAGTTCTGTATATGTCTGTTGGGTCCAATTTGTTACTGTATTATTTAAGTCCACTCTTTCCTTTTCTTCTAGTAGTTTAGTAATCCTATTTATTATTGGAAGTGGGGCATTAAAGTCTTCTACCATTATTGTAGCCAAGATCTTTTTATAAACAGGGTATTTGTTTGCCCAAGTTTCTGAGAACTTAAGTGGCTGAGATTATTTTTTATTGCACTCATATTTAAATGACAATCTAGATAAATGCAAATTTTTAGCTTTGGAGATTTTTCTCACCTTCAATACTAAAAAATATAACTGTTATCTTCTTACAAGTTTTTGAAGGGTCTAAAATGAGTATGTTACCTATTCATATGTGAGTGATCTGTTACTCTCTGGTAGGTTTTCTTTATATTTTATGTTCTTTAGTTTTACTATACTGGGTCTAGGTATGAAAATTATGCCAACTGCAATTTGTCTTATTTAACCTGTTTCAAAGTCTATGCAATATGCATATTTTAGCAAAAAATTTTGGATATGTTATTAATTTTTACTTTTATGAGAGTAGGGACCATGTCTTTGTAGTTCATGGCTATATCTTTAGTGCCTAACAGGGTTCATAGCATATGGTAAGGCATTAAATAAACATTTGTTGAGTGAGTGAATGACAAAATGAATAGATACTAAGGGGACTGCCAACTTTTCTAAGATTTTATAAAGTTTATTAATATTTCTTTTATTTGTCTTCATAGCTAGAGAACTTTTAGAGCAGAAAATTAAGAAATAGACATTTAATAATTTAACATTTAACTTAGTTCCATTAAATGATCTATGGATTATATGAAATATAAAAAAATATGTAGTTAGGAAATGAACCATGCAAATTATCATTGGTTTATACACTTATATCTGAAGTATACTAGTCTCAAGAAATACACTATATTTCAGGAGGCTGAAATATACCAGTCTCAGGAAAAAATACAGCATCCCTCTGTACATTAGTTATCACACTACCTATAGGCCTTTGGTCTATATCCCTTTTTCCCCTACAATACTGTGACAAACTTGGAGGGACTACTTGTTTATGAAGGAATGACACAGATGGCAACATTTGCACTGTACCCCTTTAGACCAGTGATATGTACCACTGTATAATAGTTAAAACACTTAAAAGTAGAAAGAAGTGGTAGTTTTATTTTTTTTCTTCATGAATATCCCTACTTGGGATATAATGTACAGTTTGGTGATTATAGTTAATAACAATACTGTATTATATATTTGAAAGTTGCTAAGAGATCAGATGTTAAAAGTTCTTGTAAGAAAAAATATTTGTAATTATGTGTGGTGATGTATGTTAACCAAACTTACTATAGTGATCATTTTGCAATATATACAAATATCGAATCATTATGTTTCACACCTGAGACCTAATACAATGTTATATGTCAATTATACCTCAGTAAGTAAAGAATACCCACTTATATGAATGAATGCTAAGTTAAACAACAAAAGTGAAAGAGAGAACAGGGACTTTCTTTGCTTAAATAATCTTTGTTATGGTTCTAGGTTTATTTTGCTTAGTGGCACTTTTTTCTAAGGCGAAACAACAATGTGAGAGCCCCCACCATCATATTCTCTGCTTCTCTTAACTACCATCTAAAGTAATAGCAATAATGTCTATCTTTAACAGGCATACAAATTTGCAAGTTGTCCAGACTTAGGAACTGATGCAGTCTTTCTTTTTTTTTTAAAGTTTATTTTGATATCATTAATCTACAATTAAATGAGTAATATTATGGTGATTACACTACCCCCTTCATCAGGTCCCCCTCCAACCCCATTACAGTCACTGTCCATCAGCGTAGTGAGATGCCATAGAGTCACTACTTGTCCTCTCTGGGTTGTACAGCCCTCCCCGTGTCCCCCTAACATTACATCTGCTAATCGTAATGCCCCTTTTTCCCCCTTGCCCATCCCTTCCCACCCATCCTCCCCAGTCCCTTTCCCTTTGGTAACTATTAGTCCGTTCTTGGGTTCTGTGATGCAGTCTTTCTTGAAGCAAAATAACAAAAAAGTTGGTAGAAAAAGAAAAGGTAGATCCTCTTGTGGTTGTGAATATAGAAAGCCTCAGGACAATTCACAGACACAGAGGCATTATTATTGTGACAACATTGGTAAATGCAAAAAGACTTTAAGAAAATGCTTTGGATGGTGAAATTCTTGCAGGCGTTCAGATATTGAGAATATTTGTAAAAGTGAATTCTATAACTAACAGTAAGAAAAATAAAGCCCAGGTTTTTCTACAGAAATTGAATGAACTAACAAAATTTGAGAAGGTGTTAACAGTCTTAAAAATATGAATTCTTTGGGTATTTCATTTCTACTGTGCAAAAGTGGTATGGGGTATTTCCACCAGTCTCTCAAATACCTGTGCATAAATTGGACAGAGCTGTTCCCCTGAAAGAGTTGCTTTATATTGAAAAGAGTAGTATCCAATTTAAAAATAAACTCCTTTAACTTTTACATGCTTTTCATATTTCCCCATGTTAACTAATTCAAGTTAACTTCTTATTAACCAAACTTTATTCAGTTCTCAGCTCATGACATCTCATTTGAATATAATGATGAATACAAGCTAATGTGATAAAACAATTGCTTTCAGAATAAGCTCCTACCTGAGACTATGCAACCTGTACTGACCACAGGCTTCATTTTTACCATTGTTTAATAGTTCCTAAGGCATTGTTCCCTTTGGAAGCATATTTGAAAAGTAAAACTTTGGCAACCATCTTTACAAAGTATATACACATACTTTAATTTGAACTTTTAACTTTTAAAACCATGTGTATATAGCTTCTCTTTTGAAACAGTTGCCTTGTTTGAAGAATTTAAGCAATGAAAACTCAGGTAAAGTCACCAATGATGAGGTGATGTGGTCTAAAATAACTTAGGGAAAAATCATCTATAATAGAAATCACGTAGGATATTAGAAGACTTGAAAAGGCCCCTAAAGATCATGTAATCTGAAGACCATTATGGGAGCCCATGGTAAAGGCTGAAAGTACTTCCACTCTACTATTTTCAATGTGATACAGATATTTAATGTTTCTATAGTGCTTAGAGAAGGCAAATGTACATTTTGTGCATTATCTAGATGTTATTCAAAGGCAATTCCTGTTACTTATTTAGAGTCTTTTTTTTTTAATGATTGAAATTTTGTGCGTCTTTATCCCCTTCACCTGTTTCACCCACCCAGCCCAGCCCCTCTCCTGACTGGAATCTTTTTTGAAGAAAAAAGACTCTCATGAATATGTAATCGATTTTTGGAGTTTACTTAATTAATTCCTTAGAAAAATACATCCTCATTAGTATTTTTTTAGTTAGGCAAATAGTCTTTCAATGATACTTACCATCAGCTAATTTTCTAAGCTATTATAATTTTGGATAAATATGAGGCAAGGGACATATGGGTTAAGTCCAAGTATTGTTTTAAAATCTTTTATCTGAAATTGTATTCAATTTCAATTTAGCTTTAAAAGTTAGTTTGGCATTTAAAAATGTCATTGCAAGTGAGCTTGGTTTTGTTACATTTATTTAAAGCAATGTTAGCCCATAGACTTATATTTAAGTTTCAAATAACCTATTTCATTTCTATAATGCTAACTTAAAGTTGAGTAGCATGTTCATTCTTTGCATGTGGCTGTCCAGTCTTCCCAGACCATTTGTTGAAAAGGTAGTCCTTTCCCCATTGAATGGTCTTGGCACCCTTGCTGAAAATCATTTGACCTGTATGTGAGGCTTTATTTCTAGGCTCTCTATTCCTTTCCACTGATATGTCTGTCTTTATGTCAGTACCACACTGTTTGGTTACTGTAGCCTTGTAGTAAGTTTTGAAATTAGGAAGTGGAAGTCCTCCAATTTTGTTCTTCTTTTACAAGACTGTTTTTGCCCATTCTGGGTACCTTGAGATTCCCTACGAATTTGGGGATAGGTTTTTCCATTTTTGAAAAAAAAAAGGTTGTTGGGACTTTGATAAGGATTACACTGAATCTGTAGATCACTTTGGGTAGTACTGACACCTTAACATACTAAGCCTTCCAGCGCATGAACATAGGATGCATTTCCATTTATTTATGTCTTCCTTAATTTCTTTTGGGAATGTTTTGTAGTCTTAGTGTATAAGTCATTCATCAACTTGGTTAATTCCTAAGTATTTTATTCTTCTTGATGCTATTGTAAATGAAAATGTTTTATAATTTCCTTTGCTTCAGATTTTTCTCTGTGTGTAGAAATGCAGCTGACTTTTCTGTTTTGATTTAGTATCTTGCTGCTTTGCTGAATTCATTTATTAGTTCTAACAGCTTTTTGTGTGTTTCAAAATACTAACATATCTACCCCTGCTCTCTTTCATTTACTATTGGCATGGAATACCTTTCCATCCTTTCACTTTTAACCTGTTTGTGTGTTTGGTATCACATGAATCTCTCGCAGATAGCATAGAGTGGGTTCATATGTTTTTCTCCACTCTGCCAATCTCTGCTTGCTGATTGGAGAGTTTAAGCAATTTGCATTTAAACTAATTACTGACAAGAAGGGACTTAATTCTGCCATAGTGCTTTGTTTTCTGTATGCCCTATAAGCTTTTTTTGTCCCTCATTTCCTGCATTACTTCTTTTGTGTATAAATTATTTTTTTCTGGTGATACGTTTAAATTTCATCTTAATATCTTTTTGTGTATATTCTGTGGCTATTTTCTTTGTGGCTGTCAGGGGGTTATATTTAACATCCTAAATCTATAATACTTTAATTTTAATTTATACTAGCTTAATTTCAATAACATACAAAAATTCTGTTCCTTCACTGCTCTGTCCCCTTTCAGAGTTTGATGTCACAAAATTACACAGTTATACATTGTGCACCTGTAAACATAAACTAATAAAACTTTTAAATGAATTTGTCTCCTAAATTTTGTAGAAACAGGATTTGGACTTATAAACCAAAGTTACAGTAATGCTAGCTTTTATACTAATGATTTTTAAAAAAATTTATTAGTTTCATATCTCATAGAAAATAAGATATACAGTTGCAAAGCTATTTTTAGAATAACTAGCTTTTGTAATTTCCCATGTATTTGCCTTTATAGATATCTTTATTTCTCCATAGAAATAAAGTTTGAGTTACTGTTTAGTGTCCTTTCATTTCCCCTTGCAGGACTCCCTTGAGCATTTCTTGATCTAGTGGTCACTAACTCCCTCAACTTTTGTTTATCTGGAATTGCCTTAATTCTCCTCCACTTTGAAGGCAGATGGTAAGATTCTTGGATGACAGTTTTTCTCTTTTAGCACTTTGAATATATTGGCACACTGTCTTTTGGCCTGCAAAGTTTCTGATGAGAAATCTGCTGATAACCTTGAGGATCCCTTGTATGTGATGACTTGATTCTCTCTTTTGGCTTCCAAGGTTCTATTTTATCTTTGGCTTTGGAAAGTTGGATCATAATGTGTCTTGGTGTGGGTCACTGAGGTCATCTTACTTGGAGTTTGTTTATAGCCATGTCTTTCTTCAAATCAGGGCGGTTTCAGCCATTGTCTTTCAAATATTCTCTATCACTTTCTTCTCTCTTCTCATTCTGGGACTCCCACAATATGTATGTTGTTCCGTTTGATGGTGTCCCGCCGATCCTTCAGACTCTCTACACTTTTCTTCAATCTTTTTTCTTTCCACTTTTCAGCCTCAATAATTTCCATTGTCCTGTCTTCAAGTCCATTTATTTTTCTGCCTGCTCAAATCTGCCTTTGAATTCTTTTAGAGAGTTTTTCATATTTATTGTACTTTTTAGCTCCAGAACTTTTTTTCTAGGTTTTCTGTATATTGTTATTCCCATTTTGTTCACTGTTTTCTTGATTCCACAGTCTTCCCATAATTCTTTGAGCACTTTAAGACAGTTGTTTTAAAGTTTTTGTCCAGTATCATTAGGTCTTTTTCAGGAACCTGATTTATTTATTTTGACTAGGCCATACATTCCTGTTTCTTTGCATGCCTTGTGATTTTCATTGAAAACTTGGCATTCAAATTTAATAGTGTCAGTCAAATTCTCCCTCTTCTCAATGTTTGCTGTTTTGTTATTGTTTTTGTTATTGTTGTAGACTGCCTCTGTGCCAAGGATCAAACTGAGGTGTAAAGGTCTTTTCTGAGCCTTTTCTGAGCCTTTCCCTGGGCATGTGTGATTCTTTCTAATTTTCCCCATGTATGCAGTTGTTTATGAATGTCCTAGTCTTTAATGTCTGGCTGCTGAAAGGGGAAAAAGGCAAAAAAATAAATAAGGGAGAAAAGGGCACTGGCCCTTTAGATATACTGGACATCACCTTGGCCAGACCGACAGGGGCTTGTAACAATGCAAGGAAATGCAACACAAGTAGCTGCTGCCTCTCTCTGCACCTCTGTGACCACAAGCAGCAGTCAGCTATCAGAACACAGATCTGCAGTATTTTGACGACAGAGGCCTTTTGCTCACCTAGCTCTCACCAGTTCTGTGCAAGCTGCTCCAGGAACACAGAGCTCACACCTGCTGCAGGGGAGTTGTCTGCAATGGAAAAGTAGGAAAATTGCTTCTTTTATATGATTTATGACTCTGCCTTCCTCCCCTGCTCACCAGGCTGCTTCTTACTTTTCCAGAGTTGATTTGGGAAAAGGAGATGAAGACAGGAATGGTTTTATTTCATTAGTACTTCATGAGATTGTATAGTTCTCCCTTAAGCTCCTTTCTTTCACATGATGCTTTCCTGTCTTCTTCAGAGTCACTACTTTGACTGTGAAGTAGTCAACACGCTGTCCATGTCCTCTACTGAAGTCACTTTGAAGTCTCTGCTGGCTTTCTTCTTACCTAAGACCCAGAGGAAATGTGCGTCCTTTGTCACAATAAACTCTGGGATTAAGGTGGCCCCAAATGCACCAACCTTTATTACTCAACTTCAGAGCATTTAGCTAGCCACAATACTTCCCCTTCAGATTTCTGAGGTTTGAGTCAAACAGTCCACCATGTCCTAGAAATTTCAGGGATGATTACTAAACCTTACAAGTAATCCCTCTGAAGCCCCTTTTGCTTGCCTTCATATGTGGGACTTAGCCTTAGTTCTGTCAAACATCTTCTCTTCCTCTAATCTCCCACTCTTATCCTCTAATCCCCCCCCATTCTGTATTTTTATGCCTTCGTTGTATATGAGGGGTTAGGGTCATACAGTCTATGTTGTTGACTCCCTTTGGAAATCTTACATGAAAGATTATCTTACATTGAAATGTGAAGTTTGCCATGTTAGGAACTCAGATGAAAGAGTTTTTTTTTCCAGTTTGTGTAAGACTTTATTGTTATGTTTAACCACTGTGACTTTTAAAACTGTACATTAGCTGGGGCACAGTAAATTGCTGGAAAAACACTGTGAAGATGTCATTGATCTTTACCTGCTGCTTCATGACCTTCATAAGTTACAGAAAAACATAGCTGTCTATGTCATTTCAAGCTCCTTTCAGTACACTGACGTCAGATACGATTAAGTCATTTTTAACCAAATTCTTGATAGAACAGGTTTTCTATAGAATGTGTGACCAAGAAGACATGTATCTAAAATCCAATTCATTATCAAGTAGGGGCCTAATAGGGTGTTTGTTACCTAAGAAAACCCATTAGGAAAAGGGAATCAAATATTCCAACTTTCTAAATTGCAGTCCTGGTTAAACACTCCCGAGACGGCAGGGTGAGCCTGTGAGACTCCTGAGGTAGGGCCACTCTTTCTTTTTTTTTTCTTAAAGTATTATTGATATACACTCTTATGAAGGTTTCACATGAAAAACAATGTGGTTACTACATTTACCCATATTATCAAGTCCCCACCCAAACCCCAATACACTCACTGTCCTTCAGTGTAGTAAGATGCCACAGATTCACTGTTTGCCTTCTCTGTGCTACACTGTCTTCCCCGTGATCCCCCACACCATGTGTACTAAACATAATACCCCACAATCCCCTTCTCCCTCCCTCCCCATGCACCCTCCCACACCCCTCCCCGTTGGTAACCACTAGTTCCTTCTTGGAGTCTCTGAGTCAGCTGCTATTTTGTTCCTTCAGTTTTGCTTCGTTGTTATACTCCACAAATGAGGGAGATCATTTGGCACTTGTCTTTCTCCACCTGGCTTATTTCACTGAGCATAATATCCTCCAGCTCCATCCATGTTATTGCAAATGGTAGGATTTGTTTCCTTCTTATGGCTGAATAGTATTCCATTGTGTATATGTACCACCTCTTCCTTTTCCATTCATCTACTGATGGACACTTAGGTTGCTTCCATATCTTGGCTATTATAAAAAGGGCTGCGAAAAACATAGAGGTGCATATGTCTTTTTGAATCAGAGAAGATGTACTCTTTGGGTAAATTCCAAGGAGTGGGATTCCCGGGTCAAATGGTATTTGTATTTTTAGTTTTCTGAGGAACCTCCATATTGCTTTCCACAATGGTTGAACTAGCTTACATTCCCACCAGCAGTGTAGGAGGGTTCCCCTTTCTCCGCATCCTTGCCGGCATTTGTTGTTCTTAGTCTTTTGGATGGTGACCATCCTTACTGGTGTGAGGTGATCTCATTGTGGTTTTAATTTGCATTTCCCTGATGATTAGTGATGTGGAGCATCTTTTCATGTGTCTGTTGGCCATCTGAATTTCTTCTTTGGAGAACTGTCTCTTTATATCCTCTGCCCATTTTTTAATCGGGTTATTTGCTTTTTGTTTGTTGAGGCATGTAAGTTCTTTATATATTTTGGATGTTAACCCTTCGTTGGAAATGTCATTTACAAATATATTCTCCCATACTATAGGATGCCTTTTGTTCTGTAGACGGTGTCCTTTGCCGAAAGAAACTTTTTAGTTTGATGTAATCCCATGAGATCATTTTTGCTTTGTTTCCCTTGCTCGAGGAGATGCGTTCATGAAGAAGTTGCTCATGCTTATAGTCAGGAGATTTTTGCCTATGTTGTCTTCTAAGAGTTTAATGCTTTCATGACTTACATTCAGGTCCTTGATCCATTTTGAGTTTACTTTTGTGTATGGGGTTAGACAATAATCCAGTTTCATTCTCTTGCATGTAGCTGTCCAGTTTTGCCAACACCAGCTGTTGAAGAGGCTCTCATTTCCCCATTGTATATTTATGGCTCCTTTATCATATATTAATTGACCATATATGGTTGGGTTTATATTAGGGCTCTCTAGTCTGTTCCACTGGTCTATGGGTCTGCTCTTGTGCCAGTACCAAATTGTCTTGATTACTGTAGCTTTGTAGTAGAGCTTGAAGTCAGGGAGCATGATCTCCCCTGCTTTATTCTTCCTTTTCAGGATTACTTTGGCTATTTGGGGGTCTTTTGTGGTTCCATATGAATTTTAGAACTATTTGCTCTAGTTCATTGAAGAACGCTGTTGGTAATTTGATAGGGATGGCATTGAATCTGTAGATTACTTAGGCAGGATGACCATTTTGACAATATTAATTCTTCCTAGCCAAGAGCATGGGGTGAATTTTCATTTATTAGTGTCCTCTTTAATTTCTCTTAAGAGTGTCTTGTAGTGTTCAGGGTATAGGTCTTTCACATCCTTGGTTAGGTTTATTCCTAGGTATTTTATTATTTTTGATGAAATTGTGAATGGAATTGTTTTCCTGATTTCTCGTTCTGCTAGTTCATCGTTAGTGTATAGGAATGCAACAGATTTCTGTGTATTAATTTTGTATCCTGCAACTTTGCTGAATTCAGATATTAGATCTAATAGTTTTGGAGTGGATTCTTTAGGGTTTTTTATGTACAATATCATGTCATCTGCAAACAAGGACAGTTTGAGTTCTTCCTTGCCAATCTGGATGCCTTTTATTTCTTTGTGTTGTCTGATTGCCATGGCTTGGACCTCCTGTACACTATTGAATAAAAGTGGGGAGAGTGGGCATCCTTGTCTTGTTCCCGATCTTAAAGGAAAAGCTTTCAGCTTCTTGCTATTAAGTATAATGTTGGCTGTGGTTTTGTCATATATGGCCTTTATTATGTTGAGGTACTTGCCCTCTATACCCATTTTGTTGAGAGCTTTTATCATGAATGGATGTTGAATTTTGTCGAATGCTTTTTCAGCATCTATGGAGATGATCATGTGTTTTTTGTCCTTCTTTTTGTTGATGTGGTGGATGATGTTGATGGATTTTCGAATGTTGTATCATCCCTGCATCCCTGGAATAAATCGTACTTGATCATGATGGATGGTCCTTTAGATGTATTTTTTGAATTCGGTTTGCTAATATTTTGTTGAGTATTTTTGCATCTATGTTCATCAGGGATATTGGTCTGTAGTTTTCTTTTTTTGTGGTGTCTTTGCCCAGTTTTGGTATTAGAGTGATGCTGGCCTCATAGAATGAGTTTGGAAGTATTTCCTCTTCTTCTACTCCTTGGAAAACTTTAAGGAAGATGGTATTAGGTCTTCACTAAATGTTTGATAAAATTTAGCGGTGAAGCCTTCTGGTCCAGGAGTTTTGTTCTTAGGTAGGTTTTTGATTACTAGTTCAATTTCATTGCTGGTAATTGGTCTGTTGAGATTTTCTGTTTCTTCCTGCATCAGTTTTGGAAGGTTGAATTTTTCTAGAAATTTGTCCATTTTTCTAGTTTGTCCAGTTTGTTTCCATATAATTTTTCATAGTATTCTCTAATAGTTATTTTTATTTCTGCGGTGTCTGGAGTGATTTTTCTTTTCTCATTTCTGATTCTGTTTATGTGAGTAGAGTCTCTTTTTTTCTTGATAAGTCTGGCTAGGGATTTATCTACTTTGTTTATTTTCTCTAGTAACCAGTTCTTGCTTTCATTGATCCTTTCTATTGTTTTATTCTTGTCGATTTTATTTATTTCCGCTCAAATCTTTATTACATCCGTCCTTGTACTGACTTTGGGTCTCATTTGTTCTTCTTTTTCTAGTTTCGTTAATTGTGAGCTCAGACTGCTAATATGGGATTGTTCTTCTTTCCTGAGGTAGGCCTGCATTGCAATATACTTTTCTCTTAGCATGGCCTTTGCTGCGTCCCACAGATTTTGCGGTGTTGAATTATTGCTGTTATTTGTGTCCATATATTGCTTGATCTCTGTTTTTATTTGGTCATTGATCCATTGGTTATTTAGGAACATGTTGTCCAGCCTCCATGTGTTTGTGGGATTTTTCATTTTCTTTGCATAATTCATTTCTGGTTTCACCTCTGTGGTCTGAGAAACTGGTTGGTACAATTTCAATCTTTTTGAATTTACTGAGGCTCTTTTTGTGGCCTAGTATATGATCTATTCTTTTTTTTTTTGCCTTTTCTTTTCTTTTTTTTTAATATAATTTATTTTATTATCATTAATCTACAATTACATGTGCAATATTATGGTTATTAAACTACCCCTTCATCAGGTCCCCCCCACCAACCCCATTACATTCACTGTCCATCAGCGTAATGAGATGCTATAGAATCACTACTTGACTTCTCTGAGTTGTACTGCCCTCCCCGTGCCGCCCCAACATTATATCTGCTAATCGTAATGCCCCCTTTTCCCTCTTAACCCTCCCTTCCCGCCCATTTTCCCCAGTCCCTTTCCCTTTGGTAACTATTAGTCCGTTCTTGGGTTCTGTGAGTCTGCTGCTGTTTGTTCCTTCAGTATTTTTTCTTTGTTCTTATACTCCACATATGAGTGAAATCATTTGATACTTGTCTTTTTCGGCTTGGCTTATTTCACTGAGCATAATACCCTCTAGCTCCATCCATGTTGTTGCAAATGGTAGGATTTGTTTTCTTCTTATGGCTGAATAATATTCCATTGTGTATATGTACCACATCTTCTTTATCCATTCATCTACTGATGGACACTTAGGTTGCTTCCATTTCTTGGCTATTGTAAATAGTGCTGCAATAAACATAGGGGTGCATCTGTCCTTTTCAAATTGGGCTGCTGCATTCTTAGGGTAAATTCCTAGGAGTGGAATTCCTGGGTCAAATGGTATTTCTATTTTGAGTTTTTTGAGGAACCTCCATACTGCTTTCCACAATGGTTGAACTAATTTGCAGTCCCACCAGCAGTGTAGGAGGGTTCCCTTTTCTCCACATCCTCGCCAACATTTGTTGTTGTTTGTGTTTTGGATGTTGGCCATCCTCACTGGTGTGAGGTGATATCTCATTGTGGTTTTAATCTGCATTTCTCTGATGATTAGCGATGTGGAGCATCTTTTCATGTGCCTGTTGGCCATCTGAATTTCTTCTTTGGAGAAGTGTCTATTCATTTCCTCTGCCCATTTCTTAATTGGATTATTTGCTTTCTGTTTGTTAAGGTGCGTGAGTTCTTTATATATTTTGGATGTCAACGTATCAGATACGTTTTTTATGAATATATTCTCCCATACTGTCGGATGCCTTTTTGTTCTACTGATGGTGTCCTTTGCTGTACAGAAGCTTTTCAGCTTGATATAGTCCCATTTGTTCATTTTTGCTTTTGTTTCCCTTGCCCGGGGAGATATGTTCATGAAGAAGTTGCTCATGTTTATGTCCAAGAGATTTTTGCCTATGTTTTCTCTAAGAGTTTTATGGTTTCATGACTTACATTCAGGTCTTTGATCCACCTTGAGTTTACCTTTGTGTATGGGGCTAGACAGTAGTCCACTTTCATTCTCTTACATGTAGCTGTCCAGTTTTTCCAACACCAGCTGCTGAAGAGGCTGTCATCTCCCATTGTATATCCAAGGCACTTTTATCAAATATTAATTGACTGTATATGTTTGGGTTAATGTTTGGATTTTCTATTCTGTTCCACTGGTCTGTGGGTCTGTTTTTGTGCCAATACCAAATTGTCTTGATTACTGTGGCTTTGTAGTAGAGCTCGAAGTCAGGGAGCGTAATTCCCCCTGTTTTATTCCTCCTTCTCAGGATTGATTTGGCTATTCGGGGTCTTTTGTGGTTCCATATGAATTTTAGAATTATTTGTTCCAGTTCAGTGAAGAAGGCTGTTGGTAGTTTGATAGGGATTGCGTTGAATCTGTAGATTGCTTTAGGTAGTATAGCCATTTTGACAATATTTATTCTTCCTAGGCAAGAGCATGGGATGCATTTCCATTTGTTAGTGTCCTCTTTAATTTCTCTTAGGAGTGTCTTGTAGTTTTCAGAGTACAGGTCTTTCACTTCCTTCGTTAGGTTTATTCCTAGGTATTTTATTCTTTTTGATGCAATTGTGAATGGAATTGTTTTTCTGATTTCTCTTTCTGTTAATTCATCATTAGTGTATAGGAAAGCAACAGATTTCTGTGTGTTAATTTTGTATCCTGCAACTTTGCTGAATTCAGATATTAGTTCTAGTAGTTTTGGAATGGAGTCCTTAGGGTTTTTTATGTACAGTATCATGTCATCTGCAAATAGTGACAATTTGACTTCTTCTTTACCAATCTGGATGCATTGTATGTCTTTGTTTTGTCTGATTGCCGTGGCTAGGACCTCCAGTACTATGTTGAATAACAGCGGAGAGAGTGGGCATCCCTGTCTTGTTCCCGATCTTAGATGAAAAGCTTTCAGCGTCTCGCAGTTAAGTATGATGTTAGCCGTGGGTTTGTCATATATAGCCTTTATGATGTTGAGGTACTTGCCGTCTATACCCATTTTGTTGAAGTTTTAATCAGGAATGGATGCTGAATTTTGTCAAATGCTTTTTCAGCATCTATGGAGATGATCATGTGGTTTTTGTTCTCCTTTTTGTTGATGTGGTGGATGATGATGATGGATTTGGGAATGTTGTACCATCCTTGCATCCCTGGGATGAATCCCACTTGATCATGGTGTATGATCCTCTTGATGTATTTTTGAATTCGGTTTGCTAATATTTTGTTGAGTATTTTTGCATCTACGTTCATCAGGGATATTGGTCTGTAATTTTCTTTTTTGGTGAGGTCTTTGCCCGGTTTTGGTATTAGAGTGATGCTGGCTTCATAGAATGAGTTTGGAAGTATTCCCTCCTCTTCTATTTTTTGGAAAACTTTAAGGAGAATCGGTGTTATTTCTTCTCTATATGTCTGGTAGAATTCAGAGGTGAATCCATCAGGCCCGGGGGTTTTGTTCTTGGGTAGTTTTTTGATTACCAATTCGATTTCGTCACTGGTGATTGGTCTGTTTAGTTTTTCTGTTTCTTGCTTGGTCAGTCTTGGAAGGTTGTATTTTTCTAAGAAGTTATCCATTTCTTCTATGTTTTCCAGCTTGTTAGCATATATGTTCTCATAATATTCTCTTATGATTCTTTGTATTTCTGTGGGGTCCGTCGTGATTTTTCCTTTCTCATTTCTGATTCTGTTTATGTGTGTAGATTCTCTTTTTCTCTTAATGAGTCTGGCTAGGGGTTTATCTATTTTGTTTATTTTTTCAAAAAACCAGCTCTTGGTTTTATTGATTTTTTCTACTGTTTTATTCTTCTCAATTTTATTTATTCCTTCTCTAATCTTTATTATTTCAGTCCTTCTGGTGACCGTGGGCCTCATTTGTTCTTCTTTTTCCAATTTCAGTAATTGTGTCTTTAGACTATTCATTTGGGAATGTTCTTCCTTCTTTAAATAGGCCTGGATTGCAATATTCTTTCCTCTTAGAACCGCCTTTGCTGCGTCCCACAGAAGTTGTGGCTTTGTGTTGTTGTTGTCATTAGTCTCCATATATTCTTTGATTTCTGTTTTGATTTGGTCGTTAACCCATTGATTAATTAGGAGAGTGTTGTTAAGTCTCCATGTATTTGTGAGCCTTTTTGATTTCTTTCTAAAATTTATTTCTAGTTTTATACCTTGGTGATCTGAGAAGTTGGTTGGTAGGATTTCAATATTTTTGAAATTACTGAGGTTCTTTTTGTGGCCTAGTATGTGGTCTATTCTGGAAAATGTTCCATGTGCACTTGAGAAGAATGTGTATCCTGTTGCTTTTGGGTGTAGAGCTCTGTAGATGTCTGTTAGGTCCATCTGTTCTAGTGTGTTGTTCAGTGCCTCTGTGTCTTTACTTATTTTCTGTCTGGTTGATCTGTCCTCTGGAGTGAGTGGTGTGTTGAAGTCTCCTAAGTTGAATGCATTGCTGTCCATTTCCTCCTTTAATTCTGTTAGTATTTGTCTCACATATGCTGGCGCTCCTGTGTTGGGTGCATATATATTTATAATGGTTATATCTTCTTGTTGGACTGACCCCTTTATCATTATGTAATGTCCTTCTTTATCTTTTGCTACTTTCTTCGTTTTGAAGTCTATTTTGTCTGATACAAGTACTGCAACACCTGCTTTTTTCTCTTTGTTGTTTGCATGAAATATCTTTTTCCATCCCTTCACTTTTAGTCTGTGTATATCTTTGGATTTGAGGTGAGTTTCTTGTAGGCAGCATATAGATGGGTCTTGCTTTTTTATCCATTCTGTTACTCTGTGTCTTTTGATTGGTGCATTCAGTCCATTTACATTTAGGGTGATTATTGATAGGTATGTACTTATTGCCATTGCTGGCTTTAGATTCGTGGTTACCAAGGGTTCAAGGGTTGCTTCTTTACTATCTAACAATCTAACTTAACTTTCTTGTTAAGTTATTGTAAACACAGTCTGATGTTTCTTTATTTCTCTCCTTCTTATTCCTCCTCCTCCATTCTTTCTATAATAGGTGTTTTATTCTTTGCCTTTAGTTAGTATTTGGATGGTCTGCTTTCTTTGCTATGATTTTATTTTCTCTGGTGACATCTTTTTAGCCTTAGGTGTGCTTCCATCTAGAGCAGTCCATTTACGATATCCTGTAGTGGTGGTTTATGAGAGCCAAACTCTCTCAACTTTCGTTTGTCTGGAAATTGTTTAATCCCTCCATCATATTTAAAGTATAATCGTGCTGGATACAATATTCTTGGTTTGAGGCCCTTCTGTTTCATAACGTTAAATATATCATGCCATTCTCTTCTGGCCTTTAAGGTTTCTGTTGAGAAGTCTGATGATAGTCTGATGGGTTTTCCTTTGTAGGTGATCTTTTTTCTCTCTCTAGCTGCCTTTAATACCCTGTCTTTATCTTTGATCTTTGCCATCTTAATTATTATGTGTCTTGGTGTTGTCTTCCTTGGGTCCCTTGTGTTGGGAGATGTATGAGCTTCAGTGGACTGCGAGACTACTTCCTTCCCCAGTGAGGGAAAGTTTTCAGCAATTATTTCTTCAAAGACACTTTCTATCCCTTTTTCTCTCTCTTCTTCCCCTGGTACTCCTATAATGCGAATATTGTTCCGTTTGGATTGGTCACACAGTTCTCTTAATATTCTTTCATTCCTAGAAATCCTTTTATCTCTCTCTGCCTCAGCTGCTCTGTACTCCTGTTCTCTGTTTTCTATTCCGTTAACAGTCTCTTGCATCTCATCCATTCTGCTGTTAAGCCCGTCGATCGCTTGTCTGATTTCTGCATTGTCTTTCCTCAGTTCCCTCACTTGCTCCCTCAGCTCTTGCACATTTGTCTGTTGGTCCATCAGCATGGTTATGACTTTTATTCTGAATTCTTTTTCAGGAAGACTGTGCATTTCCATCCCTTCAGACTCCCTCCCTGGGGTTGTCTGGTTGATTTTGGTCTGAACCATATTCCTCTGTCTTTTCATGGCTATAGAATTGGTCACTGATAGTTGCCACATATGTCAGCTGGGCTCTTTAAGACTTACCCGCCTCTTGGGGTGCCGAGTCCTCTCGGGTGTAGCTGCACGCTGTGCGCTTTCCTGTGTATTCTCGTCTCTCTTTTGGGAATAGATGTATTTGCTGTGTTTTCGTAGATAAATATAGTGTTGGGAGGAGATTTCTGCCACCCTCCTCACACCGCCATCTTCCCGGAAGTCCTTAACTGCCTTTTTAAAAGAAACTCATGCAAACTCAGAAGATAGCCGTTTCTGATCTATTCTTGAAAATGTTCCATGTGCACTTGAAGAGAATGTGTGTGCTGCTGCTTTTGGGTGTAGAGCTCTATAGATGTCTGTTAGGTCCATCTGTTCTATTGTGAAGTTCAGTGCCTCTGTCTCCTTACTTATTTTCTGTCTGGTTGATCTGTCCTTCAGAGTGAGTGGTATGTTGAAGTCTCACAGAATGAATGCATTGCATTCTATTTCCCCTTTTAATTTTGTTAGTATTTGTTTCACATATATAGGTGCTCCTGTGTTGGGTGCATATTTATAATGGTTATATCTTCTTGTTGGATTGACCCTTTTATCATTATGTAATGTCCTTCTTTGTCTCTTGTGAGTTTCTTTGTTTTGAAGTATATTTTGTCTGATATAAATACTGCAATTCCTGCTTTTTTCTCCCTATTAGTTGCATGAAATATCTTTTTCCATCCCTTCACTTTTATTCTGTGTATGTCTTTGGGTTTAAAGTGAGTGTCTTGTAGGCAGCATATAGATGAGTCTTGTTTTTTTATCCATTCAGTGACTGTATGTCTTTTGATTGGTGCATTCAGTCCATTTACATTTAGGGTGATTATCAATAGGTATGTACTCATTGGCATTGCAGGCTTTAGATTTGTGGTTACCAAAGGTTCAAGGTTAACTTCCTTACTATCTAAGAGTCTAACGTAACTCAGTTAATATGCTATTACAAACATAATCTAAAGGTTCTTTTTTTTTTCTCTTCCTTTTTCTTCCCCCTTCATCCTTTATATATTAGGTATCATATTCTGTACTGTTTGTCTATCCCTTGACTGACTTTGGGGATAGTTAATTTAATTTTGCATTTGCTTAGTAATTAGCTGGTCTACTCTCTTTACTGTGGTTATATTACCTCTGGTGACAGCTATTAAACCTTAGGAACAGTTCCGTCTATAGCAGTCCCTTCAAAATACACTGTGGGCGGTAAATTCTCTCAGGTTTTGCTCATCTGTGAATTATTTAATCCCTTCTTCAAATTTAAATGATAATCTTGCCAGATAAATTAATCTTGGTTGGAGGGCCCTCTGCTTCATTGCATTAAATACATCATGCCACTCCCTTCTGGCCTGTAGGGTTTCTGTTGAGAAGTCTGATGATAACCTGATGGGCTTTCCTTTGTATGTGATCTTATTTCTCTCTCTGGCTGCTTTTAATAGTCTGTCCTTATCCTTGATCTTTGCCATTTTAATTACTATATGTCTTGATGTTGTCGTCCTTGGGTCCCTCATGTTGGGAGATCCGTGCATCTCCATGGCCTGAGAGACTATCTCCTTCCCCAGATTGGGGAAGTTTTCAGCAATTACCTCCTCAAAGACACTTTCTATCCCTTTCTCTCTCTCTTCTTTTTCTGGTACCCCTATAATGTGAATATTGTTCCATTTGGATTGGTCACATGGTTCTCTCAATATTCTTTTATTGTTAGAGATCTTTTTCTCTCCGTGTGCCTCAGCTTCTTTGTATTCCTCTTCTCTAATTTCTATTTCATTTATTGTCTCCTCCACCGTATCCAATCTGCTTTTAATACTGTCCATTTTGCTCTTCAGTGATTGTATCTCCGACCGGAATTCATTCCTGAGTTCTTGAATATATTTCCGTACCTCCATGAGAATGTTAATGATTTTTATTTTGAACTCCCTTTCAGGAAGAGTCATGAGGTCAATGTCATTTAAATCTTTCTCCAGAGTTGTATTAATAATTTTACTCTGAACCAGGTTCTTTTGGATTTTCATATTTGTGTATGGTGGAAGCTCTACTCTCTGGAGCTGCTCAGCCCCTGAAGCAATGTAGGGGGTCACAGGCGAGTGGTATTGGTGCCTTGGGGGGAGGAAAGAGGTGTTTTCTGCCTCCAGGTTCCTATGCTTGTCTCCATTGCCTGAACCAGTGGGCTGAGCACACAGGTATAAGCCTCTATACTTTGCGTTTGTAGTTGCTGTAGACAGATCTTCCCTCTTGCTCACCTAACGCCAGGGTAGGGTTTGCCAGTTTGCGAGGCAGGTGGGGCTGGCCAGGAGAAAGGCGCGATAGGCTGCCTGTCACAGAAGGGGTTCTTGGAGCTGTGTATCCAGCCAGGGAGCTGGAGCACCTGAAGATTGTGATAGTTCCCAACCTGCTGGGCAGAGTGCACCTGGACAAGTTTGTCTGCCTGTCCTTTCTCCTGAGCAGTAAGCTCTGTGCAATCCTTGCCCCTTTAGCAGCCCTCTTGCTAAGGGCTTCCTTGTTAGGAAGTCTCTCAGACTGCCCGCCTTTCTTTTGTCCCAGAGCAGCTGGATTGGATCCCTGCTTTCACAAGCAGCTGGATTCTTAGTCTCTCCAGGAATTCTGCCTGTCTTAGCTTTCCAACCCCCTAATTACAAGAGTATCATGCAAGCACCATGAAATGTAGGTTTGTGCCTCCAGAGCAGATCTCCCGAGTTAGGTATTCAGCAGTCCCACATCTCCACTCCCTCCCTGCTCCGTTCCTGTTCCTCCCACTGGTGAGCTGGGTGGGGGAAGGACTTGGATCCCGCAGGGCCACAGCTTTAGTACGTTTCCCTGTTCTGTGAGGTCTGCTCTTGTCTCCAGGTGTATGCAGTTTGGTGCAGTCCTTTTTCCTGTTGCTCTTTCAAGAGTAGTTGTATTAGTTATATTTTCGTATTATATATGGTTTTAGGAGAAAGCCTCTGTCTCACCTCTCACACTGCCATCTTTAATCCTTCCTGAGACTTAAGACATGTTTTAAAACTGTTCCATATTTATTTTCTAATTTCTATCATGCTCTCTTCTCTGACCTAGAAGTTATTTAGAAGTATTTTTAAATCTCCAAATATATCATCTTAAAAAAATTTTTTTTAATGTTGATGTCAAATGTGTTTTATGGGACCAAGGAACAAGATCTGTGTGAAGCAGACTGCTGAAAAGGTGTTGTGGTTTTGCTTTATAACAGTTCGATTTTTATAAATGTCCCCTATGTGCTTCTGGAGATGTTTATTCTCTAACAACAGAATGGAGTATTCTATTCATGTCCATTAGATCAAATCCATTTATTGTGTGGCTGAATTCTACTTTTCTTTTTAATCTGACAATTGTGAAGAATATTAAAAATTCCTACCATGTTTGTGGACTTAGCAGTTACCCCTTAACTCTGATAACTTTCATATATTTGAGGCTGTAAGTAGGTGGTGATAAGTTCAGAACTTATTTACCACCTTTTATCATTTATGTGGTTAATTTCTTTATCCTTAAAGCTTTATAAATCAAAGCTTGTTTTGTCTGATTATATTTTTACTCTTTCTCTATTAGATCTTTTTACTTTACTTTCAACCTTGCCTTTTTTTTTCAGGTGTATGTCTTTAAAGTGATATACAGCTAGATTTAGTTTTTAATCCAATCCGAGTCCCTTTTACTAGGAAAATTTAATCTAATGCATTTATTGCTTTTACTGAAATATATGGATTAGTTTTTACTATTTTGTGCTTTCTATTAATCATGTGTTTGCTTTATTTTTCTCATTTTCTGCCTTGTATTAGATTGAATTTTATCATACCTTTATATTAAGAATTTATACATTCCTTTAATATGCCATTATACATACCCTGCCATTTTATGTGAATACTTCAGTTAGTAAAAGTTATCAGTATCTCTACTCTTCTCTTTTCAAACAGAAATATCTTAGACATCTTAAATTCTTTCACTATTTTCACATTTTAAGTTATTTTTCTCCAGTATTTTAATTTTCTTTATTTTTAGGTATCTAAATTACATCACCATCATCTTCATCATTTTAATAGTTTTATAGTCAATGGTTGTGTGTTAATTTTGTTAGGCTAATCATTGTTACATTTCAGACATTTTTTTCTGAGTCCTAAATCCTTAAAAAGTTCTTGTAGTGAGAGTCCATTAGTGTTATGCTTTTGGTTTTGCCTGAACATATTATTTGGCTCTCATTATTGTTTAGCTGACTATAAAATTCTGGGTTGACAGCTGTTTTTTCTTTTGCACTTTGAAGTTACTATCCATTGTCTCCTGGCTTCCTTGTTAGTATTGAGAAGTCTGCTGTAATCAGTTAAATTGTCATTCTAGTATAGAACAGTTATGTTTTTATAATGGCTGCTTTCAAGATTCTTTGTTACTTTCTTTTGTAACTTTACTTCAGTGTGTCTATAACTACTAGTATGTTTTTTTCTTTATAATGAGCCAATTCATTATGCCTCCTGAATCTGAAGATTTCAGCTGTCATTTCTTTGAATATTATCTTTTCTTAGCCTATCTATACTTCTAGAAATCCAATTCTAGTCCATTTCTCTTAACATTTCTTTTGTATTTTCCATCTACTTGACTTTTTGCACTGCGTTGAAGGCAATTTCTTTAGATCTTACAGCTCATGAATTCTCTATTAGAGTGTGTTTAACCTACTGCTTACCATTGAGTTTTTAATTTCAATAATTAGAACATTAACTTTCAGAAGCTCTGGTTGTTTAAAAAAATCTATTTGTTGCTTTTTGACAATGTCTTTTTTTCCCTTTCTCATGTTTTCAGTTCCATTTTTTAAAAATACCAGTAAATATTTTAAACAAACACACTTGTATCTAGTACTTACATGAACTGAAATTACTAGGGACCTTTTGCTGTTGCATGTTTATTTCTACTGCCTCTTGTTCATGGTAGCTTATTTGTGTGTGTGTTCTGCAGTTTGGGGATTGTGAATTGTTTGATGGGGCTTCATAGCTGGGGATTTTGAGGAATCTGTTTTAACATGTTTTCCTTTAGAGAGAATGCGTATGCTTCTTTCTACCAACCTGGATGCAATTAACCTGACAATATGTTATGCCATTATTTTGGCTTGATGTTTCATAGATCATGCAGATTATGCGAATTCAAATCTTAAATCCATTTGAAGGCATGGCTGTGGTTTTAAAATGTCAGAGAGAATTCACACACACACACACACACACACACACACACACACACACACACACACACACACACACACACACACACCCAG
>JAVSCE010009794.1:0-47816 GCA_032199065.1 Smutsia gigantea
AATGGGATTTTAGTGACTGACCTGCCACCTGGAAATAAAGTTGGGTATAACCCTTTCACCCCAAGAACATTTTGCTGTCAATTTCTTTGGTCACATTGAATCCATAGCGAACTTGCCTGGGACTGAAACCCATTGGCAAGACATGCATTAATATGTTATTGAATGTCCTTGTTAACTGGACTTTGGCAAGGAAGTGAATAGAGCATAAGTCAGAGTCTAGAAAAGACTTTGCTTGGACCTTCCTTAGGCCATCTAACAAATGTAACTAAGACAATAGTAGTTAATAGCCTCATCTACTACATTTTCTCTCTCTGGGCCCACTTTTTTATTTAGGTGAGATGGTTGGGGCAGATTATCTTATTTATGACTATACAAATACCTTCTTTGTTTTCGGTGAAGTTGTAGAGCTTTTTATTGATCAAATTTTGGTTGGAAAAATACCAGCCCTGGTTTGTATAACTTAACTAGGAGAGAATGCCTGTGGGGCACATTTTAATGTTTGTTAGGGAAAACTTGGAAAAACACGAAAGTAAAAGGTTAGAAATAATAATCACTTATAAACCCACTATGTAGTGATGATAATTTGGTGTGTTTCTAGATGACATCTTAAGTACCATTTCAGTTTCAGATTCTCATTCTGGTTCTCAGTTACTGTTGTAGCTTGATTATGTCCTAGGCTGGGCATTCAGTAGAAGGTATTACTGAGTTTGTGCAAAATATACATGTAGGTGCTAGCTAGGATGGCTGTAACTTAAAAAAAAGGAAAATAATAAGTGTTGGTAAAGATGTAGAGAAACTGTAATCCTTAATATATTGCTGGTGGGAATACAAATGGTGCAGCCACAGTGGAAACAGCTTGGAAGTTGCCCAGAAAGTTAATTATAAAATTACCATTTGACTCAGCAATTTCACTTCTAGGTATGTACCCTTCTGCCCCCAAATTGTAAACAATAGCAGCCTTGGCGTTGGCGGCGCGGATGCGGCTCTGCGTGGGGGCCGTTAAGGCCCTGCAAGCCCGAGGCTTCTGCTCCGACCAGGTATGCCGGAGGCAGTGTCCGCTGCCCCAGCCATGAGCGCAGACCTCACCGTATGTATGTACATGTTCTCAGCAATATTTCATAATAGCCAAAAGATGGAAACAACCCAAATGTCCATCGATTGATGAACGAATAAACATAGTGGTATGTACATACAGTAGAATATTATTTTGCCATAAAAATTAATGAAATAATGATACATGCTCTACCTTGGATGAACCTTGAAAACATTATGCAAGTGAAAGAAGGCAGACACAAGAGATCATATAGTGTATGGTTCCATTTATGTTAAATGTCCAGAACAGACAAATCCATAGAACAGATTAGTTGTTGCCAGGGGTTGGAAAGACGGGGTAATGTGCCAGGTATCCTTCTGGGACCTGGCTGTTTTGGGACTAGATAAAGGAGGCAGTTGAACAACGCCGTGAACGTACTGAAAGCTCCTGAATTGTTCACTTGAAAATGGCTAATTGTATGTTAAATGCATCTTAGCTCAATTAATAAAAAATCTATTTAGTTTTGCAGTTGTCTGGGCTGCGAACACTTTAAGGGAGGGCATCTCAAAGAAGGAGGCGGTGCTAGGGAGGCGGGCCTTTAGGAATCACATGAGGCGGCGCTTGCGCAGAAGGGTCACGTGGTGGCTGGGCCGGGGAAATGGCGGCTCCAGGAGAGAGCGGGGCTTCGGGTGGTGGAGGCACCACAGAGGAAGCATTTATGACCTTCTACAGTGAGGTGAACATCGAATGAGGAATAGCGGCACCGGGGAGACCTCTCTCGGGCCCAGTTACCCAGCGGGAGAGGGCAGTGGTCCTCCTGGCCTGTACCGTTGGGAGACGACTCCTGTCTGGCTTTAGGGGCGGTGGGGGTCTGGTGGGGTGTGTGTGCGTCTCTCCAGCATAGCTGGTGTGGGATCTGTAGGGCGATGAAAAAGGGGTCGGGGTCCGATGTCTACGAGTAGACGGCGAGTGCGACCAACGAAGTGCCTGGGCGCGTGTATAGTTCCCCAAGTCCGCCTAGTCGGGGGTTGGCAGAGGCTGGCAGAGGCTAGCCTTCCTGGGGGCTACTTAGCCGTCTTGGCCCCCATTTTTATTCTAAACGGAAGAGCTCTTTACTCATAGTCCTCTGTAATGAGTTGTTTTAGTGGTTATTTCTGCCATTCGCGAACGCCAGACGTTAGGCATCATGCCAGGTAGGCATTACGTTTTATAGATGAAAAGCCTGAGGTTTAGGGAGGTGAAATAATTTGTTCTGGGTCTTACAACAATAACAGCTTGATATCTTGTTAAGATGGGAATAAATTTGGTCTGAACCTCGTTTGACTTGCTGCATATCCAGCGCTTGGTGGGTAATGGTTGCCCAGTAAAGTTTGAGTGAACGAATGAATGAAAGAATGAAAGAAAAGCAAGCTGTTTGGAGGCAAGGGACTTCGGATTGGATTCCTGAAAGGCAGTTGACTGTGATTGAATTCTTTCAAGTCATTGATTTTGTAGATTCTCAGTTCCCATGTCTGTAAGATGAGAATTAATATTAAAATGAGTTTTAATAATTAAAATGAATTATTGAAGGAGTTAAGGTTTAAGCGTTTTTTAAAATATAAAGTAGAAGCATATTTTTAAGAGTTAAAACAAAGCTGAAGGTGGACCTCTTGAATTTGGTTTTGAGGAATGGCATTGCTCTTTATCAGACTGTGAGCTACCCCAAATTACATTTATCTTTTATAGCTGTTATTTGTATCAGTGCTTGTTACTTAGTAGTTTCTCCAAAGTATTAAGTTTGAACACGGAAATTCACACATCCTTTGTAGCCTGTCCTTTTTAAATGCCTAATTCACTTGAAACTGTTGATGTGCTGGTGTTAAAATCTGTTGATCTCTAATGACTACTCAGTAATTTTAGTGAAACTCATTCCACTTAACCATCTGTTAGATTTTTTAAAAAAGGGAGAAAAAGAAGCAGTCCTGGTTGGTTTGAATTGAATGAGAGAAAGTACCCAGAACAGACCCTACAGTCATTCAACCAGTGTTTATGGAACTCCTGACATGTACTAGTATATATGGAGATGTGGTAGTGAACAACAGAGAGAAAAATCCTGTCTTCAGAGCTTGCATTCTATAGAGAAGGATAAACAGTAAACACACAGATGTATGATATTATGTCAGATACTGCTAAGAGTTATGAGGAAAATAGGTCTGGTAGAGAAGATAGTATGAGGGAGGTGCTGGGAGTTGCGTGTTCTTTTAGAAAGTGAAGAGGTAAGATACTGAGAAGGGATGGCTTTTTATATTACAGAAATTCTTTGCAAACTTATTTAGGCCATAAGAATAAAGATGGTATGTAATACACCAGATTCATTCCCAATAGCATTCCAGTTCTGACAGTGGCACCAAGGATGTCTTTCTGGGACTGCCTGGTGCCTGTTCTCCTTAGCATCGTCTTCAGGTCAGGGATTTTTCTCTTTTAGGTCCTCTCCCATATACTTCTTTTGGTATATATTTCAGTATAATTTATTTTTCCTTTCTGAAAATAAAAAGTTGCAAACTAAGTATGGACACATGCAAGTACATATACCATCATTAGAGTAGAAGCTCTTGGAAGGTGAAGGTGGTGGCTGTGACTTATTTTTCTTTGCACCCTCTTGGCCTCCTCTGGAGTCAACAACAAAATTCTAGTTCACAAGTTTGGTAATTAGAACAAGTCAGTTAACCTCGCTAAGTCTCAGTTTCCTTATCTTCAAAATGGGGGTGATAGTATCTACTGTATAGGATTGAGAGGAATAAATGTGTGAAGTTTTTACATTATTAGAATTCAAATGGTAGCTATTGTAATCATTCCTTGAAGTGTTTAGCAAAATATTTTGCGCATGTAGACACACAAATAAATGTTTGCTGAACATGTCAGTGCATAACTTAAGGTGACAACTCAGAGTTTATTATTGAGCTTTTCTAATGAGTTTTTATCCCCTTTATTTTAGGTGAAACAAATCGAGAAGAGAGATTCAGTTCTAACGTCCAAAAATCAGATTGAAAGATTGACCCGTCCTGGTTCCTCCTACTTTAATTTGAACCCATTTGAGGTGAGCTGCCTGCTGTTTCTGTGTCCTGGTGATGGGGAGCTTCATAGCTGCAGGCAGACTTACATCAGAACACATACCTAATTTGTATCAGAGTTAAAACTGAACTTGGGTGGTTTAATTGGGAGCAGAGCTTGAGAGGCAGTATGTTAGGGAAAATGAGATGGTCTTTTCCTGGTCAGATATTCTCCATCTTTTAGCAACTCAAATATATGCAGATTTATTTTCAGATGTGAAGGGATAGCTAGCCTTAATAAATTAAGGACCTTTGATTTAGTTTGCTTGTTAAAGCTTTTGTTTCCCCACAAGAAAAAAGAAGTCAAAAAAATCGAACAACCAAAAAATGATTACAAGATTACAGACAAGCAGTATACTTTTTGGGTTTCCTTAGTTTTATAACTTTAAACTATTCCTAATTATAAAAGTAAATCATATTTCATATAAAAGTTTGAAATACAGGGAAAGCAAGAATAAATAGTCATATATATTCCCACTTAAGAGAAATAACCATTCTTAATTGTTTAAACTCAAACTGTTTTAAAAGTTTTATTTAAAAAAGGAGGATCACACATTTCATGCTATTTTAAATGCTATATTGTTACATAAAAAAATTTTACACATTTTTTAAAGTCTTTATAATTTAAACAATTTATTGTAGGATATTTAGTTTCTAGTTCACACTTATAAGTAATTTTGAAATGAATATTGTTACCTCTTAAAAACCTAACACTGAACACTTGTAAAAAAATTTTCTCCCCACTTTTTTTACTGTGGTAAAATATACATAACATAAAATTAACCACTTTAACCATTTTTAGGTGTGTAGTTCAGTGGCATTAAGTACATTCACCGTGTTATGCAACCATCAGCACTATTTCCATTTCCAGAACTTTTTCATCATTCCAAATGGAAACTCCAAATGCATTAAACAATAACTCCCCATTCCTCCCACCCCCAGCCTCTGGTAACCTCTATTCTACTTTCTGTCTATGAATTTGCCTATTCTGGGTACTTCATGTAAGTGGAATCATACAGCATTTGTCATTTTGTGTCTGGCTTATTCACTTAGCATAATATTTTTAAGTTTCATCCATTGTTTCTGTTTTTTGAAGAGTATATTTATTTTAAAACAATCTCAGGTTCAGATAGTAACTGCACTAGTTGGGGTAATGATTTAATAATGTGTGTAACTTTAATTATAATACATCTGTGTTGTATGCTTGAAACCAATATAATATTGTATATCAACTATTTACAAAAAAAGAAAATCTCAGATTTGCAGAAAGGTTGCAAGTATACTGTGAAGACTTTTCTTGAATTCTTTGATACTAAGTTGTCCCTATTAGAATTATGCAGGCATCTTTCTTACTCATTCTACAGTTATTCTTAGGTTAAGGGCTCTCCCCCACTTCCTCCCATAAGCTTAGGTGAACCTCTGCCCCTGCTCAATGCTGCCTTTTTCATGATTCTTCTTTTGATTTAAGGCCCCAGAGGACAGCACCACAGACTTTGTTTTCTGTTTATCTTGTACAGTACATTGGAAAGAGGATTTATTTCACAGGACTCTGGAACTTGTACCTTATTAACAAGTCAGAGAGTTCAGGTTTGGCCTAAGACTGGATTTCTTTTTCAAACAGCAGATCTCAAAGTAGACTTCCAGTTTGAGTTCAGGAACTTATATAAAGTCCACAGTCCAGCATTTTTGTTTCTGTGTGATGACTGATTAATTCTTTGAGGTCCAAGAGAGGTTTTTCACTGCAGTATCCCCAATGCTTGAGATACATTAGGAGTTCAGAAAAAAAACTTTCTAAGAATCTGAACAGACTTGTATGTTTCCTTAGAGCCATATTAGTAATATGGCACTTAATATTTTTGTAAGAATGTCTTGTCTGTTCTTTCTTGCTCAAACTTAAAATTCCATAAAAGCAGTAGTGAGCACAGTACGTAGCAATCCCAGAAGATCCAAAAGTTTGTACTAAATGTCTAAAACTGGTTTCAGATTGCTCTGGGCCATGGGGATGGGCCCATTGTCTTCACTGTGTTTCATGACCACACATGGCACCTCCAACTCTCAAAGAAAGAAAAGGAGTTGGATCAGCTTTGAACGCACTTGGTGAATAATTGTTGACAGTGATCAGTGCACATGTGATGCAACTCTTGGAAAAACAACTTTTGGGGTGTGTGTGTGTGTGTGTGTGTGTGTGTGTGTGTGTGTGTGTACATATATTCTTCATTTTTGTCAGAGCAACTGAAAGTAACCTGCAGACATTGTGATGCTTCAGGCCTACATACTTCAGCATGCATCTCCTCAAAAGAACAACACAGTTCCACATAAGCACACCACCATTACCACACCTAGGGAAAACATTAATTCAGTAACATCATCCAGCTTAGATAGAGTCCACACTCAAATGGTCCCAATTGTCCAAAAAAAAAAAAAAGAAACTCAGTTATTGCTATTTTATTGTTTTAACTTGGTAACCAGTCATGGTTCATGCATATGGCCCATGAGTAGTTTTAGCCTATAGCTTTACTGGAGAGAGAGAGAGAGAGAGAGTGTCTGTGTGTGTGTGTGTGTGTGTGTGTGAGACAGACAGACAGATAATGGGAGGGAGACAGGGTGGGGGGAGTGAGAGAGGTGGCAGGAGGTTTTCCATCCTTTGTCATTTATTTTGGACACTTTCTGGGATTCGTTGGACTTTTGTTTGGTCCAGCACATTCTTTTTCCCAGACCAAGGTAAGGTAAGGTGCTCCTGAATTTTTGTAGATGTACAGTTCCCTCTCTTCATCTGTAAGTCTTAGATGGCTGCATTCCTCCTCTTGAGTGACTTTTCCCCAGTTTCTTTCTCTCTGGGAAGGTATGAGGGGCACACTGACTCTTGAATAGTCTTTGTTTTAAAGTTTTCTTCCTTCTGTCTCACCCCTGATCATATGCCCAGCATTTGAGAATGGGTATACTCTTGTCATAAGCTTCAAAACTTTGTTGAATGCATTGGTGATTCAGCTTTATTGCCTACCAAAAATTCTGTTGCTGTAGGTGAGCTGTTTGAATAAATCTTGCTGTAAATCTTGATGTTACTTGTTGCCAGGTTTTTCTAAGGCCCTGTAAACATCTAACTAAAGTTGGCAGATTACTTTTCAGTTTTAATTTCTCTGGTATGTATGATTCATTTTAAGATTTATTTTGATTTTTTCTCTTTGCCCCCTTTATAACTGACCCTCAGTTCTTCTAACTGAATGTACTTTTTTCCCCTAATTTCTTTCGTCATTCCTTACCAGTGTTTTTTAAAATTTTAATGTGATTCCAATCACTTGGGGATCTTGTTAAATGTTAATTTTGATTCACTTGCACTGAACTGGGGCTTGCTCTTCTGAATTCCTAACAAATACTTCTCACCCTTTTGCCCGTTCAGCTCCTTCCTCTGGTCTTGAACACCAGTAGGTGCTGTGTTTAATCTATGGACTGCACTATCAAATCATCTGCTTCCATTGTATATCTTAAAGCATTCCCTTTCTAAAAAAGTACTCTTTACATGGTAACTTAAAAAACATGTTTTCCCTGTTTACCTATCTTTGCATTTCCAGTACATTGCAGTGTGTTCAGCAGGTAGCAGCTACCAAAGAAATGTGTGAGTGGATATATGTGTTTGAGGTGATGGGGTCAGAGCCTTGATGAGGATTGTCAACACCAGGATACCCAGACTTGGAGAAGAATGACTAAATTTATTTTTTCAAACAGTGTTGCTCAAAAAATATAGATGTTCCTTCCTTTGGCTGTATCCCAGTTGCACTGAGCTGGAATCTGACTTTCGTAGAGTGGGCCCCAAGCATTGCTCTTTGGTTTCCACAGGTGATTCTGATACTTAGTCTGGGCTGAGAACCATTGGGTTGTGTAAATTACAATTACAGTGTGGGGCCAGTGGGCACTTCGGATTTGAGATGAAAATCAGGTAGCCAGCCTAATTTCTTCTCTGTTGAGTTGTTAGACTTTCTCCACATCTGCAAAGATAAGTAGGGTGTGTGCGGGGTACTTACTGAATGAAGGAGAAATGTAACATTTTCTTATTGTCTGGAAACATATCCCCTGGTTTAAGGTAAATTACTATTTTTCTGATGGAGTGAAAGCAACCACTGTATTGAGAACCCTAAAATGGCATAGCTCTTCTGGTACTGATTTGCTCATTTATATTTCTTGAGCATTTTTTAGAACTGTTTGCTAAGTACTTTCCTGGATGCTGATTATAATATATGTAATTGTTGGGCACCTGTTAAATTTATAAATTCTTTTATCTCTTTCACAGTTTTGATTTTGATTCTTCCAGGTTCTTCAGATTGATCCTGAAGTTACAGATGAAGAAATAAAAAAGAGGTTTCGGCAGGTGTGGTACTATTTTCCTTTAACAGATGGAGTTTGAATCTTTTGAAAATGTATTAAGCAGTTGATTCTCTTAGGACTTGGCTATTTCAAGTTTTAAGCCAAAATTTAACTTTTTTTTTCTTTTTTTAAGTCGACTTTATGTAACTCCTTAAAACACTCATAGTGACATAAAATCTTAAATGAATGACCATAGCTTACCTCTGATATTCAAACCAGCTTACCTACAGCAGTACAGTTATTGGTAGGCAGTGGGGTTGAATCCCCACTGCATTCAGCAGACTTTTGAAGGTTATAATGGCAGCATACCCATCCTCAAATGCTAGGCATACAATTGGGTGAGGGAGAAGGAAAAATAGAAAGAATTTACCTCTGAATAGAATAAATTTTATATCAAAATAGACTCCCTCCAGCCCCTTAATTAAGAGGAAAAGTACAAGGTAAAATAGTCGAGGTTATATGGAGCCATACTTACTAAAGCTCCTGGCTTCTAGGAGAGAACATATTAGATGACACATAAGTTTTTTATTTTTGAGACCCCGTTCCTCAATGATTTTATCTTTTGCAAACTTAAATTAATGCCCAAGAGATACCTGATATAATATAAAGTGGGCTTTTGTGCCCAGTCGTATGTTTAATAATTAGCTACAAAGTCTTAGTCTTACAGTGGCCTTTTAAAAAAACTTCGTTTTGACAGCTGAAAACCCCCGCTTTTCCTTCACTGAGTCGAACAATCACACTCCCTGTATGTAATCTGTCTGTGCAAATTGAACTTCCTATGTATTTCATGTTTTTCTTTTTTTAACTTCCCTCAGCTTCTTTATATCTCTCATGTACTTCTTATTTTAATAGGGCCTGACCAATGCTGAGATAATTCTCAGCTCCTGCATAGCTTGTTAATATCCACTCTTAATGCTTGCTTCTTCAGTAAAGTCATTGCCCCCACATTGCTGATTCATAACAGCTTCTGATCTACTGTTAAGCCAAGATGATTTTTACCTGTCTACTCAGTCATTTTCCATTATATAATTTAACAGCTTTTTTTCTTCCTGAGTTCTACTTGGGACTTGAGCGTTTTTTTCCATTTTCCAAAATTCTAAGTTTCCTAATGTAATTAATGCATTAGCAGTCTTTCCCAGTTTAATAAACAGGCATTCAAATGCATAGTCAAAATGACTTTTTATGTAGTTACACAAAGAACTCAAGAGTTCTTATTTAGTCATTCATATGATTAAGAGTGTGAGCCCTGGAGCTGTATGACTTGAGTTTCAATCTTGGCTGTACCTCTTAGAAGCAGTTCGGGCCTGTGCGAGTTACTTTCAACTTTTCTGCACCTGTTACCACATCTGTAGGATTCATGTAGTAATGGTGCCTACCCTTGTTAGGAGGATTTAAATGACACATGCAACACTAAGAATAGGTCTTGGCAGGCACTATGTCCTCTTTATTTGTTAACTATTGTCAGTGTGTGTTAGTATGCTAAATTCTTTACTTGCATTATTTCATTTCGTGCTTACAACAAACCAGTGCAATGTAGGTACCTAGTATTGTCCCAATTACAGAGGAGGAAACTGAGGCAGATACAGGGTAAGTGAATTGCTCAGGCTCTCACAGCTAGCAATTAGGTGATTGAAGTTGGAATTAGTACCCAGGATTCTGGCTCTAGTAACGCTGGATTTAGTATTAGATTCCCACTTGCAGTCATCCTTCAACAGTCTGTCTGTTCTAGCTAGTTGGTTTCTGTGTCAGTGACAGAAGGTCAGTAATTTTTAATCTTGGCTGTCTGAAGGAAATTACCTGTAGGGATTTTTAGTGTAAAAAATTTTAATTATATTTTGGAAAGAATAGGGCAATGAGCACCCATATACTCACCATATATGCAACAGTTTGCATCATTAGGTATGTGTTTTTTAGCTGAATTGTTGTAAATTACAGACACCATGATACTTCACCCCAAATGTCAGCATATGTCCTCCACAATGAAACAGGAACAGGACATTTTCTTGCGTAACTACTTGTCACACCTAGCGAAATTAACACTAATTCCTTAATATTATCTGATACCTGGTCTAGTAGAGGTTTAAAAAGTGCAGATGCCAGAGACTGATTCAGAGGGTCTGAGGGTTTTAAAAAGCTCTAAAGGGTCAGAGCACAGCGAGAACTGAGAACCACTGCTTTAATTTAAAAGTTCTTTTAGGGAGGAGATGATGTCTTAAACTTTTTCCATCCTGCATAATGCTCAGTGTAAGGAATGTACTTGGGGCTTGGTACTTCTTAGTTGTGCTCCTCCAAACTGTAACATCCTCATAATGGTAGGCTTACATTTGTTCTCAGCTTTTGAGATTAAAACCCTAACTGTTTCCCAGCTCTGCATTTACCTTTGATGCTTGAATTTTGTTAAGGACCAGTATTTTGGGGCATTTTATGATACTAGTTTTTAAAAAATGTTTTCTGGCTGACAGTCTTTTTTGCCATAGTACCCTAGAACTTTTGGTGGTAAAGAGGCACAGTGCAGGCAAAGAGTTCCTAGATGTTCCTTTTACTACAAACCTAACTTTTCTCTTATTGTAGTTATCCATATTGGTGCATCCTGACAAAAATCAAGATGATGCTGACAGGGCACAAAAGGCTTTTGAAGGTATTTGTAAATTTACCTGCTTCTGAGTACTATATAATCAGTCAATGCTAGGGACAAACTGTTCCTTGTCCTGGATCAAGGAAAGAATGTTGTAGTTTTGTCTTCTGGTCATGAAGAAGCTGTGGTTTTCAGTGAAGAGTTGTCATTGCAAAGTAGAATGTTGCAGTTTAAGAAATAGACCTTAACTTTGCTTTGTTAAAAACTTTTATGTGCCAACAAAGTTATTGCATAGGATCATTTTTTTTCTTTGAACATGAAAAATAATTGGAAGTATTTCACCACCGAATTAAACCCAAATGTGGTGTATGTAGTCTTGAGTGTACATTTAATTTTTTTCCAAGGCTCTCAAGGAAAGTCATTGCTGTAGTTGAATGTTTTGTAATTAGTTTAACAACAGTAAATAATGTAACAAAGTAGGGAATGCTTTTAGGTGACACAAAGCCATTTACACTGCCTGAGTATAGTTCAGGCTTTCAGAGGGTGTTTGCAGAAACAGTTAATTTCAATGTTTTGCATTAGCTGTGGACAAAGCTTACAAGTTGCTACTGGATCAGGAACAAAAGAAGAGGGCCCTGGATGTAATTCAGGCAGGAAAAGAATACGTGGAACACACTGTAAGTATTTATAGTGCTGCTGTGTTTACAGGAAGTAATAGCAAACCTATGTTAACATAGCAATGCCTGCTGGTGTGACTTGGGACCGCTTACATGGTCTCCGCCACTTTGCTGTGGTGGTCATGAATAGTGTTTGCCTAAAACTAGAGTTCATCCCTAGAGCTCACGGTGAGGAGTGGCTAAGATACAGCTCCTGCCTCTTTCCTTACCAGTCCTGTGTCGTGGAGGGAGGGCTTTTCTTGCCATCTCATCACATGTGACATTACATCATTCTGAAAGTGGAACAGCCATAGTGATGCTTGACCCTTGATTTTTATTCTTATCTCTACGAAGGGGTTGGAACATGGGCTTGAGAAAGCTGGCAAGGGGATATGAGTAAATTTTTTTTTAAATAGGAGGAGGTACATGTCCATATTAATAACAGAGTGGGGAAGGACTCACTTGAAATAAATTCAGTTGTAGTTGGCTTTATATTTTTGTTTTACCTAAATCTGAATGGTGGGAAGTGTTAAGATGACTTGCTTAAGGTAAGGAAGGTCCTTGTTCTAATTTTTTACTTGCTGGGGCAAGAATCTTAAGGCTATTTCTAAGAGCTATTTCAATTGGGAGTGAATGTGGATGTGACTTGTTCTTTGAAGAACTTTGGGATCAGAAATAGAACTGTATAATCAGTAATGAGTTCAATTTAGATGAGGAAGGTGAGTAAAAAGAGGAGACGATGGCTGTAACTGTCCTGCTGGTCATGTGTTTGGAAATGGCCCCTGTAGGCCAAATTCTGGTAGAAGTCAGAAAAGTATGTGATGGTTTCTCTTTAAATCCCAGTGGAGTTGCCCTCCGTGTTCTGTCTGCAATGGAGCCATCCACAGGCTTTGTGACCACAAGGTGGCAGTAGGGCCTTCCAGCACTTGGCTTTTTGCTGGAGTAATAGACTGAGTGTTCTTCAGTGGGGCAATGTCATTCTTGTGTGATGGGTATGTTTAATTTTTTTGGATCACAATGGTGGCCACGGTGATAAAAACATCAGTTAATGTGGTGTGAAAACTATTGGTTTAATGGGGCCTCACAGTGAAAATGATCAAGCATGCAGTTGTACAAAAGCCAGAAAACAATATACCTAATACCACAAATTCTGTAGCTCCTTTTAAAAGTTGACAAATGTATTTTCTTTGCTATAAACACATAACTACAGCCATGAAACATAAATGGGTAATCTGTTCAACATACCACAGGCTCTTTGGATCTGGCCTAGGATCTGATGAGTGGGGGACAACCTCCCTGCTGGTTGGTCCCCTTGCATCCTTCCAGGTAGACTGAATTTTAGATGAGGTTAGAGAAAGGACCCTGGTTCCTAGTTCCCCTTGATTGCATTGCTGTTTTGGAGGGGAAGGGAGAGGCTCATCTTTTTTAATGCAAATTTTTTGTTACACCTATCTATACCTAGAGAAAAGTTCACATGTCAATATGTGTGCAACTTAATGAGCATTTTCAAAGTATGAGTGGTACGAGTGCTCATTTTTTGATGAAAAAAATTGTTTTTAGGTGAAAGAGCGAAAAAAGCAATTAAAGAAAGAAGGAAAACCTACAAATGTGGAGGAGGATGATCCTGAGATGGTGAGTTAAATATGGGAAAAGCCACCTTACCTCACTCGATTAGTTTCACTGATGGATGGGTTAAAGAGAGGGAAGCCTAAAGAGTGATGCATACATAATAACATTTTATTTTAACCTCAGAATATTTAAATGTACATTCATTAACCTTTTTAAAAAATTCACTCTTCTTTGGACACAGGGCTATGGCCTTTCCTTTGAGTGTGCATCTGCTGACTGGAGTTCACAGTTGACTTTTTTTATAAAACACACACACGCAAAGCATTATGCCTAGTTTCTACTTTTCTTTTGAAGTACATTGAACATGTAGGTGCTTATGAACCAAACCAAGAGCAGACTCTTAGGTATTTTTTTTTTTCCCAGTTTTTTCTAATGTCTCAACAGCAATTATTTTTAGGGACTTATGTTTATTGACCCTTTCTAAAGCATTCCACTTAGTTTTAAAACAAACAAGCATTTATTTTTGAAACCACATTCATCAGCTTCCGTGATACTTAAATCACATAGGTATCGTAGTAATTGCAACTGTCCGACAGCTTTGGGAGCAGGTACAAATGACTCTTGGTAAACAGTGTGTATTAGCCGTGAGGGCTCCTTGTGCTCCAGGCAATAATTTACAGGGAAATGGAGAGCACTGGTTAAGCTAGTGGGTTCCTTAGTGGAGACTGATAAAGAGAGAGATTGTGTCTGATTGCCTCACTAACCTGAAAAATTTGAAGTCATCTTAATCTTGCCTCAATTTAAGTCAATAAATAACTTACCCACATACCTTGTTTTTAAAGATTTGTAGAGGAGAGGCTGTTTTGCTAGGGAAATTTTCTTGCAACTTCTTGCTTCAGTGATTTTGCTAACGGAAACTGGTCCCATCTTCAGTGTGGTCATGCTGCTTGAGAACTGTTAGGTTATCTTTTCCACTGGCCACCTGTTTTGGGTCTATTTGGTTCCAGTAATTTAGTTGTAGTCTTATTTCCCCTTCCCTTTAATTACCCTCTTAAGACCATCTAAATACTTCTTGGTCCTCCTAAGTTGTTAAGAATCTTAACTTTTTGTAGTTGTCTTTTTTACCTGATTATAAAGGAACACACACTAATGATAGAAAGTTTGGAGAAAGCAGAAAAATATAAAAAATTAAAAATCACCAGTAATTGTCCATCTGGAAGAGTTTGAAGCTCTTGAAGACACTGAACTATTCCTTACAGTCTCCTTCGCTCCTCTGGTATTTGTCCTTATTAAGACTGGAGTTTGCCAGCATTGCCCTCGAGCAGTTCCTGGAGGGAGCAGTATTAAAAAGAAGTGACAGAAATTTTGGGACTCCTTTTTTTCCCTTTTTCACTATATATCACTCCTTGCTCCAGTGTCTGTGGTTTAGGATAGAGGTCCAGTGAAATCTGCATGATGGATTATTTTTTTATATTTCTTTGTATATTTAAAGTATCTCTATATTTAGAAAAGTTTTAGAGTTCTGTTTTCTATCTTATGTGTTATGTATATTTCTGTCTATATCAGATTGTAACTTCAGCTGCATACAGCTGAGACTCAAAATGATGGAGGTTTGAAAAGACAGCAACTTGTGTTCTCCCCTGTATAGTGGTCTTTGGGAAGATGGCCTCTGGTGTGGCAGCCCTGGACTGTCTGTCATTCACGGACTCAGTCTCCCTCTTCCTGTAGCTCTGCCAACAAGGATGTTGCCCTTATCCTTACAGTCCAGGATGTGTCATCACCTCACCCATGTGACAAACAGCAGAATAGAGGAAGAGGGCAAGAAGGGATAAGGGTGCTTCCTCTAAGACCATTCCCGGAAGTTGCTACGTCACTTTTCCTTATAACCCATTGGTTAATACTTCAGTTATATGGCTACCCCTCACTAAGGAGGCCTGGCAGATACAGGCTTTTACCTTGGGTGGCTATGGGCCTTAGGATAAGGGGTTTTAGATGGAGGGAGAACAGATAATGGGGCAAGGAGGGGGTACAACTAGTAGCTCTGCCACGATGTGTAGATTCCTGAGACTAGTCTGCTTGATCGCAACTTCATATTTCTAGTAGCTAGCTTGGTGCCTAGCACAGAATGATCATAAAGTATTTAGGAAAAGAAAGAATGAAAGTAATTTTGAAGTTATTTGGAGGAAAGGACTCTCCAAAATCTCAACTGGTCGTGATAAGTGAGTAGATTTTTTTTTTAATTGGTGCTCTTTGCCAGAACAAGGTACCTGTGTATCATCTGCATGCTGAAAGTGGGAAGGTCCCATAGGTGGTTGCGTTACTTGTCTCCCAAGAGACAGTCAGCATCATCAGGTAGTTCCCTGTGAAGAATTTTTTCCCTTGCTGGTTCTAATTTGCTTTTGTCTTTGTCTCTACCTAAAAGTACTTAATTCAAGTTGCTGGTAAAATACTTACTTTTATTTTCTTTTGTTCTTAATTTTCTTGTAGTTCAAACAAGCAGTATACAAACAGACCATGAAACTCTTTGCTGAGCTGGAAATTAAAAGGAAAGAGAGAGAAGCCAAAGAGATGCATGAAAGGTATGTATCATGTATTCATTTAAACTATATTTGAATACCTAGGTTATCTAAGATTGGGCTTTGGGATTTTCCTAATGAAGGAATCCTGTAGTACCTCATTTAAGAGACTATGCAAAATGGTTACCTGAAACAGCCAAATGTTTTAATCACTGGGGTAAGAAATCCTCTCTGACTTTTGGGAAATATTGTATAGGGAGTTTATAATCAAGAGTGCTGTGTGTTTTCTTCGTTATTTCCTGGAGTGAAACAGGCAGTTATTGAGGCTAGAGCCTTTTTTGTGACTAGTGGCTGCAGCTTTGATGAGTATGTAGTATTGTACAGTGTAATCCCTTACAAGATGTTTATTGTCCTAAAGTGTGGTTTCCCTTGCTCATCAGAAATCCTGAGGTTGACTTGATTTATGTATGTTGTATTGTTGATTGGTGTTTAGCAATGACTACGTTTTGTTAGTTGAGGTGGTGTGAAATGTCCTTGTTTCGGGGTGGGTTTGTCCAGAGACCTTGCTGAGTCAGGACCTCTGCCATTGTAGTGGCCATTCTGCTGAAGTAAGGTGGCCTGGGTTCCCAGGTAGCTCTGTCATGGACTGTGCCCAGAACCTCCCATTAGTGTTGGCTAGACTCTGACGACCTCGTCTGTCTGTGTACCCAGCATAGGTGTATCTTTCCCCATAGCCCTGCCCCTGGTCTCATCTGCATGTTTTTGAGTGAGACATCTTGAAAGTGCTTTGAGCCCTTTCCAGACAGTCATCTTTGTGGAACCCAAGGGGACTGGTTTACTTCATTTGCTTCTATGGAGAGATGCCTTCACTTGTATGGTTAACACAGCCTCTAGGGATCATATAAATACTAGGGTCTGGTTTTTCTCCTAGGAAGCGACAAAGGGAGGAAGAGATCGAAGCTCAAGAAAAGGCCAAACGAGAAAGGGAGTGGCAGAAAAACTTTGAGGTAAATTTCCAAGATAACCAGAGATTCTTATTCCAGAGTAAGAAAACTTCCCAGCATAGAAACTTGGTTCTTGGGGCATTCCCAGGACTGACCAGGGCAGACAGCCAGGGAAAAGAGATATGTGGGGAAGAGTGGGAGCTTTGGAGAACAAGTCATGCCTCAGCCACCATGTGCTCTATAGCCTTGGCAAGAGCAGTGAGGATCCCTGAATGGTTTTTTAGAGATCTTGGTAGGCACAGCTGCCAAGTGGGCTCGAGAAGAATGGTTTACATACTTAATTTAGAGGGTAAACCTGGAATAGTGCCCTACTTAGTGGTGTGTTAGTGGAAACCGAGGTTCTTGTGACCTTGGTGTCTGGCTTTTGAACTTGACTCCTCTTTGATGTCCTGGCTACATACTTTAGGTGCTTAGCCAGTTTCCTGAATTGAGGAACATTAGGTCTTTTCTTCTGTAATAGTTAGGTCTCAGGGTAGGAATTGGCTAACCAGAGTTGATGACTTAGTTTCTGTCCCGCTGCATGTATGCAAAGAGAGAAGATGAGCAGGCCCCTTGATAAGGAGGAAGAGATCCTAGTGGCCCTCTCTGCATGACTGTCTGGGCATTGTGCTGGCTTTGAGCCTCCATCCAAGTTTTCCAGGGGCAGAAGGAGGGTGCAGTGGAAAGAGGCTGTACTGCTGGGTAGCCATGTAGCTTTGAGAAAATGATTTAACCTCTTTGAGCCTTGGTGGTGTCATTTATGAATTACTGGTGGCACTATGCACTGCAGTCAGCTTTCTGTGAAGATTAGAAATACCATATGCTAACTGTCTAGCCCAGCAGTCCCCAACAAATTGTGGCCTCATTGTGATGAGTATTACTCATTTTGTCCCCCTCTTCCTACCTGCGGCTTAATCTGCCTTCTAGGGGTGGTAGGACAGTTTCTTGGGCCCATTGAAGTGAGAGAAAAGCTCTGCTGTGTTCTCCTCTTGAGTATCCGGAGGACTGGGCTGGGCTGGGCTGGGCTATGCTGCGCTACAGGAGGATGGCAGAGCAGGTTCAGGCCCTTCCTCTCATTAACTAGTTTTCTCACCTCACACCACTTTCGTGCTCAGGAAAGTCGAGATGGTCGTGTGGACAGCTGGCGAAACTTCCAAGCAAATACAAAGGGGAAGAAAGAGAAGAAAAATCGGACCTTCCTGAGACCACCAAAAGTAAAAATGGAGCAGCGTGAGTGACCACCTGGGGTCACAGTGACAGAACCTTCCCCCAACTCTCCCCTCCTGCTTTGAAGGACTCATTCTTCCTTCCCATTTCCACCCCAACATAGAGTAGTGTTTTGCTTTTTAGTCCATTTTGTTTTCAATACAATTTAATATCGATCAGAGTAATTCTTTTGTACATTGAAATGAGGGGATCGGTTTAAAGAGAAGCCCCTCCTTTCCCCACCCCAGACCAACCAGGATTGGAAGGTGCCACCATTGGTGCTGCCTTCTCTTCCCACAGCCTGTAACTTAATGTTTTGTACTTCACTGAATCGTGATGGTTAGAAACCTCCATGTATAGTTTGTGGAAATCATCCAATTAAACATATTGCTTAAAATGGTGTTGGCCATGACTTTAAAGACAAGCCTGGGCCACCTTAGGAAGCCCCTTTGCTTCAGTTGCTTGCTTCTGGGTGTGACTTTAAAGCCCTAAATCAGACAGGGAAGGCAGTGGGCATGCAGAGCAGTCACCCAATTCCCTGTCCCGTGTTGTGTGGCATGTGCTCTTCTGTCTGACTGACCTGCCCGTGTGGCGTGAGGCTCCGAGCCACCCAAACGTGTTGATTCTCCAAAGAGCTAGCCATCTTCCCTCCAGTACCACTGGGTCCCAGCCTGTCTGCATTCCTTAGTAGTAATGTTCTGTATGTGTAATAAATTTTTATACCCTAACCATTGATGTACTCTTCCTCAGGTATTATTCTGAAGGTGGGTCCCTTGTCTGGCATGGCTCAACCCTGAAATGCTTTGGAGTTGGAGAGACCCAACTCGCTGCCACTTCTTTGCTGAACCTTAGTTTCTTCATCTACAAATAGGAATATAGATTACCAAGGCAGCTTTTACGGAGGATCAGCCATGGTGTGTGGTAGGCCGCTAGCATCACGCTCAGTGGCTCTTGCCAGCATACTATTATGTTAAAACGGTGGTGCTGATTACTGTGAGGATTAAATGAAATAATGTATGAAAGCACCCAGCCTAGAGTATGTACTCCAATGTTGGCTATCAGAGAACAGGATCAGCCCTTGGGAACACATGAGAAGTAGAAAGCTGAGACCTAACGTGAGGATACGAGAACCAGGGTGACTTGAACCTAGGCTTTCTGCAGTGTTTTGTAGATGAGTAAAGAGGTACACTAATCACAAAGTCACAAGAGATACTGCAACTTGGATTTGCCCTTGTCCTTCCAAGTGTGGCTGAGCACGTCCAAACCGTAGATGAATTAGAGCCCTGGGGTGAGGGAGTGGGGTGAGGGAGTGGGAGGCTCTAGCTAAACTGGATCAAGGCAGAGAGAAGGAAATGCTTTGTCACCCTGCAGAGCGATACATGTGAGGTAACGCAGCTGTCCTCACAGGGAGTGGCAGCTGTCTATCCTAGCCAGGCAGAGTGACGTCACCTCACTCCAGTACGTGTGTGTATATGCCCCCTCCCCACCCCCCTTCCTTAAAGGTTATATGGTTGTCATAGTTCAACGGTGTTTGCAAGCTCATGAGAGCCAGGCCCAGCCTTTGCCCTCAGGGAGGTCGTGGCAGCAGTCAGCTGTGGGCATACCCACGTGGTCACAAAATATGCGGGTTTAGGAATAAAGTGGTGGGCACCATGGGGCCCCTGCCTGCCTCACAGCCTCTTGGGGCACATGGATGAGTGAACAGGTGCAAAGATCACGAAAGGCACAATGCATCCTCTGCTCCAAGGAGGGACCCTTGAGACTATTCTTAACAGCCAGGGAATGTTTTCCACAGGGAGTGACCTTTCTAAAGTTATAACCCACAGGCTGATACACCAGTTATGTTTTCAATTTTAAGGAATAACTAGCATAAACAAATGGAGTATTTTGCTCATGTAGGAGTCTGGTGGCCAACAATTTCAGGTATTGTTCATGGCCTCAACAATACGAGCAAGGAGCCAGTCTCGTACTATACTGCCCCTCCATCCTTAGGAGGGCTTGTCGTCATGAAGTTGCATGGTCTCATGAAGGTTGTGGCAGAGGGTAGTCATCCATTCCCCAGAAGATGTCACTGGCCAGAAATTGGGTCCCACGGCCATGGCTAACTGTAAATCTGTCTGGGAAACGAGCGAGAAGAATGGGCAGGACATAGAGGACTTGTTCACGGGGGCTGGTCATCTAGTGTTTGCGGGCTAGTTTTGTTGGTGAGGAAGGAAGAAAGGGAGATTGCTGGGAATGACTAAGTGTCAGGCACAGGTGGGGTAGGACTTGAGAGAAGATGATCAGAGGGAATACTGCAAAGACCCAGAGGTAAGAGCATAGCCACTCATGGAATTGCATATCCTTTGTCGTGCTTGGAGCATAGAAGTGGGATGAGGTGAGATCAGAGACACCGAAGTCATATTAAGGAATTTGGGTTTTGGCCACAACATCTTATTTTCCCAGATAGATTAATGCCTTTCCATTTCCTTCCTGGCACATTGAAGCCACAGACCCATTTGGGAGAACAGTGGGCCCAGCCCATTCCCATACTGCTCAGAGCAATCTCTTCAGGAAGACCTGGCCTCGGGGAGGGGTGCCCAGTAAGCACTGAGGCGGAGGTCAGGAGGTTACCAGGGTGGGAGTGGCTGTGGCGCCTCCTCCAGCCCCTTTGTCCCTGAATCCTGCAAGGGGCTTTTGGATGCGAAAGTCTTGCTGGAGGAGTGCCCGGATCTAGCAACAATGAAAGGCTGGGTTAACCACTTCACTCCTCTTCCTGCAGTTTGCTGTGAATAATGGAGCAGGCGGCCACTGCCCACACCTCCCTTAGTGCCCGCTAACTGCTGCCTGTGGGACCTCTGAGGGCAGAGGTGAAGTGGGTGTAGCCAAATGGGGAGGATTAAATCCTGGAGGCTGGCCGGAGACTTCACCTCTGAGCCTCAGCTTCCTCTTGGGTAAAGTGGGAATTGTACCTTTAAAATGAGGTGTCACCACCTAAAGATCCGTCACTGCTTTCGGCCTCAATCTCCTACCTTCCAGGCTGGGGCCGCTCAGCAGCTGCCTGGGGCAGTCACAGCCAGGCCCCACCTTCAGCCCCTCCCGCTTCCTGGGGCCCCAGTGGAGGTGGAAGTTGGAGTGAGGGAGGCTGGGAGGAGTCTAGACCTGCATTGAGGGTGGAGCCTCTGAAGCAGGATTCGCCGGTCTGTTTCCTTCTTCCCCTCCCCAACCGCCAGGCCCATCCTAGCACATTTAGTTCATCTGCCCCCTTGCTGGAGGTTATCAGAGGTTCTCACCATTGGCATGGGGAATTAGGGGGATGTCTGACCCTGAATACTGTGGATTGAGCACGGAAGGGTCTTGGAGTCACTTTACTGAGTATCTGTTCTGTCACTCAAGCTTGGTAATCCTGGCACATCACTTTCCATCCCTGGGCTTTACCTTCCTTTCTGGTAGCTGTTATGTGAACTCTAGTGAGATTCTGTTTATTGTAAAAAGAGCAAACCTCACAAGTTTAGGCAGCAGGCCTGCATTTAGCAACAGACTGGAGTCTGGAAACTTCTCTGAGCCTTAGCTTCCTAGCTCTTAAATCTGTTGCCCTGAGGGTTGAGACCAGGGAAACCAGATGCCAGGCACAGCGGGGTACACAGTGGGTTCTCCCCCTGCCCCCTCCTCTAGCAAGGTGTTCGCTGCTCCACGAATTGTGTGAAAGAGCAAGAGATTGAGGACAGCTGGGGAACTTGTTAAAAAGGCAGTGCCTGTTCTCCCTGACGATTCTGATTCAGGACTGGGGGTGGGACGGGAGAATGACAGTTGGATCTTTAACAAACTCCAAGGTATATTCAGCCAGAGCAGGGACAGCCAGTCTGCTGTGAGGGGAGGGGGTGGATGGAGGCCGGGGTTCTGTATCCTTCCTTTTCCTACATCTGTGGCTCAGCAGGGCAGCCATTAGGAAGGTAGGGGGCAAGTACGTGTAGCTAGGAAGAGCCCTTAGGTAATGGAACTCCTTGCCCAGTCCCTGGCTTCCTCTGGAGTCCCTCTCAGCCTGTTCTGCAATATGGGCCACCTACCTTGGGGTCACCTGGGTGCTTGTCAAAAACTCATTTCCTGGGCCCCAACACCAGCCCTGCTGAATTGGAATCTCTCAAAGAGGAATCTGAGAAACTGAATTTTTTAAACCTTCATTTTTATCAAGTTCTCCAACTGAGTCTGATGGGGAGAAACGATTTGACCCCCAATTCTGGGACAAAGGCTGGAGTTTGGGTAAATAAAGTGATTTTCATTTACTGAGTTCCTATTATGTGCCAGGCATCAAGTTAGGCCTAACATAAGGAGTATGTGTTGCTGTTACTGAACAGGGAAACTGAGGCTGTGGCTAAAATGAAGGTTCCTGTGGCCAGGATTCTCACCTGGCCCTGGTTGACTAGCTCACCGCACATCTGTGGGCAATACATGGCTGTTGACTCTACATAAAGAGCTCTGCCCAGTGCTCTGGGCGCAACACGGAGGTATGGCTCCAAGGCTGTAGGAGAGCAGAGCAGAGGCTGGAGTGGTGGCAGCACCGAGGATAGAGGCCCGGAGGACGGCTGTGCGGGACGACTGTGCAGAGAGGCCCAGAGGACAGCTGTGTGGGACGACTGTGCAGACAGAGGAGCCCAGAGGCAGAGACTAGCTTGCTGCATACAGACTCGCTCTAAGTGAACGGGATTTTAGTGACTGACCTGCCACCTGGAAATAAAGTTGGGTATAACCCTTTCACTCCAAGAACAGTTTTGCTGTCAATTTCTTTGGTCACATTGAATCCATAGCTAACTTGCCTGGGGCTGAAACCCATTGACAAGACAGAGGCCCAGAGATGTGTACTTATAGTTGGTATTCGAGAATGTCCACCTATATCATGGTCCAGGTTGCTTTTCTGTGTGGCCTCTGTTTCCTGCTAAGCCCAATTGGATACTTTGGTGAAGGTGGGGCGGGAGGAAGAGATAAGGAATAACTTTTAGCACGGAACATGCAAAGTTGGAACTCAAGGTGCTGTCCTAGGCTTTTTGACAGAACTACAGCCCTTTGCCCTGGTCCGGCTAGAGACTCCTCAGAGCAAGGATTTGTCTTCTCCCTCATGAGGGCAAGGATGGCTGTGTCTCCCCACCAGATGGGGGTGGCTTCAGAAGGCAGAATTTTCTCTTTCGCATCCCTGAAAGCAGGGCCGTCTCCTCCTCAGCTGGGGCCCCTGTGCGCAGGCTATGTCACACCCACTGGACTGTGGCTTCCTGGGGACAAGACTGCCCATGTGTCCTCTCAGACAGGGACACCTCCTGAAAGCCGCTTCAGGTCTTTCCCATCAGCTTGGGGCTCACTGGAGTTGGGGCAGTGCCCACTGACACTTGGGTTCCTGGGGACAGGTCAGTTCCATTTCTTCCTCAGAATGGGACCCAATTCCTCCCTCTTATGCCAGCCCAGGCCCAGCCCTTCCTCCTGGGCTCCATGTCACACCAACCAGCCCAGTAATGTTAGCCTGAGCTCATGTGCGGAGAGAGAGAGACTCCCTCGCTGTACTTGGGTATTTCTGGTGACCCTGGGGTCAGGGCTCCACCCAAGGAGCTGTCTTCCTGGCTTTATGCTCTGCCCCCCCAGCAGAGCCTGCAGGGAAGCCTCCCCTAATCCTGCCACTACTGAATGGGGATTGCAGCGTAAAGTGAGTCACCCAGGTAGGTCTAAGCCTGCCCTCTGCTTCTTTCCCTACACCACTTTCTGAGTTCCCTGAGAAGCTGTCCAGGAAACATGTTTTTGGGAGTCCCCGTCTTCTCCTCAGCCTCTTTGTCACCTCCTAGACCACTGTCCCTGCTGTTTCTCAGGTAAGAGGCTGGTAGCCTGGGTGAGAGGGTCAGGTTTGGCCACTTTGCTCATGTGAAACCTTAGCATAAGATTGTATATCAAAGATACCTTCATAAAAAAAAAACAAAAACATTTTATTGCTTGTTCATAGGAACATGATTGATTTTTTAAAATTTTGTTATCATTAATCAACAATTACATGTGCAACATTATGGTTACCAAGCTCCCCACTTCATCAAGTCCCCCCCCACCTACCCCATTACAGTCACTGTCCATCAGCGTAGTGAGATGCTATAGAATCACTACTTGTCTTCTCTGAGTTGTACAGCCTTCCCCGTGCCCCCCTACATTATGTCTGCTAATCATAATGCCCCTTTTTCCCCCTTGTCCCTCCCTTCCCACCCATCCTCCCCAGTCCCTTTCCCTTTGGTAACTGTTAGTCCATTCTTGGGTTCTGTGAGTCTGCTGCTGTTTTGTTCCTTCAGTTTTTCTTTTGTTCTTATACTCCACAGATGAGTGAAATCATTTGATACTTGTCTTTCTCCACCTGGCTTATTTCACTGAGCATAATACCCTCTAGCTCCATCCATGTTGTTGCAAATGGTAGGATTTGTTTTCTTCTAATGGCTGAATAATATTCCATTGTGTATATGTACCACATCTTCTTTATCCATTCATCTACTGATGGACCCTTAGGTTGCTTCCATTTCTTGGCTATTGTAAATAGTGCTGCGATAAACATAGGGGTCCATATGTCTTTTTCAAACTGTGCTGCTGCATTCTTAGGGTAAATTCCTAGGAGTGGGATTCCTGGGTCAAATGGTATTTCTATTTTGAGTTTTTTGAGGAACCTCCATACTGCTTTCCACAATGATTGAATTAGTTTACATTCCCACCAGCAGTGCAGGGGGGTTCCCCTTTCTCCACATCCTCACCAACATTTGTTGTTGTTTGTGTTTTGGATGGTGGCCATCCTAACTGGTGTGAGGTGATATCTCATTGTGGTTTTAATTTGCATTTCTCTGATGATTAGTGATGCGGAGCATCCTCTAATGTACCTGTTGGCCATCTGAATTTCTTCTTCGGAGAAGTGCCTATTCAGCTCCTCTGCCCATTTCTTAATTGGCTTATTTGCTTTTTGTTTGTTGAAGTGCATGATCTCTTTATATAATTTGGATGTCAACCCCTTATTGGATATGTCATTTATGAATATATTCTCCCATACTGTAGGATGTCTTTTTGTTCTACTGATGATATCCTTTGCTGTACAGAAGGTTTTTAGTTTGATATAGTCCTATTTGTTCATTTTTGCTTTTGTTTCCCTTGCGTGGGGAGATACGTTCATAAGAAAGTTGCCCATGTTCATGTCCAAGAGATTTTTGCCTATATTTTTTTCTAAGAGTTTTATGGTTTCATGACTTACATTCAGGTCTTTGATCCATTTTGAATTTACTTTTGTGTATGGGGTTAGACAGTAATCCAGTTTCATTCTCTTACATGTAGCTGTCAAGTTTTGCCAACACCTGCTGTTGAAGAGGCTGTCTTTTCCCCATTGTATATTCATGACTTCTTTATCGTATATTAATTGACCATATGTGCTTGGGTTTCTATCTGGACTCTCTATTCTGTTCCACTGGTCTATGGGTCTGTTCTCGTGCCAGTACCAAATTGTCTTGATTACTGTGGCTTTGTAGTAGGGCTTGAAGTTGGGAAGTGAGATCCCCCCTGCTGTATTCTTCCTTCTCAGGATTGCTTTGGCTATTTGGGGTCTTTTGTGGTTCCATATGAATTTTAGAACTATTTGCTCTAGTTCATTGAAGAATGCTGTTGGTATTTTGATAGGGATTGCATTGAATCTGTAGATTGCTTTAGGCAGGATGGCCATTTTGATAGTATTAATTCTTCCTAGGCAAGAGGATGGGATGAATTTCCATTTATTAGTGTCCTCTTTAATTTCTCTTAAGAGTGTCTTGTAGTTTTCAGGGTATAGGTCTTTCACTTCCTTGGTTAGGTTTATTCCTAGGTATTTTATTCTTTTGGATGCTATTGTGAATGGAATTCTTTTCCTGATTTCTCTTTCTGCTAGTTCACCGTTAGTATACAGGAAAGCAACAGATTTCTGTGTATTAATTTTGTATCCCACAACTTTGCTAAATTCAGATATTAGATCTAATAGTTTTGGAGTGGATTCTTTAGGGTTTTTTATGTACAATATCATGTCATCTGCAAACAGGGACAGTTTGAGTTCTTCCTTGCCAATCTGGATGCCGTTTATTTCTTTGTGTTGTCTGATTGCCATGGCTAGACCTCTAGAGCTATGTTGAATAGAAGTGGGGAGAGTGGGCATCCTTGTCTAGTTCCTGATCTTAAAGGAAAAGCTTTCAGCTTCTTGCTGGTAAGTATAATGTTGGCTGTGGGTTTGTCATATATGGCCTTTATTATGTTGAGGTACATGCCCTCTATACCCATTTTGTTGAGAGTTTTTATCATGAATGGATGTTGAATTTTGTCGAATGCTTTTTCAGCATCTATGGAGATGATCATGTGGTTTTTGTCCTTCTTTTTGTTGATGTGGTGGATGATGTTGATCCATCCTTCAATGTTGTACCATCCTTGCATCCCTGGGATGAATCCCACTTGATCATGGTGTATGATCCTCTTGATGTATTTTTGAATTTGGTTTGCTAATATTTTGTTGAGTATTTTTGCATTTATGTTCATCAGGGATATTGGTCTGTAATTTTCTTTTTTTGTGGCGTCTTTGCCTAGTTTTGGTATTAGAGTGATGCTGGCTTTATAGAATGAGTTTGGAAGTATTCCCTCATCTTTTGTTTTTTGATATTCCCTGTAATTTTATCTGTAGCATTTCCATATATATGGATATTTTCTCATATAACCATACCACCATTATCACTTAATAAAAATAAAAATAATTCCTTAAAATTATCTAAAATCCTGTCCATATTAAATCTCCCTGATTTCTGAGGTATGTCTGTTCTGGATATCTCCTGTTTACCACTCCAGATCCACTCTCTACCCTTCTCCACCCTACTCTGTGGGAGCCGTTTGGACTACATTAACCATCTCCCTCACTACTGGTTGGGCTCAGCCAATGGAGACACTGGTAAGACATCAGAGGGTGGAAGATGAGTGATTTAGGTGTTTCCTGGTTCCCTCTCTGCCAGGTCATTGAGGATTAGCAACAACTTATTAACCAAGGCCACAGCTCCTGTCAGGCAGCCCTCTCCAGATAGCTACCCTCTCAGGGTTCTAGTAACTACTCCCCTCTCATCAGCCCTTGAGAGTATAAGGGCTCCCCCTGTTGGTAGCCTTGGGGTACCACATGGTTCCTTCTGGTTTTCTAGTCTTGCTCTCAACAATTTAAGTAGTCCCTTTGCCCTCAGAATGCCCACTTGCAGTGTGCCATCTCTTTCCAGGACCCTAACTGATACATATGTCTTTTAAAGTTGGTTTGATTCATTCAGGGGCCAAAAGAGATCCACAGGTTGCATTGATTGTGTCCCTTAAGTCTCTTTTAATCTAGAGCATTCTCCTTCCTCCTGTTTTTTTCATCGTGTGGTTGATTTGTTGAAGGAGCTGGAACAGTTGTCCTGTAGAGTGTCTTTCTCCAACATTCTGGATTTGGCTGATTGCTTCTTTGCAAGGTCCTTTAATTTGTTCCTCTGTCTCCTGTATTTCCTACAAACTGAAGGTTAGCTCTAAAAGACTTGCTTAGATTCAGATCTGTGTATGTTTTAAAGTAGAACTGACAGAATTTGCTAACAGAACAGATGCAGGTGTGAGAGAAAGGAGGAGGCAATCTCAGTTTCTTCAGTTGTAAAAGGGTGATAATAATTTCTGCCTACACACTCTGCTTATTGATAATCCCCAAAAAGTACCAGAATTCAGTTGCTACATGGATAGAAGTAAGGGACTACTGAAAAGGAAGCCGAGCCAAATAGTCCTGGGTTTGAGCCAGGTGTTCCTGGAGTCTGTGGTCAAATGCAGACTGGTTGATCCTGGAGGTCCCTCCAAGCTTGATGTCTCACCTGGTGTGTGGTGGGTGGAGGACTGCTCAGACGGTGAAGCCAGTTTTGGAAAAGAGGATCTGGACGGGGGAGCAGACCTAGGCTTTCAGGTGGGCAGTGGGTGTGAAGGTCAAATGCAATGAACAGACCATGTTCTCTTGTGTCTCAGAGCATTCAAAGCTCAAGATGCCTCCAAGGGGGACGAGGAGGGATGACCAAACTGGGCCTTTTCAGGGTCCCTAGCAGGAGGCCTAGGCCACATCATGGGATTTGGAAGAGTGTGTGTGGTGGGTGAATGCAGAACAATGTGTGTGAATGAACTGGAGGAAGAGGTGACTCTGGGCAAACGTGAGTAAGGGGTGATGGATTTGGGCTCCTGGGTGTGTGAATGTGTGTGTGAGTGGAGGGATGTAATTGTGAGTGGGGCTCTTTTCAGTGATAACATGTACTGAGTGTACATGAGCCTGCAAAAGTCATATGTGTCAGTAGCTGAGTGTGTCTGCTGTGCGTGATGGAGGTGGAGCCGCGGGAGAGGGGAAAATGTTTGGCGGTAGTTCTTCAGGGCAGAGGCATATGTTACAGATGGTTTGTCCTCTCAGATCCATTTTTGGTTTTGAAAAGGGACAGCAATGGGGTCCCAGTCACCAGGAGGGGGCTAGTCCAGACACCTAACATGGCTGGGGCAGGATGCTGCTTGCTGGTGGTGTGGGGGTCAGGGGCCTCTTCTCTGGGCTCTGCTCTGCTCCTGCCTTGCTGTGGGACCCTGGGCCTGTCTAGACCTGTTTCCCTCTCTGTGTAGGAGGGTGGTGGATTGGCTGATATCTGAGGGACAGTGTCCACTACAGTGCCTGTTACCTTTATTAAGTGAGTGAATGAAGGGGTAAACGGAGCAGATCCTGAGGCAGGAAGCTTGGGCCCTCTCTGATTTATGTACATGCAAAGCTTCCACCCACCTGACTTTCACACTCACACACACTTACACTCCCCTGTGTTCACCCCCTCCATTGCCCACACTTATTCACCCTCACTATTCCCACTAACTCACCTGCTGCCAAACTCCTGTTCAGAGTCTTATGACATGTCCTCCTTCCCCCAGCCCTGCAGCATTCTGTCCCCATGGGTTCTTTCTGGGTCACCAGGGAAGCCCAGCCCAGCCATGCCGCTGACCACAGCAGCTCTTCTGAGCCCCTCCCTTCCCACCCTTTTCCCCTTTCCCCCTTTCCTCCTTCTCTCCCTTTCTCTCACGGTCCCACAGACACACACTCACTGTCAGTTTCATCTTTTTCTCTTTTAACTCCCTGGTTGTTGTGCGTCCTCGTTCCTCCACGTGCTCTCTCTCTCTCTCTAACTGTTTATACTCTGGCCTTTCTCCCTCCATCTCTCATTTTTCCTGACTCCCCCTCCCCTATTCTGCTTCCCTGTCACTCCTTCTCTCTCCCCTTTCACTCCTGTCTCTCAAGCGAAACGCTCTCCCACTTCTTGCCCTCTCTCTGCCCTTTCTCTGTCTCATCCCAGCTCTCGGGCTCAGTGGCCGCTGCCCTCACCCCCCTACCTCTCGCTCTGTGAGAAACCCCTGAGCAGTGCCCAGGGCCCGGGTGACCCAACGTGGGGCTTGCTGTGCTATCCGGCGGAGAGGCCCTAAGGCATTTCCTCCCAGCGGTGACTTGGCAGGGGCTAACTCTGTTTCCTCACTTCTGCAATTTCCAGACAGCAGAGAGGCTGGGCCTGCAGACGGAGACGCTTAGATCCTGCAGCTGCCGCTGCTGCTCCCGGTCCAGGTAAGGGGGCACCCAGCCCTGAATGGGCAAAGGGGAGGCATGTGAAAATGTCCTCAGGAGCCCAAAGTCCTGACCCTAGCCTGTGCCCAAGCAAATGGGTGGTTCTGTTTTAAGACACTGTTTTGACATCTTCCTCAGGCCCAGAGTCTCATGTTTAGATATAACTTGTTGTGACCAAATTACCCAGGAAATCCAGCTCCCCTGTTTGGTTCTCTGAGGCCAAAGCAGTGCTGAAGTGACCTCAGAGACCTCACTGGGAGGTGATAGTGGTGATGAGGGAGGCTGCCTAGATCTCAGGGAGCTGAGGGCCGTCTACTTCACCAGCTGTGTGACCTTGGCCAAGTGGTACTCCCTCTCTGCACCTCAGCTTCCTAAGTTGTTAAATGAGGCTAATGCCACCTCCCCAGCAAGACTGTCAGGAAAGGTAAAGGGTCTGGTACAGGGCTGGGTATTTAGGAACTCACTAGATGTTAGGTTTTCCTGGGGGATGAGGAAGCTAACCAGGTTATTGGTATAGTGGGCCTGGCCCACAACCAGTTTCCCTCATCAGGTCCCGGGTGCAGGGACAGGGCACAGGCTGGTACCTCCTGTCCTTTGCTGGCAGCAGGTCCCAGTGTGGGCTTCGGGAACCAGAGCTGCTGTCCAGACACTTGCTGACCTGTGAAGAATGAAGGAACCAGCAGAGTCTTTCCCAAGCATTCAGGCAGCTCTGATTTAGTTCTGACTGAATACCCAGCTATGCTGCGGGTGCTTGGGGTGTGTGTGTGTGTGCGTGTGTGTGTGTGTGCACGCAGGTGGTAGGGAGGCTAAAGAAAGAGACATCCCTGCCCTTAGGTATCAACAATGCAGCCAAGGAAAGAAGTCTGCTCTGAGGGGAAGAAGTGACTCTGAGCTGGAGGTGGACACCCAGGGTTTTGATTTCAGCTCTTGCTTAAAAGCTGGGGCCTTGGGCAACTCAGGAGCCTCACTTTCCTACTTTGCAGACTGGGTTTAAAGTACTGACCTGGTGGGTTTGTGTAGAGGATGAAGTGAGAGGCTGGGTGGGACACTGCTTTGTCAGTTGTCAGATGCTGTGAAAATGTGAGCCAATGTTACTACAAATACTGACACTGCAATTCTTACTGTAAATGCTGTACCATGAGGAGTTTGTCTTGTTTGAGTTTGGTGTGTAGTATGATCTTAGGATATGAATGGAATCCATAGATGATAAGTAGTATGTTGTATTTGAAAGAGAAGAGACAGAGAGCAGGAGGCCCAGCATCTGGTCCCAGCTCTGCCCCAACCCTGTTGGCACCTCAGACAAATCCTTTCTCTTTTCTGGGCTGAATTTCCCCATTGTAGTCAAGGTTCGGGTAAGGGATTCACAATCTATGGCATTAGTGACAAATTGTGCCTCCTGGACCGAGTTTCCATTCCTGATTGGCATTGGGGTGGAAGGGGGTTTGTGATGAGAGGCTGGGATCTTGTCTGTTATCCTTTTATAGGTAGACCTTTATGGAGAGACCTCCTGCTCCCCACCACAGGCCTGTGAACATGGTTTTGTTGAGAAAGGGGTACTCTCTTTTTCAGTGGCAGTCCCTCCTTTTCCATACTGGTCCCTCCATCCCACTAAGGGTTGGCTCAGGGGACAGGGGGTGGACCACAGCTGAGCTATAGCCTGGGAGCACTTCCCAACTGGTCATGGGAGATGTGTCTGGATTGGGAGTGGAGCCTGTTCCCAGAAAGACACATTCTGGGTCCCCAGTGCAACCACCTCTCTGAGTAGCCACACTGTTGGGTTCCTTGGCTGATGGTGGGAAGGGAGAGAAGCCTCTGGTGTGTGCGTCTGTGTCTGTGGTTGTGTGAGGTGGGCTGGGGAGCTGGCTCTGGCTATATTCACATGTACCTGGAGCTTCACCAACCTGCAGGTGGGCCTGGCCCAGCATAACAGTTCCCAGAAGCAGGATCAGCAACTAAACCAGCTGAGAGGTTGGTACCCTCTTCTGCCCTTGTGCTGTCAGCCAAAGGGAACCCAGAGCTGCACTGTGTGTGTGTGTGACAGAGAGAGAACACGTTGGGGGAAGACTTCCACTCAGCAGCTCCTCCCCACCCCCTTTGTTCTGTAGGGCCTGGGTTTGGAGTTGAGCTCACTGGCTGATGGGAAAAGCATGTAAAAAATCTGTGCAGATCTCTTTACAGTTTAAGAAGTCCATTTCAATTTATCAAGTGGTTTACTGTTTACCAACCCTTTATCACTCCAAAAAATCTCATTTCCTTTCACATCAATGCTTTGGAGAGTGACATTTTGCAGATAAAGAGCCCAAGGCTCAGAGTTGGACAGAGACTCACTCAGGCTGGTGGGTGGCAGGGCTGAGGCCTGAGTTCAGATCCCAGTTCCTGTGGTTTCGTTCAGCTACCCCTGCTTGTGGCTGGTTTGGTGTGTGGCCGATTTGTTCGCTCGTTCATTCATTCAACCAACATTTTCAGGAGTCTGGGGAGCTCACAGTAACTGAGCAATCACCACTTGCATAAGTTGCTTCATTCTGCTCTTACAACTACACTGAGAGGAAGGTTTTCTTGGCATTTTGCAAATGAAGGAAGGGAGGCTGCAAGAGCCAAAGATCAGCAAGGAAAGAGCAGAGCCAGGTGCAAATCTGGATCTGTGTGACCCCAGGCCTGCACCCTGTACCCTGTATTTTCCCTTAGGCCAGGTCCTAGGTACTCACGGGGGTACCAGCAGGACTCAGGATCTCCCAGGCAGGGAAGGCGGAGTCCACTGGTGTGATTACTGGTATAACAGAGGGGTGTGCCCAGTGCCAGGGAAAGCCCGGAGGCATAAATGCCTCCCCACTCCCTCCTCCCTGCTCTGTCCAACTTCCAGGAAGCAAGCAGAGGGGGGAGGGTGACTCAGGGCTCACAGACAGGGTATCTGAGAGACAGGAGAGACTCAGGCCAGGCTGGGGGTCCCCCAGCTCCACCAGGATGTCCCAGGCCAGCTGAGTAGACACTGAGTCTAATCAGTGTAACATACATACTGGGGTTGGGTGGGGCCTGCAGTGAGAAGGAAACTTGGGTACTAGGCCACCCCCATCTCTAGGGCCCTAGTTCCTATCCCTGAACCCCCCAGGCAAGCAGCTCAATTCATCCACCAACAGGTGTACCTGACATGGTGCCAGGCTCCGTGTACTGCCAACTGTGGGGAGCCCCAGAGCTCAGGATAATTGCTCCCTTCATTTCCCCGAAATCCCCCTGCTTCTTGGAGAAATGGTAATGAAACCATTCCGGGAGGGAATCTTTAGAGGGTATTGCCAGCATGGCCAGCCTGGGGCACAAATGCCAGGTAACAGGGGTGTCAGAATAGGAGGTTACTCATTTATGGAGCACCTACTATATGCCAAACACTTTACCATTTAACCTCCAGACTATCCTGTGAGGTCAATGTTGATAGTATTCCCTCTTCATAGATGAGAAAACCAGGACTCACAGAAGGGAGATGATTAAACTATGGGGGTTTTAGCCATCCCAGGGAATCTAAGGGCTGGGAGTGGCTGAGATTGGTGCATGAGGGTTTGGAAGTGAAGGATGAGGGGCTGTGTGACTCTGTGTATGTGTGTGTGTGTATCTATTTAGTAAATATTTCTTGAGTGTTTGCCATGTAGGAGGCCCTGTGATGCCAGATGGTGAATTGCCAGAAAGAAGCCTTGCACCAAGGGAATTCCTAATCCAGAAGGAAAGAGAAATCAGCAGCCATTATAATGCCATGTGATGTTATGTTTTGGGAACCAGAGGGGGCACCTCTAACTCTGTCTGGAGTAGAAAAGTAAGACTAACAGTAGCCACCATTCATTGAGCTCTCATGCATCAGACATTTTCTATTTAATCCTTACTACAATCCTACGAGGTAGGTAATATATTACTGTTATTTTTACAGATGAGTAAACAGAGGCTCATGGAAGTTAAATTAATTATCTTGGGCAAGAGTTGGCTGATGGCATTTTGCCAACTGTCCCCAGGTGCCCTAAAAAGATGTGACTGGTTCCCAGAAGCTTTCAAAATAGCACCATTGCGACCGGTTATGTCAACCTCACCTCAGTTTCCAGCCCCCCACGTCATGCTTCCAGATACATTGTTAAGCCTGAGAGCTTCTGGGAACCAGTCTCAGGTGTTTATGGCACCTGGAGACAGCCTGGCACTGCTCTGAGAAACATGTGGTTCGGTCTAACCAGCAGATTACCTGGAATTCGTGTAGATACAGTTTTTTAGAGTTGATAATTGTAAATACCTTGAATTGTGCTAAGAACTTTACATACATTATTCATTGAATTATCACATCACTCTGGGGGATATGTGCTTGGAATATTATCAGCTCTGTTTATGGGGAAAGGACCTGAGGCTCAGAGTGACGTACTTGCCCATCACTGAAGCCAGGACATGGCAGAGGCAAGATTTGAACCCAGGTTTGCCTGACTCGAGAGTCTATGGTCTTAACCACTGTCCCTTCCAAACACTTAGTATCTTTCGTCTCCTTGGATGATCACAAAGGCTTCATAAGGTGGAGGTGTTATTGTCCCCATTTTATAGATGAGGCCCAGAGAAGGGGAAACAGTTTACCCAAGGTTGCACAGTTATTAAGACATAAAGCTGGGCCATATGATTCCAGGTTAAAAATATACAATATACTTTCAATCTGCTATTTCTTAGGCCCATTTTGAAAATGTATTTTTTATTGTAAAAAACATGAAAGACAAATTTGCCTGCTTACTTAAGTGTACATTACTGTATTGTTAACTATATGCACATTGTGGTACAACGGGTCTCTAGAACTTTTTCATCTTGCATGACTGAAGTTCTATCCTCATTAAAAAACAACTCCTTGTTTCTCCCTCCCCTCAGTCCCTGGGGACCACCTTCTGCACTCTATTTCTATGAATTTGATTACTTTAGATGCCTTATATAAGTGGAACCACTCAGTATTTTTCTTTTTGTAATTGGATTATTTAACTTAATAGTATCTTCAAGTTTCATCCACTGGTATAGCAGATGATAGGATTTCCTCCCCTTTAAGGGATTCATAGTATTCCCTTATACATACATACCACATTCTGTTTATCCTTTCATTGGCTGATAGACTTCTGGGTTGCTTCCACCTCTTGCTGTTGTGAATAGTGCTGCTATAAACATGGGTGTGTGCAAATATGTCTTCAAGATCCTATTCTCAATTCTTTTAGAAATATACCCAGAGTGAGATTTCTGGGTCAAACGGTAGTTCTGTTTTTTAATTTTTTGAGGAAACTCCATATCGTTTTCCATAGTTGCTGCATTTTATATTCCCCGCAACAGTGCACAAGTGTTCCAATTTTTCCAGCTCCTCACCAACACTTATTTTCTGCTTTTTTGATGGTAGCCAGCTAAATGTTTGTTAGGTGATAATGTCATTGTGGTTTTTATTTTTTTCTTTTCCCTCATGATTAATGATGTTGAGTATCTTTTCATATGCTTCTTGGACATTTGTATAGCTTCTTTAGAGAAATGTCTATTCAAGTCCTTTGTCTACTTCTTAACTGATTATTTTTGTTCTTATTGAGTTACAAGAGTTCTTTATATATTCTGGATATTAACCTCTTATCCAATATATGGTTTGAAAATATTTTCTCTCATTCTGTAGGTTGCCTTTTTACTCTGTTGATTACTTCCTTTGTTACACAGAAGTTGTTAAGTTTGGAGTCCCATATGTCTATTTTTGCTTTTGTTACTTGTGCTTTTGGTGTCATACCCAGGTAACCATCACCCATTCTGATGTCATGAAGCGAAGCTTTCCTCCCATGTTTCCTTCTAGGTGTTCTATAGTTTCAGGTCTTATGTTTAGATTTTTTAATACACTTTGAGTTAATTGTTGTATTTGCCACAAGATAAGGGTCCATCCTCATTCTTCTGCATGTGGATATCCAGTTTCCCCATGATCATTTGTTGAAGATACTATCCTTTCTGCATTGTGTAGTCTTGGCCCTTGTCAGCTATCATTTGACCATATATGTGGAGGTTTATTTCTAGGCTCTTTATTCTGCTCCATTGGTCTGTACACCTGTCTTTATGCCAATACCACACTGTTTTGATTATTGTACTTTGTAATGTTTTGAAAACAGGAAGTGTGAGGCCTCCAGCTTTGTTCTTTTTTCTTCAATATTGTTTTGGCTATTTAGGGTCCTCTGGGATGAGATTCCATATGAATTTTAGGATTTTTTTTTCTATTTCTGCAAAAATTGCCTTTGGGATTTTGTTAGGGCATTCAATCTGTAGATCACCTTGGGTAGTATGGACGTTTTAACAATATTAAGCCTTCCAATCCATTATCATGGAATATCTTTCCATTTATTTGTGTCTTCTTTAATTCCTTTCAGCATTGTTTCATCGTTTTCAGTGTATAAATCTTTCATATTCCTTGGTTAAGTTTATTCCTAAGTATTTTATTCTTTTTGGTGTTATTGTCAATGGAATTCTTAATTTCCTTTTCTCTTAGGCTCATTTAAAAGTCTTCATTTTACCAATGAGGAAACAGAAACCCAGAGTCGTGGGAGAGTTTAATGTTTGAATCAGGGCTTGATTTCGGCCCCCGTGCTGCCTGGTAGGAGTGAGATGGATGCAGAGCAGACCCTCCACTCCCTTTGTCCTCTTTAATTCCCAGCTTTGGGAAACAAAGGTGAAATCTGGGCCCAGGTCTGTGAGTGGAAGGAAGAGTTGGCCAAGGAGTGGTTTGCTTTAAGCAGGGGCTACAGCTTGGCCTAGGAAAGAGAGGATGGGCCTTAGAGTTCAGATTTTCATCTGCCATGGCTGTGACTGTGGACAAGTCTATTTCTCTCTCTCTGACTTGACTTTCTTTCCTGGAAAAATGGGCATTTCCTGAAACTCACCTTTGCAAGGCTGATTTGAGGAGGAAATGTGGTCATTGGTAAGAAGCGTCTCTACATTTAACTAGTTAATGAGGCCCAGTGCCCTGAGTTAGGTGGCCTGGCTCTGGCCCCCCTCTATTCATGTCGAGAACAAGGTGTCCCTGGATCCACAGGGGTGGCCACTGGGAGTCTGTGTCCCTCCTACACCCCACTTCTAGCCCAGGCCGTGTTGCTGAATGCACCACCAAGCTTGCAGGGCTATGAGGAGCTGCTGGAGCATGTGAATTTCTATGTGGCTGATTTATAGCTTACAAATATTTAGACATTTGTACTCTGGGCCCCACAAATGTGAGGGGCTGGTCTGACCAGTAAACCCAACTTCCCAACCCGTAGTCCAGACTGGGGAAGTAACTACCACATGCTTCCTTCTGCCCAGATCTTGGTGATCCCTGACCTCTGACTGTCCTGCTGAGGATGGAGCCCTTTCTCCAGGTTCCTGTGGGGCTGGGAATGTTTCCAGACAGGATGGGAATGGTAGGGAGAGTGGAAATTGGGTCTGAATGCTCTCCAGGCCAGAGGGTGGGAGATCCAGATAGCAGAATTCTTCTTGTCTTCAGAAATATTTATGACCCTCCTAGTCTACCCCAGCTGAGTGCTGGGCCTGGGCCTGCTTGTCAGTCTTGGTCTGTTGGTCTCAGTCTCTCCCCAAATGCTCATTCCCTTCCTGAGGTGTTGAAAGCTTGGTTGGCATTAGACTAAGGCCCTGTGTAGATCTGGCAGGAAAGCCAATATGTGGGTCTGAGCCCCTGGAGTCAGTGGTGACCCATAGGCCTCCCCTGGATCCAAGAGGCTGGGCCAATGGGGAGAGGTTGGCCTGGACATTTGTGGCCACTTTGCGTCCTTATCTTTGGAACCACTGCTAGGACTGTAAGATTTGCAGACAAAGAAACTGAGGCTCAGAGCCAAGTCACTTGCCCAAGGTCAAACACTAAGTAAGTGGCTCAAACCACTTTAGGTCTTAAAGGGTGAGTGAGATTTTGCTAGATAAATCAATGGGCAAAAAGCACTTTCAGTAGGGGCCACCGTATGTGCAAAGGCATGGAGGTCTGAAGATATATGGAATTTTTACAGAAGCAGCAAGTAGCTGGCATAGAGCGTGAGCAGTAGTAGTGGGAGCTGAGGAGGGAAAGGGGCTTGCACTTGGTCCTATGCAGCGGGGAGCCATGGACGGTGTTAGATCAGACAAGTATGTGGTTGGCAGTGTGTTGAGACATAGCACGTCTCAAACTTCAGTGTGCACACAAATCCCCCGGGGAATCTTTTTGGAGTACTGATTCTGATACAGCAAGCCTGGGGTGGAGTCTGAGATCCCGCAGTTTTAACAGGCTCACAGGTGCTGTGGAGGCTGCGGGTCCAAGGAGCACAGTTTGAGCAGTGAGGTTGAAGACGGCTCATTCTGCCTTGTGTGGAGGTTGCTCTGGGGAGCAGACAGCTGCCGGTGCTCTTACGTCACAGATAGATCAGGCCTCTGCCGTCTTCTCGGGTCAGCCCTCTTGCAGCTCTCAAAATGGGGTCAGTTTTGTTGGTTGCTAGATATTTGTTCACCCGAGAGATGTTTACCAACCTCCTGCTCTGGCCAAGCCTGTGCCGGGCACTGGGGGTGGAGAGAGGAAATGCCACTTTCTGGTCCATGTCACTACCATCTCTTCATCCAGAATGTTCTGTGTACTTCCACTCTTGTCCCCTGTCATCTGTTGTCTGCCTAGCAGCCACAGCAAGTCAGATCATTACTCACTTGCTTAACACACTCCAGAGGCTCTCCAATGCTCATAGAATAAAACTCAAACTCCTTACCGTGGCTGCGGAGCCGGGTGGGGCCTGTTGCTTTCTGAGCTCACCCAACTCTTCCCATCTGTCACTTCCACAGGAATGGGCTGACCTTTCAGCTCCTTGAACATGACAGCTTCATTCCTATCTTCGAATCTGATGGACTTACTCCCACTACAGGCTCTTTGCATACGATACCCTTTGCCTGGAAGACTCTTTTGGATTTTCTTTTGTGTTGTTCCTTCTTTTTAGGTTTCAGCCAGGGGAAGATGCAAGTTTTGCAGTACCCCAAAGCTTGTTCAATTTGGGGGGCCCTCTTTGGCAAAAAGATGGCAAATTACAAATGCGCAATTAGATACAAGGTCTAGGAAGGGGTCTTGAAGCTTAAGCTTTGTCAGCTTCATGTAAATTCCCCTCTGGTTTCATTCATATGGTGCCTCCTCTGAGAAGACTTCCCTGAGCACTATATTTAAAGCAGCTCCTTACGCAAGCTTCATCATGTCACTATTTTTATTTCTTTTATTGAATTCATCAGAATTTTTAAGTATTGTGCTTATTTATGTCTCTCCTTATTTTTGTCTGTTTTCCCTGACTAGAGTATAAGCTCCTCGAGAGCTGAAATCTTGCCTGTTTTATTCCTGCGTTAGCACTAGCACATGCCTGGTACCCAGCAGGGTATTGATAACTGTCAGGTGAATGAATGAACATGGTCTCTGCACTCCACAAGCTCTCGAAGACACACAGAGGCAATTTCTGTGGTATAAGAAGTGGTGAGCTTTGGGAGCCCAGAGCATCGACCCTTAACCAGGCCTGGGGGCAGAGGGCTGGGTGTGCAGGAGGCAGGGAATCTTAGGAAAAGCTACCTGGAGGAAAGGAGGCCTGAGCAGTCTTAAAGGATGATCAGTAGTAAGGCAGGCAGAGGAGGGGTGGGGAGCATGAATAAAGGCATGCAGGTATGAGCTCCCAGACCCAGGGGAGACTTGGTTGATTTTGGGTGATTTTAAGTGTTTTGCTGATGAAAAGGGACAGCAGGGTGCTAAGTCTGAGATGAGGGCCAAGGGCTTGGGAGTCACACGGGGACCAGGACCTGGGACTGGATGGAAGGCAGTAGAAGTAGGAAGGGCCAGGGCGATGAGTAGTGGAGGCTCCAAGGGCAAAGCTTTGGGCAAAGTCGGGGGTTCCACCTAAGGCTCCCCTTGCTGATTCTGGTCTTGAATCTGTTAGGAAGAGAGAAGCCTTCCTCTTCCTGTGAGGGCTGTGTGTGAAGTCAGACAGACCTGCAGACACATGGTCACAGGTTAGATTCCAGGGACGCTGACTCCGAAGTGGAGATTAGCACGCAGGCATGTTTTTCCTGGAATATTTTAAAGCAAAATCCAGATACTGTTTAATTCCACGTACACATGCCCAGTCTGTGTATCTACTAGGTAAGGAATATTAAAATATATAACCACAATTTCATTATCACTCCTAACAAATTTAACATTAGTGCCTTAATTCCATCTAATACTTAGTCTGTGTTTGTCTCCCAAGTGTCTAAAAAATATTTTTTACAGTCAGTTTGAATCAGGACACAAACAAGATTCATATATGGCCTTTAGTTGCTCAGCTAAGCTTCTCGAATGAGAATTTGGCATTCCATTTCCTCACGTTTCTCTGCTCAACTCCTAATCTGGAAACTGCTCTCTTTCTGATCATGGGAGATAGATTCCATGTTGCCACACATAGTGTTCGCTTTTCTGTCTGCACTGTATTTGATCTCCCAGTGGCTTTTCCCACTGCTGGCCTCTTGTTATGCGGCTCTTGACCCTTTCTTCCATGAGGTCTCCGGCATGGTACTCCCTGGTTCTCCTCTGACTTCTCTGACCCTGCCTCCTGCCCAGGTCTCTCCTCCGCCTCTGGCTTCTCTTTTGATGTTGGGCTCAAGGCTTAATGCTGGATGCTGCTGGGGGTTTCATGGGCACCTCAAATGTGGTATGTCCTCACCTGAGCTTGTCCTCCGCACCCCCATGCTCTTCCTCCTCAGCGTCATCTCCATGAAGAAAGACCGCACGTCAGCCCCTGTCCTCTGGCCAGAAACCTGGCAGTCCTTGACTCCCCCCTTCTGTTAACCCAAATCCTATCCATCACCAAGTTCTCACCATTCCATCTCTTAGATAAATCTCACCACCATCCATTCCCTCCTTCAGCTCTGTTATGGTCCAAGCCTCCTTTAGCCATGCAGACAATTGCTGTTGTCTCTTTGCTGTCTCCCTGCCTCTGGTCTGGAGCCCCTCTAGTTCATTCTGTACACAGTAGTCAAAGCCATCTTCTCCAGACCCAGATCCACCCATGCCCCTCCCATGCTCTGTATCCTTCAGTGACTCCCCATTTTCTGCAGAATCAAGTACAGCCTCCCTAGGCTAACATTCAAGACCCTTTTCAAGTTAACCGATGCTTACTTTGCAGGTCCTGTCTCTCCACACACCCCCTTCACACTTCAAGTTTTAGCAAACCTGATGTCTCAAGCTCCCTGAGAGTAAGGTACATCTTCTCTTCTTCCAGGGCTCTGCACATACTGCCTCCTCTGGCTGGGATTCCTCAGCAGGCTAACTCCCTCTCTTCCTTCAGCACAGGCAGGAGATTAGTCCTGACCCTCAAGTCTGGGCTAGGGGCACTGTCTCAGAATTACCCTGATGTCTGGGACCTGCACCATCATAACACTTATCACTTGTCTATTTCTGAATCTCTGTCTTGCAGAATGGTCTGTGAGCTGCTGGAGGGCAGAGACTAGGTCTGTTCTTTCAGGCCTCAGTGCTCTGCCTAGGGCCTGGAGCAGTGAGCCCTTGCCCAGTAAATACATGAATGAGTGACCCGGGCTGACCAGTGTGTGTGCTCCGTTTACATGATGAGATAAAAAAGAAATCAATATATACCAAAAAAATCCATGATGAACAAAATACCAGAATTTTAAATGAAAATAAGATCGTAATAGTCCCAGGCAGAGCATATTAGAGCCTGAGGCAAAAAAGAAGAATAAGTAATACGGATTTTGATTTTTTAAAATATTGCATTGAAATATTATTTACCTTGATTACTGAGGTTTTTGGCATCCCCTTACATTTTACATCCATGTGAGTACCTCACAAGCCTTACCCTAGCCCTGGACTCTTTCTTAACAAAAGTGGGAAAACTTATCTTAACAGGCCTGGGCAGGCATGACACAGGGGCAGGGCCCAGGAGGATGTCCTGAGTTGAGTCCTCCAGCTAGAGACAGTTTCCGGAGGATAGCTGCCCACTGCTGAGCTGGACCCTAAACCCAGGAAGAGGAAGGGACTTACTTAGGGGTGGAGGTGGGGGGGCTGGGGCCTGAGGCTGTGACTTCCTCAAAGACCCAGAATGAGCACAACACACTGCCCAGCTGTGGGCTGGCTCCCTGAGTCACTCAGGCCCCAGGTGACAGGGTCCTCCAAAGCCTGAGGGTGTAGCAGGAGGTAGAAACAAGGCCAGTCCCAGTTGAATGGGCATTAGACTCAAAGGAAAAGGAGGGGGCCGAGCTTGTGGAGCAGCGATTTTCTAATCTTCTAGTCACAGGATCTCCTTATATCCTTAAAAATCATTGAGGACCCCAGAGAGCTTTTGTTTACATGGGTTATATCTATCAATAGTTACCGTATTCAAAATGAAAAGTAAGGCATTCTAAGAAAAATTTTAAATATGAGAACCAATAATAAACTCATTCCATGTTAACATAAACAAAGTGAAATAAACAATGTTAGCATAAAGTGAAAAATAACTACAAAATTTCAAACCGTAAACAATTTAGGGAGAAGTATGGCATTGACTTACATTTTTTGCAAATCCCTTTAATGGTGGGTTTGAGAGAAGACAGCTGGATTCTCATATCTGCTTCTCCATTCAGTCTTTTGTGAGATGTTGTTTTGATTGAAGTGTATGAAGAAAATCTTCCCTCACTCAGATATGTATTTATGAAGCGAGGAATATTTTAATGTCTTTTTCAGACAATTAGTGACACTCTTCTTTGATGTTATATCAAAGCTCCACACATGGTAGTTTCTTAAAAGATAGTGGCAGTGTAGAACCTGAATCATATCAATGAACTTTGTTGTAATCTATTACACTGCAATGTATTCTTCTATCTTGCTCTTTGAATCTTCTACCTATATACAATTTTGAAACATCATGCCTTCCTCATTTGGAAAATAGTGGTTCACTGAATTACGCAGCTCTCCAAAATATTGACTTTTTGCTATAAGATACCAAAAAATTGCATTCATTAATATCACCACCAATCTCATCAAAAAATTCTTTAAGTATTAGAAAGCTGTCAGGCTCATGCTGACAGATAGAATTTTTGCAAAAATTCTAATTTTCTCTTCGAAGCTCAAATTTTATCACTGCCAACAAATCCTGTCATTTGTTCTCCTTGAGGTGACAGGTTCAGTTTGTTCATATTTGAGAAATGTCTGCCAGACACCCGAGTCTGAACAGCTATTTGTTGTCAGTTATTTTTTCAGGTGCTCCAAGAAAAAGTTCAGCTCACAGCTCCAACAGCTGCACGATGGCTTCTCCTGAAGATAAGCACTGTATTTCAGTTTGCAGCAGCAGCAGTGTTTCATGCGTATTTCCCATTTTGACACAGAATATTAAGAAGATGTGTACTCCAGACTTAATAAAATCAATAGTTTTGTTATTTTATCAAGGGCATTTTCAAATAAAATTGACTTTTTATTTTTATTTTTTACACCGAATGCATGGGTGTGAAGAACACTAACCCTATTAGAGTTTGCAGCCGCTGCCTTGATTTGTGCAAAGGAGCCGGCGGTTTTACTTATCATTTTGTACCATTAGTGCAAATGCTGACACAGCAAAAAAGGCTAATAATGTCTTGGTATTACTATGACAATAGTTTTGACCTTAGGAATCCCCTGAACTGTCTCAGAGATCTTCCTCTCACCTCCCTCTTTTCCATGGACCACACTTTGAGAACTAGTGTCTTTTCCCAGAGATTCGGGTTCAGATGGCAGGGCTACCTTTAGGAGTAGAAAAGATCCCCACAGAGTAGAAGCTAGCAATATACTGCTGGGGAAGCAGCATAAAACTATGCAACTCAGTCCTCTATGTAAATTCACAGTGTGACTCGAGGGTGAGTTTTTTGTTTTTAAAAGAATCACATACTGATTTATTGGACTAATGGAACCTACACTGATTTAACACAGACAAACCACCACCACATTAAATGGAGCAAAGCACAAAAATTTTGTCAATCAACAAAATCCCAGTTTGAGCCAGTTTTTTCTTTAAACTCATTTGTAAGTATCTATAAGGTTCTTCAAGCATTTCCACTGCTCCAGGGCTCCCTAAGGGATGGGTGTAATTAACAAGGCTTATTTTTTATTTATTGGTTCGTGGCGCTGGGAATAGTGTTCAATAGACGGGTAAGGTCCTCGTTCTCCTGGTGCTCACAGTCCAGTGGGAGAGCGTTAACCACACAAATACGAATGCAATTACAACTGTGCTAAGATTTATGAAGTACAGGGAGCTTTGAGATGGGACTGACGTGGCTCAGGGGTTGGTGAAGACCTCCTGAAGAAGTAAAATTCAGCTGAGATCTGAAGCACGAGTTGGAATGGCCAGGTGGAAGGGGGGTGTGGGTAGGGAAGAGCATTCAAGGCCTCTGCATGGGTATGTGAGCAGGCTGAGGTAGGAAAGGCCTGGACGAGTTTGAAGACCTGTTTGGGAAATCCATTCTGGCTGGAGCCTAGTGGGGAGGTGGCAGGAGATGCAGGTGGAGTGGCAGCTGGAGGTCAGGGCACTCCTGGAACCCACCAAGCTCTCTCCTGCCTCAGTCCTGGACGCATGGAGACCTCGTTGCCTGGAATGTTCTTGCTCTGGTCCTCTTTCAGTCCTCAACAGAAATATCACCTCCTTTCTAAGTAGATCTCTTTTAAATCTTCTGAGCATTCCATTTTCTTTGTATAGTGACTGTGCTCACATTGCTTCTCTCTGTCTCCCCCATGAAATTGTCAGTTCCCTGAGCACCGGGCCCCTTCATTTACGTTCACTCCACATCCCCGGCACTGAGCAGAGCCTGACAGGTAGTTAGCATTTCGTTGGGTGACGGTGTGAACCAACAAATGAACACGGAGCTGGATTTGAGATCCTGGCGCCATCCCTTAACAGCTGTGTGACCTTAGGCAAGTCACATAACCACTCAGTTTCCTATTCTGTCAAGCAGGGATTTTACTTTCTATCTAGGAGGCTTTTGAGAGACTCAAATGAGGTAGTGCGTGCGGAAGCTTCTAGCAGGGTGACCAGCTCCAAAAGAGGTGCTCCCATGTGTTAACTGTCTGTCTCGTTTCTCACTCCCAATTCTATGCTTTTTTTGCTGTACTGTGTATGGCATTCGATGAGCCTCAGGCCTCACTTAACCCCATCTGAGCCTCTTGCCATCTCCCCCCACAGTTGCAAAACACACATTAGCAGGGTTTCCAGGCTCATGTGATGGTAGCAGAGAGGAACAAGAGGAGAGGGGAAGAAGCAACTGGTCCTGAGAGAGAACGGGCAGTGGCCAAGAACTGTTGAAATGGACCAAACTTCGGGTAGTGGGATTATGGCTAGTTTGAATCCTCTTTAATATACTTTAAAAAGCAAAACAAAACAAAACCCTTTCTGTTTTGAAATAATTTTAGGCCTTCAAGAAAGTCACAAAGTAGTAGAGGGCACGTCTGGCTTTCACCCAATGTTCCCTAATGTCAACAATTTACAAAATCGTAATGCATGATCAAAACCAGGGAATGAGCATTGATACAATATTAACTAAATTATAGACCTTGTTTGAACTTCACCAGTTTTTCCCCTAATGATCATTTTCTGTTCCTGGATGCCCTCCAGGGTCCCACATTGCATGTAGTTGTCATATGTCTCCTTAGTATCCTCTGATCTATGACAGTTCCTCAGTCTCTCCTTGTCTTTCATGACCTTGACACTTTTTGATCTGTCATTTTATAGACTGTCTCAGAATTTGGGTTGGTCTGCTATTTTCTCATGACAAAATTGGGGTTATGCATTTTTGGCAAGAATACCACAGAAGCGATGTTATGTCCTCTTCAGTACACATATCCTCTTCAGTACGTGTTGTTGATGTGTCTTGCTAATGATGATGTCAGTCTTCATCACTTGGTTAAAGTATTGTCTATTAGGTTTCTTCACTGTATACTTTTCTTTTTAAGTTATATTTAAAACATTGTAATCACTAAAGCAATAAATGCCCCTAAAAAGTAAAAAAAAAAAGTATAAAGTAAATAAACTTCCCACTAAACGAACTCATCTCACCTTCACAGAGGTTACTTACCACTGTCAGGTCTTGAGGTATATCCTTCCAAGTCATTTCTATTCATACGCACACACGTAATGGGGTCATACTAGTTTTTTTGTTTTGTTTTACGTAACAATATTATCCAGAGACAACTTTCCATGTCAGTATCATCAGATATAACTCATTCTTTCTAAGGACTGGCTAGTATTTCATTCTCTAGGTGACCCGGATGTACTTCTCTGTGTTTTCTAGATTTTGTATGAGCACATAAATTATTTTTTAATATAGAACATTTTATTATCAAACTTTTTATTTCAAATTTCATCATAAAAAATGTTCACATTGTGTCAGAAAATAAAAAAATTTATAAAAGTTTTCGTATATTTTATGACCAGGAATAGATTATCTATAAATCAAACTAAGCCAAGGAATAAAAAGTGCATTTTCAAATGGAAAAGAGACAAGAAACTGAACTGCCATTGATTTCACTGAATCTCAGATGCCATTCATGTTAAAAACACACCCTTATTTTGGGTGGAAAGAAAAAAAAATACTGCCAATTAATTGGAAGATGCCATTCATTTTAGAGACTTTAAAACATGCAGAATGGGAGTCTTGGAACTGATTAAATCAGACAACGACTTGTTGGTCCTTCACTAACCAGAATTCTGTGCGTTCTTCCAGGCACCGGCAGGATCCTATGACCAGCTGCCTCTTCCAGTCCAAATAGTGATGGAGCCAAATGATTCCTCTCGTGTGGACTCTGAGTTCCGATACACGCTCTTCCCGATTGTTTATAGCATCATCTTTGTGGTGGGGATCATTGCCAACAGCTATGTGCTGTGGGTCTTTGCCTGCCTGTACCCTTCCAAGAAACTCAATGAGATAAAGATCTTCATGGTGAACCTCACCATAGCCGACCTGCTCTTCTTGGTCACCCTGCCCCTGTGGATCATCTACTACCATAACGAGGGCAACTGGATTCTCCCGGAATTCCTGTGCAACCTGGCCGGCTGCTTCTTCTTCATCAACACCTACTGCTCAGTGGCCTTCTTGGCCGTCATCACTTACAACCGCTACCAGGCGGTGACACAGCCCATCAAGACGGCTCAGGCCACCACCCGCATGCGTGGCATCTCCCTGTCCCTGGTCATCTGGGTGGCCATTGTGGCAGCTGCATCCTACTTCTTTGCCCTGGATTCCACCAACACGGTGCCCAACAAGACTGGTGCAGACAACATCACACGCTGCTTTGAGCATTATGAGAAGGGCAGCGTGCCAGTTCTCATCATTCATATCTTCCTCGTGTTCTGCTTCTTCCTTGTCTTCCTCCTTATCCTCTTCTGCAACCTGGTCATAATCCGCACACTGCTCATGCAGCCGGTGCAGCCGCAGCGCAAAGCAGAAGTCAAGCAGCGGGCGTTGTGGATGGTCTGCACGGTCTTGGCTGTGTTCATCATCTGCTTTGTGCCTCATCACCTCGTGCAGCTGCCCTGGACGCTGGCCGAGCTGGGCTTCCAGAACAGCAACTTCCACCAGGCTATTAACGATGCGCATCAAGTCACCCTCTGCCTCCTTAGCACCAACTGTGTCTTAGACCCCATCATCTACTGTTTCCTCACCAAGAAGTTCCGCAAGCACCTCACCGAGAAGTTCTACAGCATTCGTAGCAGCAAAAAATGCTCCCGGGTCACCACAGAGACGGGCACCGAAGTGGTCATGCCGCTCAACCAGATCCCTGTCATGTCCCTCAAAAATTAGTCCCTGATTGTCGGGGCCAGGCCCAGAGGCTTATCCTTCAAGGACATTACAGACTAACCTGGCATAAATAGGGTGGTCTGGGTACCTCTTCCCTGGGCGCTGCTGGCCCATTAGGTATGGAGTCTACCTCACCAAGGTGGGGATGGTGTTGGAACCAGACTGCTGGGAAATCCAAAACTTGAATGAGCCCCCTCAGTCATTTCTGAGCACGTGCCACAATAACCAGGAGTGCCTGAGTCCTATAGCTCTGGAAAGAGTGTCGGGGCCAGGGGCAGACCTTGGGGGCAGACTCTGAACCACCCAGTACACCAGTCGGGGCAGCAGCCCCAAGCAAGAGTGGTCTAAAGTTTTGGGCAACCACTCCCTTCATCGCTATCAGGGCAGAGAAAGGCATTTGGAGAATAAGACACTCCCCTGGCTGTGTGGCAGCAAACTTTTGAGCCT
>JAVSCE010009795.1:0-49995 GCA_032199065.1 Smutsia gigantea
CCAGGAGGCCTCAGTTCTTCACCACATGGACCTCAAGTGTCATCACAACATAGCAGCTGGCTTCCCCATGAGAAAGCCACCCAAGAAATACAAGGCATGAGACCAAAGGGGAAACTACAGTGTACATTACTATCTATCTTTGGAAGAGTTATAATATCTATATTCTATTGGTTGCACAGATCAACACTAATACCTTGTGGGAGGGGACTTATATGTAAGAGCCTGAATACCATGAGATGGGGATCACTGAGAGCTATCTAGGTGCCTCCTACCTCACACAGAGGTTTTGCTTCCATAATTGTGAATTAAAGTGTTTATATCAAAATTATAGTAACACTGATAAACATTTTTTTGAGAAAGCATTTTCTGGAGAGAACTCCAGTTAGTCAGTTTAATTTCTTGGTCAGTTTTCTATAGAGCCCAAGAGCCTATTTCTAATTGTTTGCTCTTTCATTTTTATGACTGCTTAGTTAAAGTATTTTTATGAATATTTTTTTCACATCTATGTCATAACTAATATTTTATTATTGCTCAATTTCACCAAGCTTTTTGCCAACCAGTTTTACTATCATGAATTTTGGTTTTGTTTTTTGTTTTTGTGTTTTTAGCCAAGTCAAATTTTCCAAAGCTAAATTTTGTAGAAGTAAGTCTGGTGAAGATGACTTGATTCTCTATGTGTATCCATCAATAACCCCAATTTTTATTTTGAACAGTTTTAACCATAGCAAGTTTTATTTTATGGTACACATTTTTTCCTCAATTTTTCTAATGAGTTGGATTAAATACAAAAATTTTACAATTATTCTTTAGCTAACCTATATTTGTGAGTAATATTGATTGGTTCAGAATTACCCTATTTTGTGGAGGGTAGGTAGGGGCTGTTACAGAGCTTGTTAACTGTTCCCCATCTTTCTGTGGTATGTTCTAATTCCCTACACCATCTCTGAAGGAATATGTAAATGATATTCCTGGTGTCAAAACAACAAAGAGTTAAAATATCCCCCCAGAAGTTAAAGTGAATCCTCATCACCTCATTGTCTCTAAGTGTGACTTATCCACTCTTCCACCTGATCTTGACCCACTGAAAACCAGAATGTTGTTGACATTTTTATGACCTTTGATCAAATTTGGGGCCATAGCAAGTTCAAGGAAAATCAGGTTCTTCAGGGGGAAAAAAAAAAGCCTTCTCCTTTAAAGTTTTCTGGGCCTGGGCCCTGGAACCAAGTAGTTCCTTAGTATGTGGTTATTGAATAAATAGACAAATTCATGAATGCATAAAAACTTGGATGATTCCTGAGCTCCGTAAATTACATTGGTGGGAGAAATCTCTTAAGATTTGTCAAGAGATTTTTCACAAAAGAAATTTTTGGTCTGCAAACAATGTTCTCATCATATTTACTGAGAAATTTTCAATACAGAGATACCTCATTTTAACATAACATTATTGTACTCCAACTAGATTATTAGATTATTTCTCCCAATACATGGAATATTGTAGAAATAACAGTTCTCTGTGCTTTCTTTTAATCCATTTATTTGATTGATGTTCCATGAACTTTCAATACTTTATATGCAGTGTAAATTATTGAAATACAAAGGCCTGTCATGATCCCCTCTCATCCCTCCTTGAGAATTTGCTGTACCCAGAAGTCTGTCACCTTGCTTTGTGACATGAGCCAAAAACCCCCATTTCTTCTCTCCCTCCCTTTTATAGGCTGGTATGAACCATTCAGATTCTCCCCCTTGAAAGGTTAGTTGATAGACTCAAACTGAGTTATGTGATCTGTCAAAGAAAAACAAGAGCTGGAGAGCCATTAAAAGCAGATTTTATTCAGGAACTATTGCCATGGGAGAACAGAGACCTCAGTGTGGAACTGGGCTTAGTTTCAAATACAGCGTGGACCAGTGGGGATTTACAGTTAAGGGGTATCGGTGAATGGAAAATCACTAGAGGGAAACATCAAGAGTAAGGGGGGATCTGGCTAAAGCAACTTGACAGGATTCTTGCTGAAGGCAGCCCAGGGTCATCAGATATCACCTCGGGGACAGAGGAGGGTGATACGTTTGGTTAGGTATCAAGGGTGATCAAATGTTGTGGGGGGCGGGATTCTCTCTAAGCTGGCTTACCAGGATTCTTGTGGAAACTGGATGATGCAGCCCTGGACAAGGACAGACACTGAAGCCTAATGGCTGAAACCTAGTTGAGAAGAGGGTGTAGCGGAGTCTGAGTAATAATATATGCAGGGAGATGAATTTTTGTTTCAGGGAAATGAATGTAGGTGAGCTGTGTTCAGGGAAGAGAAGAAGATTTAAGACCTGTTTGGAGGCCAATTACAATAACCTGGAAGGAGTGAGGCAGGGATAGCCATCAGGGAGATGCTGTGGAAATATGTTGAAACAACTGAAGACATAAGGAGGTGCCCCTTTGAAGATCTAGATGTTCAGCAGGCAATACAAAATCGGGAATTCAGAGAAATCTCCCTTTGTGAATTAATATTAGAGTTAAAAAAATTATAACAGTTTGGTAGGAAGGAAATGATAATGGTATTGCTAGAATGGAAGATAAGGAAAAAAAAGAATTCCACAGATCCCATTTTGATTTTTTTTCAATGCTTTAAAAAAGTTTCTTAAATTGTTTTTAAAGAAAAGCTTAAATTTGGGTAAGTCCATATTTCTTAGTCTAGGGATCCTGAGAGGAAGGCTTTTGGAGACGTGACAATTAAATATTTACTCCTAAATAGTGGATGGATTGATGGTCTAGAAGTCTTAAGTTTATATGTTGACAAAGTGGGGGTTTTTTTTAGTACTTAAGTGTTTTTAAATTAAACGTGAAATAAGCTTTTTGCTTTAATAAGAAAGAAACGAACAAGAGAGAAACTGAAGGGTGAACCAATTATTCCAGAAATTTCTTGACTTAAACGTCAGTCAATCGCATGGTACCCAAAAGTAACCCCTAGGTGGGGAGGAACCAGAGTCTGCGCACGCGCAGTACAATTTAACCGCAGGTGCCCCTCCCGCCACGTCCTGGCCCAGCCCCGGCCTCGCCCAACTCCCACAAGCCCCGTGGGGACTGGGTTACCCCGGCACTGGTCCGACTCTCTTCCTTCCGCCTTCTTTGGCGTTCTACCCTGCAATGGCCTCCGGGCTGGTGAAGTTGCTGCTGCGGGGGCCTCGCTGCCTCCTGACACCGGCCGTCCCCGCTCTCGCTCCGCCGGCTCGGGGAGTGAAGAAGGGATTCCGTGCCGCCTTCCGCTTCCAGAAGGAGTTAGAGCGGTGGCGCTTGCTCCGGTCCCCGCCGCCGCCCGTGCGCCGGTACGAGCCGCCTCGGGAAAGGGTCGGGGTGGCGGTCGAGCACCCCGCGCCGCCTCTCCGGCGCCTTCTGCCCGGCGGTGGGAGGCTTGCTCATCGCCAGGGCGTGCCTGGCTGGAGCCTAGCGGGTTGGCGATAGAGACGCGGCGGGACGTGGACGCGTGGACGGAGGCAAAGGGAAGGGATTTCTGCCGCGGGGTAGAGCGCGGGGCTACCCTCGACGCTTCGGAACTCCTTTTAAAATCCCACCGAGTGGAGCTGTAGGGATGATGCAGGCAGACCTCTACGTGGGCTGGGGCGTTGCAGCTCCTGTGTTGTAATGCCAGAGAATTCCTTGGGTACGGCTAAGAGGGAAGAAAGCACCTACAGCATTGTGATTTAGGGCAAGAAAAAAATGAAGCATGTACAACCACAAGTCTGCTGCTCAAAGTAGAAGGAAAACAGTTTCTCTTTAGGCTCTTTGCCCTAATTGATCTTGTTCCAGTAGTGGGTGGTCTGGCACCGAGAGACGCCTATCTTTATAGCTCCAAATGAGAGCTAGTGTACCTAAGGTTTTGCGGGTTTATGTCTCTGATGTCTGAGATGTAGTCGTGGCAGTACAAATGGATGCACCTCACTCATGGCTCAATTTGTAGGTATTTGATTCCATGTTATCGCTCTTAAAACCGATGTAACATTGAAGAGCTTTTAGTTCTTACTCTTTTGGAAATTGAGTATGAAATGTTGACAGCTACTTTAATATTGCCCTCCAAAAAAAAAGCTGACCTAGTTTTATGTATCTACAAGGAGGAATACACGTGTGTCCTATTCCTATACTCCTTCAACACAGCATTAAGTTCTTTTCCTAATAGGCAAGAAATAGCATCTTTTTAATTTGCATTTCTTTGGTTATTGTGAGGTTAGTCATTTTAGGTTTTTAGAGTTGGAAGAAACTTTATGGGTTATACAGATTACATACATTTTATGACTTAGAACACAGATCTGTATACTATCTGTGTCCTTTTTTACTTAGGTTTATTATAGCTTTATTGTCTTTAAGAAAAGACATTTTAGTCATTCTTGGGAGTGATTATGCACTTTTAACCTACTTATAATGTTGATGCTAGGTTATTGCTAATTTAAATGGATGTTCTCAAAATCTAATAAATTCAAGATACATATAGCGTATTTATTTTTGATGGCTTGAACCTGTGAAATTATAATTTGTATTTTATAGTTAGGTATAAAGCATAGAGCATAGTGCCGTGGTTAGAGCAAAAGTAGAAACCGAAAATTTAGGATAATGGTGTAGTCTCTGATGTTGAAGAACCTCTTTAATGTGGCAGTTAGCTCAGAGGAAGTATCAGTCCAACAGTGTATATGGCGAAGAACCCAAGTAATCATCTGACTTGAGGTTTAACTTTTATAAAATGAAACCTGCCATTAATGTGAAACTCAAATCTTGTCACTTCCTTTACGTAATTAATAAAAATTGCATCACAATAAAAATTTTTGCATCATAGTAACATCTTGTTCTCCTTACCTTCTGCTCTCTTCTGTTTTACATTTTCAGCTCAGAAAAGCCCAACTGGGATTACCATGCTGAAATACAAGCATTTGGACATCGGTTACAGGAAAACTTTTCCTTGGATCTTCTCAAGACTGCCTTTGTTAATAGCTGCTATGTTAAAAGTGAGGAGGCCAAGCGTCAAAAACTTGGAATAGAGAAAGAGGCTGTTCTTTTGAATCTTAAAGATAATCAAGAGCTCTCTGAACAAGGGACGTCTTTTTCACAAACTTGCCTCACACAATTTCTTGAGGACGCATTCCCGGACTTGCCCACTGAAGGTGTTAAAAATCTTGTGGACTTTCTCACCGGTGAGCAGGTGGTGTACCATGTGGCTAGAAACTTGGCTGTGGAGCAGTTAACGCTGAGCGCAGAATTTCCAGTCCCCCCACCTGTATTACAGCAGACTTTCTTTGCAGTAATTGGAGCGCTGCTCCAGAGCAGTGGACCTGAGAGGACTGCCCTTTTCATCAGGGTAGGTAATTAGTAGTTGCATGTGCTGGGACCTGCTTGTGGTGGACAGAAGGAAAGGTTTTTAAAAAATGTTTCCTCGTTACATGATCCTGGAAGGTTGTATGGGAGTTTTTTTCTCCCTTCCTAAATCTGAAAAACACCTAAAGCTTTTTTATGGTGGTGCCTTAATTATTCCATTGGTTTCTTACTGAGGACATCATCAGAGGTGAATGTTAAATTCTGGGTTGTGAGTTCATAAGGACTGAGCTATGTCTTTAGCTTTACATCACTAGGTCTGAGAATAGTGTCTACATGGTGCATGCTCAGTAGGTGTTTAGTGAATGAATGAAGCCAGAGGACATTGAGGGCTTAGTGTCGGTGTCGGCTAAGTACCAGCTGCTGTTCTGCTCTTACAAGTGATAAAATCTTGGATTTGAGTTCTTGTGATATGTACCTAACTCCCTGCCAGCCAGTTTAGCTAATTAAAATACTTACATAATTGGTGTGACTTGACTCCCTCTGTCTTTTTACAATTTATGAACCGGGAGAATTTTTATCTTCTGCACTGGATGACAACATGAGTTTTTGTCACTCTTGAATAATGGAAAATCCACATAATCACTTTAAGTCAAGATGTCAGCATCACTTGCTGTTGGCACCTGTTCATTTAATTTTGCTACTGAGTTTGATAATTTTGATAGAGAAGAATATCTTTTAGTAACCAACACTCAGGCTCTGTTCAGAGGTGAGACCTGTCTTACTTCTTCCCCATCTAAGGCCTCTGAAAGGTGGGCTACCTGTCTACCTTTCTGAAACAGTTATGTTAACACATCCCCTGGAGTGGGAGCTCAGGGAAAGAGAAGGAGAAAGGGGAGCAGAATATTTTTCTTGCCTTGATGGCAATAAGCTGGTTTAGTGCTTTCTGAGCCTACACAGTGTTTAAAACAAGACGCCAGTGGGCACTGAATTCCCTGCTGGATCTTCCAACCATGTTCCTTGACATGTCTACTGACTACTTCTCTTTTCAGCTCTGGTTTCCTGGGTAGGATTTCTTTAAAAGTGACATGCCTTCTGTGAGGTCTACATCAAATCTCAAGGATTTTTATACCATTGACGTCAGCTGTAGGCTTCTACCCCACTACTCCAGGGAGTTTCTGCCAGCTAGTTGCCTTAAGCATGGAATGTATGGTGGCTGCCACTTGACTGTACATTTTGTTCCAGATCCAGAGGCCAGTGGGCCCTTTGAAGCCCTTTAGGCCTAAGGTGAAAGAGAAAGCCTTTCCACACTCCCTCTACTCCCAGTTAAATAGTTCTTTTTGAAGAAATTCTCATAAAGTCCTCCCTTGATTTCTGTTCTATTTGTCCTTATAGCTGTGTGGAGTCTAAGAACTGTCTAAACAATTTGGTCACCTTTTTGAAATTATCCCAAGGTAATCTTGAGACCACTTTGGAAATACTACCATATTTTAGTGCCTCTGTTTATGGTTCTAATTATGGGTCCTCTTGGTGATAGATAGTTCAAATACGTATTTCTAAGTCAAGAGCTTTGATGTCTGTGTTTACTACGTTTCCCATGCTAAACTAAACAGGTTTGAATTGTCTTATTTCATTTATTCATCCACCTAAAATTTTTTGTCTGCTGCATGCCAGATAGTGTGCTCTGAGCCCTGGGGCCAGAGTGGAATACACTGGACCCATGCCTTCAAGGTCCGGCTCCCAGCTCATAGGCAGGTACGGTGGAGCGTGGGAGGTGCTCTCAGCAGTATCACAGAGGTGCAGAGGGCACTCAGACAAGGCACCCACAAACCCTGACAGGGTTGGGGGAAGTTTTACAGAAGTGATGCCCTTGAGAAGGACACTCTGAGAAGGAGCCGTGAGGACGAGCTTGTGCTTGGGGACCTACAAGTAATTTTGTGTGGCTAGATCATACTATTTCTGGGGAAGTGAAGGTGAGTCTGGGCCTTTAAGAGTCAGTGTACAATAATCTTTTAAACCTGCGCCCTTGAGAATAGGGTTTGGCATTAGTAGCATTAGCATCATGGAGAATTTACTAGGAATGCAGATTCTCAGGCACCACGTCAGATTACTGAATCAAATTTCTGGGAGTAGGGCCCAGGAGTCTTGTTTTAAGCAGCTCGCTAGGTGATAACTTCTGCACCTGAAAATTCGAGCCCCACTGGTCTTAGCCACGTTAAGGAATAGAGTTGATCCTTGAACAAATGGGGGTTGGTGCCGATCCCTCGACGCAGTCAGAAGTGCACTTAAGCTTTTAACTCTGCCCCGACTTGACAGCCAACAACCTACCATTGACTGGAAGCCTTACCAATACTATAACAGTTGATTTAAACGTAATATATATATACATATATATATATATATTACATGCTGTATTCTTACATTTAAGTAAGCTAGAGAAGAAAATGGTTTTTACCATTTCTTTGAATATGTCCAAAATTTTTCCAATATACTCATTGAATAGAAAACACACATAAGTGGACCCACACAGTTCAAACCCATGTTGTTCGAAGATCAACTGTGTATATTTGGTGGTATTGTAAATGCTAGAGGAGTTTTCAGTGGGTGATTCCCATGACCAAATGTGTATTGTAGAAACATCATTTCTTCATACAGTCTTGTTATTCTGAGGAGATGAGATTGGAATATTCCACTGAAAGTTCTGATAAACTGCTAAGACCAGGAACCAATAGGAAAACATGGGAGGAGTCATAGGTGGTCCACCCAGGAAAATTGAGATTTCTTTCTGTATTCCTGGTAATACCTTAGACATTTTAATTGTTTTATCTCCCCCTACAATTGGTTATTCCGTATGACAAATAACAATTCCCTGATCAGACATAGGTCTCCTAAGGCATCTCTCTCTCTGTACATTAGAAGACTTAAAATTCCCTGAGAATGGACTTACTATATTTTTTTATTAATTAAGCTGAAATAGAGTTCTGGTGCTTAGGAAAGAGTTGTAATGAAATTGACTCCATGTCATGAACTAAGGGATCTTTTCATTTTTAATTCTCCCCTCCTGCCCCTGTTCACCCATCCTGTTATCATATGCTGTGTTAACACAAATTAGCGTTTGTTTCCCAGGTTGTCTATCAACAGAGATAATTTTTATTGGCAAAATGCATTCTGTTTTGAATGTTCATAATTTTTTTCTCAGTTTTCTTGGTCTTATAAATTGAACGTGTTATCAAGTCATAAACAATTTGAAATTATTTGGTTTATATACTTAAATATATAAAATTACAGTTAAGAGACAGTTAATGTGAAATTAAGTGATTTTAAAAATATGAACTTAGGCAATCATGAAGTACAGTTTTCTAGAGGCCCTTAGTGCCTTTTTATAGGAGTTTCTGCCAGAAGTTACTACTGTTTATTCATTAGTTCAACTCTTAAAAATACTTTATTATTGGTAAGAAAATATTCTAAATTTGAGAAAAGATTTCACCTTCAGCTATGCTTTTTGTAGTAAAAGTTACATGAAAAAACTATACTGGAATGAAAAAGAATATTACCTCTTGTCTTTCCCATTTTCTAATTCCTATTAAAAGTACTTTGAAGTTTGGTCCTTATTTTCTTTATATTAACTTAGATGTATGAATTGTACTTTTTTGTGCAGGACTTCTTAATTACTCAAATGACTGGAAAGGAACTCTTTGAGATTTGGAAGATAAAAAATCCCATGGGGCTGCTGGTAGAAGAACTGAAGAAAAGAAATGTTTCAGCTCCTGAACCGAGACTTACTAGACAGTCTGGAAGCACCACAGCTTTGCCTGTGTATTTTGTTGGCTTATACTGGTTAGTAAAATTTTAACCTTTACTTCATAACATTGATTGGAAGCCTTAAAAACTGACTCTTCATAATTCCATAATATAACCTCTAATTACATTAAAAGATTTCAAAAATTTGTATTCATATGATTATCTATTTACTGCTCCCTTCCTGCTGGTCATTCCTAGTGGAAGGTTAAATAATCTGTTTTGCTAATAATAGCTCTTGTTAACTATTCACTGTAGAATTTTGTGAAGTATATGTTAATGTCAATATTTGTGTAAAAATAAAATGTTGGCCTGTAGGCATTTTAGATTTAACTCTAATCCACACTGTAACAGTTTCAACTGATCCTAGTCCTGGAAAATGAATGTTTTTTTAGTTGTGCATCAGAATGTGTAAGTCAACCCACACTGAAAACTTTTTAATTTTATTAGTAAGCAGATAAGTATCCCAATTTGATTACCTGCCCCAAATTGAATACTTAAGATAACTAGATGAAAATTTAGGTAAGTTTTTGTCTAATCTTTATATTACATAGAATTTTATAGGTATAAAAGCAATGGAAGAAATCACAAAGGAGAAAATGGATAGTGTTGTAAAAAGGTGTAACTTTACTTTTCTTTGAAGTGCAAAGCAAAACGATGAGATACTCGTGCTTATCAGATTGGTAGGCCTTAAACAGATGCATCCTTTATCAGCAAGCTGTTCATATATTGCTAGTGGGAAAAAAAAGTGGAATGCTATTTCTGAGAGTGATTTTAACAAAACGACAGGAGTCTTCATCATGCCCTTTGTCTTCCCACTTCGGGGTTCTCTCAAGATTGCAGACAAAAATGTGTGAACAAAGATGTTTATTTGTTGTTGACCTCTTTATGCCTCATAGCTAGAACATTTCCTGCAACATGGTGGTCAGTAAATACTTGTTGAACTAATAGCATTTTTTAAATTAACAAAAAAATTAGAAATAACTTTGGTATCCAACAAGAGGGAAATGATATATGCATATGTTGAAATACAGTACAGCTACTACAGGTGACATATTTTAAGAATTTTTAATGACTTGAGAGTTTGTGAGCAGTGATTTTTAATTTTTTGAAGCAAAGTTGTTTGCCATACTACCAGTAGTGGTACTCATTGGGTAATAGAACTATGTTTTTTTCCCAGATTTTACATGAAGACTTTTTACAAAGACAATCAGTGATACACTCTTACCACCATCAGACTGAAAGCACAATAAACCTTTTGTGCTTGAGATGCACTTTTAGATGATTTTCTCTATTACTAACTTAGTTTAATATGTGTGTGTATAATTATTATTATAAAGTTTAACCTATTCTATTAACCTGTGTTTCTTTCAGATTACTGTCAAAGAAAATCCTTCCACATTTGTTTTTTCCACTGTGTAGGTTTGCTCATTTAAAACAAAATTTTGCTTCAGTCTTTCTTAGCTTTCAGGTCAACTTAAATTGAATCTGAACTGTTAAATGAGTAGTTGTTCATGCAGTTTTCAGAGAGATGCTGCTCTCAGTTGCATATGTGAAACTTGGGGTCAGGATATTTCCAGGAAGTAGTTAAATTGAGAAGTACTACACCCATACCATACTTGTTTCATAAACAAACAGATTATAGTTATTTGATGTGTACATCCTTTGCTACCTTGCAGGAACATTCTTGCATTTTTGAAGAAGAGTTGTTCTATAATGGACTGTCAGTAAAGCAGAGGAGTACTCATTTTTGTTTTATCTGGTTTTAATAGAACAGCAATAACCAATAAGTATTCACTGTGCTACCTCAGTATCTTTTGGGAAGAAGTTAGAGTGGTATAAGTATATAAAATAATTTTTGAAATCTTAGCAAGTTTGGAAGATCTAAAGCTCTTAATTTAAAATATAGAACTGAGTTCTCATTTGTTTTAAAGTTTAGATGAAAAACCTGAAAGGCACAATTTTTTTCCACATAATTTTTCATCAAGTTATATCTTGGATTCAAAATGAATTAAAAATGACATATCTCCAATGACTATTTCTATTTCAGGTTTTTCTTACAAAATTTTAATGTATTCTTCCAGTACTCCTATCAACAACAAACTCCTACTCCAAAAAACCAAATTCATACTTACATAGAGGCATCCTGCTTTTTTGATTTGGACCCAGTGAGTTTATATTTCTATGGAAATATAAGTATCTCTGTGTCTAACTACCGTTTATAGTGACTTTGCAACAAAACTAGTTAGGATCTAAAAGATATATCCAAAACTATTTTGTTGATTTTGGTAGACGTTATTGCTAAAATAAGATTCTGAAGGCATAATGGACTTATGTTGATTTTTTTCTAGTGATAAAAAGTTGATTGCAGAAGGGCCTGGGGAAACAGTACTGATTGCAGAAGAAGAAGCTGCTCGAGTGGCACTTAGAAAACTGTATGGATTCACTGAGAATAGGCGGCCCTGGGACTATTCCAAGCCCAAAGAGAATTTAAGAGCAAAGAAGACCATTATTGCCAGCTAAGCAGCCAAAGATGTGGCAGCCTGAAATTTGTGAGCAAAACAATGGGACAGATGTCAAAGATGTTCAAATCTGGTTATTTTTCAAATGGTAGAGAAATAGTTCTTAGTCCTAGTACTGAGTCTCTAAAATTAAATATTCATCGGATCACTTCTTTTTAAATCTTTTTTTTTAGTCAAAAGCCTCGTTTGATGTTTTCCCTATAAATTTTTCCTAAAGTTCTTGATTTTATTATTGTATATAACTTGTACATTTAGGTGTATTTTATTCTCATCTAGCATTGAGATACCATAATTTGACTGTGTTTTATGTGAACCTTGCTATAATACCAATAAAAAACTTACTCTTTCTCTAAGTATTTCATTGTCATTTAATTTGATACACCCCACTTGGTAACCTTTGCCACTGTAATAATTTTAGCTAAAATACTAATGTTATAATTCTTAACCTTTAGAAATGTAAAGTGCAGATTATAACAATTCAGTATTTACATGATGTCTAGATTCTGTCTAGGTTTAAAATTGTGTATACTAATTCATAATTACTCAGTTTGTATAAAACAAGTAGCAGAAAAGGTAAATTATATGCTTTTAAAAGAAAACATGAAAAATCAAAAGCAGCTTAAAATGTTGATACTAATGGGAAAATAAAGTATGTACTTATCAGTTTACTCATAAACATAACCACTAGTACCAAGTGCTGTTCTAAGCATTCTGCTGTAACACCTTTGATCAGTAGAGGACAGATCAGAGTGTGTTCCTCTGGCTCTCCGGTCCTTTGTGTTCAGTTCAGTAATCCTCCAACTGCACATTCCCTTGGATTGGTTAATTTTTTACTTTTTGGCAACAGTATTAATGTTTAGTTTCAGTCCCCCAGTAGGCACTTCTAGGGGCTAACAAGGAAAGTGGGACTTGGTTGTTGAGAATAGGAAATGTTAAAACTGACAGCACTGTTGCCATGAAATCTTTTTATAGAGGAGAAGGACCATTGAAACTCCTTTCCTAAGACTGGTTAGGAAAGTAGGACTTTTGTCATTTGTAAGAGAACCTACAGTTATCACAGCTGAAGCAGATTCTTGTTTTTAGAGGGGAAAGTTTGGGAATTACCTAATCAGCCACATTGGTAGGTTAAATATAAATTATTTCACCTTTGAGAGTTAACTCTAACTCATAATCACTGAATACAAGGACAGAGGACCAAACCCAGTTAGAATGCCACATTTAGGTGTATCATCCACAACAAAAAAACATAAGCATCTCAACACCATAGGAGAAAAGAGATTATAGAAAGCTGGGAAATGAGACAGGAAATGTCCTCCCACCACATACTCATCCAGACTACAAAATGTTAGATTCTAGCTAGAGTAGTAATCTTATTTCAGGTGAACAGTTTTTCAAAAGGTCTTTAGCAAGTTGTGTTACAAACTCAGTATCTCTTTTTTTCCCCCACAAGTAGTGCTGATAATGGGTCCTCAATTTCTGCTGCTCAGAGCAGTTTGCGGGACCTTCACCTACAAGGCTGGAGGGGGACTCTCCTGACCCTGAGGTTGTCAAACTTCTAAACTTTGAATGCTTAGAAGCATTTACGTATGGAACAAATTTACTTCTAGTTCATTAAAAACTATAAGTCAAGAGATCCAAATCCCTTACAATGAATGGGATTCCAACACATTTCTATGTAAGGTCTTTGAACTCAAGTTGTACTTTTTAAAAGCACCCACTAAATAAAATATGATGGGCTGGAATGTAGAAAACAAATTATTAACATACTTTTGTGGTTCTATATGAACTAGCTTGAAACTTGAAACCAATCTCTAAGTAGTTAATTTGCCCTATGAGAATACATACTGTCTGGACCAGGGTGCTGTCCAACAAACTGGGTGTGTGACCAAGAGCATCATTCAGTGATGGTTTGGGAGAACTGGCTTTTGACTAATGTCTAATAATCCACGTCAAGAAAACATAAGATATAATGCCCATAAGGCAGTTGGTGGATATAGAAGCACTAATACTTTGCTTGGCATCAGAGGAAGACAAAGTCATTTATTTTGAAATTCCAATACCCTTTCCTCCCTCATCCCACTCTGCAGTTCCCTAAGCCCAAAGTATAATTACACCAAAAACTTTCTTGGCCAAAAATGTATGATTGGCTTCTACAGGATACAGACACAGTCACTTTTTAGTTCATAATGTTTTTATTATGTGCATCTATAAAATAGAGAATATTACTCTCAAAGTGTTTTATGTGGTCAGACAAATAAGGGCTGTTTTATTGTGTTCAGCATTGTTTAGATCTTGGCCACAAGATGGTGCTCTAATCCTGTCACACTTCAGTAGCATGCAATTGTGCCATTATGGGGAACTATTTTCTCTATACAGGAAAGGTTCTATGCATAGGCAAGTAATCACAGAGAAACATGACTTTTCAAGGCCGCTTGGAGCTCTAAGAGTCCATGAAAGTCTTCAGAAGTCAGCTTGCCTCTCCCTTCAGCATGTAAAGTTAAGAATTTGACATGTTAATTCACTTATGTTGCTGGGGTGGATGTTCAAGCTCTTAGATTTACTGCAAAGACGGACAAACTGTAGGGCTGTCGTAGAAGAAATTTTAAATATTTTTTGTGGGGAGGGGAAGTGTCCCTTCTTGATATTTTCCCCTACTTCTCTTTTTGTGATGGGAGAAAATACACTAGTACAGAGGCAAGGGAATCTCAGTGTCCAACTTGACACTATGTAAAACCAGATGTGGCCATTCTTCCCACTGGGAGCCAGCTCACACCTTTCCCCAGCTGAGGGACACCCACTGACGATGCCCAGCGGGCAGCATGCCACCCACATCCACATCCTTAAGCCCACGTGCTTTTCCCTTCAGTGGACCTCTGTGCCATCTCTGCACACCTGTTGGTAAAGCCCCTCTACCATTGTCCCCTAGGACCTAGAACTGTGGTCCTAACTTCTGTTGGCATTCAGAGCACTTGCAAGCCGTGGTTCTCTCTGTAGGATACCAAGAATGATTGCTGGGTTTTATCCCATCTTGCAAACTAAGAACCATTTTTCCAGGTGAAAATTCATGCCATAAAAAATCACAATTGCAGTCATGCTCCTGCAATAACAGTTTCAGTGTTGGTAGTGTTTGTGCTTTTCACTAATATTCATTTGTTCTCATTCATGTGTCTGGCTGCCTGTTCATCCTCACTAGCAACAGAAGACTAATGGTTTGAAGAAAATTTTCTGGGAAGAAAACAATTGACAAAATTTAAAACATGAACTTACTTCCCCTTCCCTGAGGAAGAATTCCATTATTTGATGATTTGCAAAATTCCTTTTTACCACATCTGTTGTATATTATAATTGCAAAATGAACTATTAGGTTTATTCTAATGAGTTTTGCAGAGAGATGAGTGACGAGGTCTTTGATAGAGGATATTTCCAGCCAGAGGAGGGGCTTGCCTGATCGTCTGCTGACACTTCCTCTACATAAGTTGATATCAGCATCTCCACAGCAAGACAACATGTTAAGAAGGCCAGGAGATACTTATCAGTAGACAATACAAAGATAAATACTGTAAAAAGCCAGCTGACCATCCTCAGGTTAACTCACTTGACAACGTGCTGTCCGTGGAGTTCCTGACTACCTGCCGCTGGGACTCAGTTCTTGGTCCTGGATTGTCTAGGAAAGGCCAGCACAAAGCCCACCACCCTTCTCTTTACCTTTGGTAGCTGGGATTATAAACTTTGGATGCAGCAAGTATGGCACTAAGAAATTTAAAAATTCACTTCCTTTTTGCTACCTCCCATTCAATAACTTAATCTGCAAACAATGTACCTGGATAACATAGAGCTGATCTCTCATTTAGTGAGTTTCTCCTTTAAGTCCTAAATCTGCTTCCTCTCAAGATGGAGATTTGGGGAGAGAGTCAAAGGGGCAGTTTGGGGAATCTCAAAAGAAATGGGGCTTTAGAGCTAGTAGGGACTTCCACCCTTTGGCTGCCTCAAGTGGACCCTTTGTTGGACAGTCTTTCAGCCTTCCCAGGAGGGCAAGGATGTAGAAGCCACCCATCAGCTTACCCAGTCCTCACCTCTCCTCCCTACAGTCACACTGAACAGTCCCAGAAGTGACGTTTGCTGTTCTCCTGGCTCGGAGCAAATCCCTGCTCTTCCTACTTAATTTTTTAGACTCCTTGATGTGGAGCTCATGTTATTAATTTTCAGAAAAACAAAGAGTTACTGGTACAAAAGCCACTCCCATGCATTGTCTGGTTATGTTGTGTTATGATTGGCATCTTTTTCAGGTCACCTGTCATCACTTCCTATTTAGGACAGTCTCAAATGCCAGTGAGACATAGAGCTTTCAAGTTAATTGGGTCAGTGGCTACTCTTTTTCCACTGTGTCTCAGGCAGAATTGAAAGTCCCCATCTCATTAAGGGTCAAAAGTGAATTTACTGAATGTTGGCATCAGTTTTTCCATAGGTCTACTATTTTGTTACTTTAGGAAAATTGCCGCCTGTGTCCTTCTAAACTCAGTGTGACACCTAATCTATATGATAAATTGCTCAAATGTCTACATAGCAAATACAGATTTTGACACCCAGTTCCAACACGTGGAGGGTTTTCCCCACATCACCAATTTTTGGACACCAGCTGACTATCTTACAATTCAACTCAATTCTGACATTGTCTACTGGGAGAGAGCATCGGACCCCCAGGTTCAGGGCTCAGGCCCACAAGACTGCCCCTTCCCCAGAATCTCAGGTGCCAATTGCAATCTCAGGTTGTCACCTGTGTTTCTGACTCGCTATACATCAGATTCCTATGACCCCGCCTCCTTAGGTTTGATTAATTTGCTAGAGAGGTTCAGAGAGCTCAGAGAAATATTTTACTAGGTTACCTGTACATTATAAAAGGATGTAAGTCAGGAACAGCCAGGTGGAAGAGGTGCACGGGGCAAGCAGCTTTTTCCATGCTCTTCCCAAGCACACCGCTCTCCTGCTCTGCCCCCATCTCCACGTGTTCAACCAGCTCGGAAGCTCTGCAAACCCATCCTTTTGGTTTTTTATGAAGGCTTCACTACACAGGCATGACTGATTTAGTCATTAGCTGTTGGTGATTATTTCAACCTCCAGCTGTTCTCTCCTCCCTGGATGTGGCAGGGTCGGAATGAAAGTTCCAGCTCTCCAGTCAAACGGTCAGCTCACCTGGCAAGCAGCTCCCACTCTTAAGAGGGCCAAGTCACCTCATTCACAGAGAAAATGATGCTTTGGCTGCTCTCAGCACTTAGGACAATTCCAAGGATTTGGGGAGCTCTGTCCCTGAACTGGGGATTGTCTTGCCAATGGGTTTCAGCCCCGGGCAAGTTCACTGTGGATTCAGTGAGACCAAGAAATGACAATGGAATGTTCTTGGGGTGAAAGGGTTATACCCAACTTTATTCCTAGGGTGGCAGGTCAATCACTAGAATCCCATCCACTCAGAGTGAGTCTGCATGCAGCAAGCCGGTCTCTGCCTCTGGGTCCCTCTGCCCCCGCAGCCGTCTCAGTCTCTGTCCTTGGCACTGCCACCATTCCAGATTCACCTCTGCTCTCTTGCAGCCTTGCAGTCATGCCACTGTGTCGCCCAGAGCACTTGGTGGAGTTCTTTACATAGAGTCAATAGCAACATATTGCCCACACGTGTGTAGTGAGCTAGCCGACCAGGGCCAGGGGAGAATCCTGGCCATAGGAACCCTCACTTTATCCACAGGGATGAAGATCAAATTCTTGTTATAAATCACAATATGACCGTAAACATGATCTTTTACCACAAGGTCTGTAATTTTTGTGGCAGTCTCTACATCTTAAGTTTATTGCAGCTAGTAGGCCTACAGACTTATTGACTTAAGTGGATGCAAAATATAAAAGTTGAATTACGTCAAAGTAGTAATTAGAAAGTAATTCCCCCCCTTACTCCCTCCCCCACAGTACAGAGATTATAAACAGGTTCTAAGAGTCAGCCAGAGTCAGAAACTGGGTATCAACTGGTGAGGAAGGGCTAAACATGAGTAAGTTGGGAGGACCAAGTGAAAAATCTAGAGGATATATAGTCTAGGAACCCTGATAGTCTTCTGGTTTTTCTATGACATTGTAGAAAAAATTAAAGTTCTTATGGTCACAGTTCTCACCTGACCCTGGCCCTCTTGCTTACTACATACATGTGGGCAATATGTTATTACTGACTCTATGTAAAGAGCTCTGCCCAGTGCTCTGGACTGCACAGCTGCAGGAGAGCAGAGGCTGAAGGGGTGGCAGTGTCGAGGACAGAGACTGAGACTGCTGCGGGGGCAGAGAGGCCCAGAGATAGAGACTGCCTTTCTGCATACAGACTTGCTCTGAGGCTGACAGGATTCCAGCGCTTGACATGCCACCGTGGGAATAAAGTTGGGTATAAACACTTTCACCCTAAGAACATTCCAGTTTTATTTTTCGGTCTCACTGAATCCGTAGTGAACTTGCCCAGAGCTGAAACCCATTGGCAAGACAGATACGTTTCCAATTTCTGTATATCATATAGTGGAAACTTTACTATCTAATACATTGAAGAGGCACTCAGAAATGGGGCCAGATACTTTAAAATTTAATGTGCCCAGTAAAATGTGACGAACTTGTATTATTGGAGATCAGCCCATCTGCAGCGCAGAACAGGGTCACTTGATTAGGCCGAATTAGAAAAGCAAACTCTTCAGGTCCTTTCTGGAATGTGTACAGCTGGAGTCAAGGGGCTCAGGGATTTAGTCCTGGCCCTGCGGCCACTTTTATGTTTTCTCTCTTGGACTAATGTCCACTTGGCCCTCCTTCTGTAACTTGGATATACACTTGTAACAGATACTTTGCTAAGCTAAGATTCTTCTTTTCTTTCCACGATTAAATTACTTAGGGAAAGGACATATTTACCTCTGTAACCCCTAGTACTTGGTACCCAGTAGGAAACTGAATGAATGAATGGAGTATATAATTCTCAGTTATTGCTAACAGTATTCCTATTTTAAACTATCCAAAATAATGTAACTGAATGGGATCAGAAAACTAGAAAACCAGTAAAGCCGGTGCTAAAAGGTATTAGTAACTATACTATCATCTTTGGTAGAGTACAAATGCCTGGTATTTATCCTTCAAAATAATTTTTCAGCATTTGTTCTTAAATATGATAAATAATTCCCCCCTTTCTCCCTTCTCTCTTGGTTGACCAAAGTATCTATACTTCCATGGCTGAAAACAGCAAAGCTCAACCCCCTTGGCAAATAAGAATTACAAAGGCCAATTGGTGGAGTGCTGAAGATGAGGTTTAATGTATAATGAGTGATGAGTAAAGCTCATGGGTCAAAAAAAAAATGTTTTTAAGTTTTGTTAAGATATTTTTAAACGATTCTGATTTAGAGAAGACTGCTCAACCCTTTAGGAAATGAGTTAAAAAAAAAACAGGCAAATAAAAAATGGTAAATTAGGATTGTGATGACTTCTACAAAAAACAAAAGACAAAAAAAAAAATCTTGTCATTTCATAAAACGAACACCCCAGCCTATCACCAAATGCAGCAGCCACTTTCACTCAGAGCTCCAAAGGCTGTTAGTCCCCAGTAACTTGTTTCTGCATTTGCTGCAAAGCCCTGCCTTTGCTGAGAGTAACTGCCGTCAGCTGAGTGAACCACAGCTAAGATTCAAGGTGGGAGGATTATTCCTCCTCTGAAATGATCTATAAACGGAGAAGTGTTGAAGCAGGGAATCGTGTTTGATCACCTGGTTTAGAGAAAAAGAGAAGGAAAAGGCCAGGGGCTTTGGGTTATCTGCTGTCTACCTAAGTGCAGAGGTTTACTAGAAGGGGTTGAAGTATTTTTAAAAGGCTCTGTATCTTTTGTTGTATTTTCAAGTAGCAGAGAAATGGCTTTTTTTTTTTACTACTTGTAACACTTTATTTTTACTTTGTACAAAATACAAAAATGCAAATCCCAAGAGGAATACAGACCAGTCGTGACAGGCACACCACACAACAGCAAACCTTGTCTAGCAAGACATTAGTTTTTTAAACTTTATTTTAGTGAATACATGCATTATATAAAACAACAAACACACAAAGAGGCTAGAGATTTTTGCTATTTCTACCCCCAAAATAGTGCTTAGTATCAAGACTTTGGATGGGACCAAAAAAAAAAAAGAATGAAGAAGGCCAATAATAATTTTTTATTCATAAAAAAGGAAAAGCTACTGTAAAATGTGTATGTATTTTTTGTTTTTTTTTCCATCATACTGATTCAATTTCTTCTGAAAAGCCACACGTATGAACAAAACAAGAATTCTGAACTGGACAGTAAATACTGAAGAGGGCTGTTAACCTGGGTAACTGCTCAGTAGTTTAAAGAACTATTTAGACATGTTGAAGCCTTCCTATTCATTTCTCAGCACAGTGTTCCAGCCGTCCTGACCTTTGTTCCCGGTAACACACCCCAGAACACAGGCGTTGGCATCTTTGAGTCTCTGTTCCTAAGAACTAGTTTTGAAAAAGAAAGCAATGTACAAAAATATTTAACAGAACTATGAGAGATGTAGGAAAAGAGTCTTCTTAGCAAAGCCATCTTGGCTTTGCATGGTTTCTTTTGTGTACTCTTCAGGGCTTGTTTATCTGCCCCATGAATAAGACAGCACCTACAGAATAAAAGGAAGCAATGCATAACTCCATAAAAACAGTTCTTAAAATAAGATGGAAGGCATATTTAAGGGAAGGCCCCTGGGCATGCTTTACCTATTTATTGCTCTCAAGCAGCGCTGATAGAACTTTCTGCAAAGATGGAAATGGTCTGCATCTTCACTGTCCTATATGGTGGCCACTAGTCCCATGTGGCTACTGAGCCCTTGAAATAATATGGCTAGTGTGACTAAGAAACTGAGCTGTTCATTATATTTCATTTTAGTTAATTAAAAGTTAAAGTTAAAAAGCCACATGTGACTAGAGGCTCCTGTACTGGACTGTAAGCCCTGGAGCATGCTAATCATGACATTACAAATGCAATGAGAGAAAAGGATAAGGAATTGGCTTATGTTGTTGTTTTTTAAAAAAGAATAAGATAAAATGTATTAGTTTCTACTCTGTCCTAACATGAAGCCAACCTCCCCACAAAGACTTATTCTTCATAATTGTATGAAGAGGTAGGAACCATTGTTATCCTCATTTTAAAGATGAAGCTTAAGGACGGAGCCAAATTTGAACCCATGACTTAGATCCAAGCTGTACTGAATTAACAATTCTCAAGTCACAACAACAGAGGGGCTTACAAAGGTTGAAGACATGTAGCTTCTTACAAAGTTTAACTGCTGCCTTTATAAAAATATGAAAAAATATCAAGAGCTGTCAAAAATGTTCCAAAGGGCTGCAGAGCTGTCACCATGTTAAAAAACAAAACAAAATCTAAAGTCCTGTCCATATTTAAAAGATTCCATCACACTCTATAAACACAGCCTTGATTTTTCTATCTCCTCAAGGTGGGTGGTTACATTATTCAAAGTGTTTCCAGTTGTTGACACAAGGGAAAGGAATTAAGAGCAGCATTGTTGGATTCAACTACCACTGGCACGTATCTTTCTGAAATCTAACAGCGAGTGAGTAATGGAAGAGGAGACTCACTTACCTGTAGGATTATGTCGGATGAAAAACAGAAATGGTCTGTCTACTATAAACCAGGGAGGCGACGACCTTGCAATTAGAATCGCAGCTGTTAAGAAGAAAGGGAAAACGTGCTGTACTCTCAGTGCGAGGCCAGCAAGGCAACTGGCTGGCTGGATGCCCCATGGTGGTTGGAGGACACAGCTAATTCCTGCCCATAGGCTGGCCATGTTGTAACAGGCCCAGTGGTCGCTGTTTATTGAACACCCACCATGGGCCCAGGCCCTTTATATTTACTGTCTCATTTAGTCGACACAAGCATCATCTTCTTTAATAAACATACTTACTCCTTGTTGGGTTTTTATGAGGATTAACTGACATAAAACATATTACAGCTCTTAAACAGTAAACACCCAATGTACAGTCACTGTTAGCAGCTGTTCTGTATTCACACATCTGCCTTGCTGATGAAGGCCCCTGGTCTTTTTGGTCTATCCACATCCTTTCTGTATATAAAGGCCCAGCTTAGTTCTCAACCATTTTGTCTGGGCCATGTCCTTTGCCAGCTCATCTAGGTCTCCTTCCCATAGGAAGGTAGGTAACTCACCTGGGAGTTGTCTATATGCTGTTCAACTCATTCAGTGGAGACACTGGACTTATAAAGCAAACGTCCTTAGGCTCGTGGTCTTGCATGCTTACTCTGCCATGCTTACTGATGTGGCCTCGATTTAAGAAGCTGGTGACAAGGCCTTGCAGGAGGGTAGGTACCAGGCATTAGCTGCCCCACCATTGCTGCTAAGGCCCAGTCCCCTTCCTCGAACCCTGGAAAGTGCTAACAACTTGGACTTGATTCTACAAAGGAAACATCGGCAGCTATGCTGGGGCAAACCATTCAGCGCAGGATTATTAAAAGCAAATCAACAGTGAGTAGGTGTTATGAACTGCATTGTATCCCCTCAAAATCCCCATGTTGAAGCCCTAACCTCAAATGTGAATGTATTTGGAGACAGGGCCTTTATGCAGATATTGAAGATGGGGCTCTCATCCAATAGGACTGATGTCCTTATAAGAGAGGGAGACACTAGATGTGTGTACACAGAAAAGACCACATGAGGACACAGGGAAAGGCAGCTATCTGCAAGCCAAAGAGGCCTTAGGAGAAATCAACTCTCCCAACACCCTGACCTTGTTCTTCCAGCCCCCAGAACTGTGTGAAATAAATTTGTTGCTTAAGCCCCCAAGTCGTGGCACCTTGCTATGGCTACCCTGGCAGACTAGCGCAGCTGGCCTGGCTTCCTGGGCACCTGACCTGGGCAGTCACATGGGGCCCCACACTCATAAGGACTCCATACTTGGTTTAGTGCTGTGCTATCTTGAAATTCTTAAAAAGTTTTGTACCATGGGTTCTCTATTTTCATTTTGCATATAGGACCCTGCAAATTATGCAGCCAGTCTTCATAGTTACACTAATTGGCAAAATTGGTCAATAACTTTGGCAAATTTTAGATGTCAACTTACAGTCACCTAGAAAAGACAAAAAGTATCTTAAAAATTTTAAGCCCTTTTATTCTAGGTCTTTGTTTTAAATGCTATTTTAAAGGAATAAAAATTAAATGTTTATCCTAGAAAGGCAATAAAGTATCTATTTTGAGTATAAATGGTACCTTTTAATGACCAGAACTATTTTTGGCCCAGTTATAAGTATAGCTAAGACATTCACTTTATGAATTCATAGAGTTTGGCCAGATCTATTCCAACCTCCTATGGATACTTAGGGGGGCATAAAAAACAACCTAAGATTGTTCTGCTTTTTCCTTCATTCTATAATCCACTGGGGAGAGAGCAGATGTGGATGGTCTAATTTTCAAGAAAGGCTGCATAGGAATCCTGCTGTAACTCAATGGTTGCTTGTTAGTCCTTCACTTTATCCTGGATAGACCTGATTGGCTCTTTTCCTATTAGCAGTAGCTATTATTTTATGTTTCCATCTGAAGACTGGACTTTTCTGCCAAGAAGAAGCCAAAATATGCTTTATTATCCTGAGAGCAGGGGCTAGCAAATACCACCCTCAGCGGGGGCGGGGGGGGGGGCGTCTGGGATATACTGAGTTATAAGAAATACATAGTTGCTCATTCACATGACCAAATACCTATTTCCCAGGTATATTTGTTCTTCATCCACAGTTCCTGAAAACACTGCAGGGTCTTAAAGGTGAAACAGGTATTTTGTCATGTTAATGAGAGACTTTTTTTGGACTCCTCACCCAAGGGCAGGGGCTGGAGGATCAATCAGCCAATGGCCAATAATTTAGTCAATCATGACTATGCGTGAAGCCCTCACAAAACCCATGAGAAGAGCTCGCTCTCTCTCTCTCTCTGCTCTGCCTGTTCTGCTGGGATGGATCCCGCTTCTTAGTCAGCGAGAGCTTCTATGCTTGGGGAACTAGAATGTCTGCACGAGCCACCGAGCCAGGCCCCAAGCTCCATGAGGATAGGAGCTCCTTTATTTGGGACCGTGCCCTATGTCTCTGTTCATCTGGCAGTTAACTTGTATCCTGTACAGTTCCCTTTATTAAATTGGTAAAAGTAAGTGTTTTCCTCAGTTCTGTGAACTGCTCTAGCAAATTAATCAAACCTAAGCGGGAGGTCAGGGGAACCTCCAATCTGTTGTTGGTAGGTCAGAAGCACAGGTTAACTGCCTGGGGTGTGCAATTGGCATGTGGAGTTGGGGGTGGAGGGTAACCTGTAGGGCGGAGCCCTTAACCTAGGCAGCTGTGCTGTCTCTGGGCAGACAGCATCAGAATTGAGTTCTCCAACACCCTGCCTGTGTTTGGGAATTGCTTAGTGTAAATTCGTGTGGGAAGACCCCCTCCCACATATTTACATACATTGGAATTGGGTCCAGGTACCTGAATGAAGCCATACAACTATTACTGCTGGGTATAATATCGTTACTGTTATACATATACATAAGGAAAAAAATACACCATTGCATTTGGTGTTGAGCGAGTGGGAGTCACATGGTCAGATCACGTTTTTATAAATGAAGTTCACCGGAACAGAGCTCTGCCCATTTGCTTGTATCATCAAGCATGCTTCCGCACCACAAAGGGGGAGTTGAGAAGCTGCAACGAAGACTGTGCGGCCCACAAAGCACAAGTTACATACTCTCTAGCTGTCCGGAAGAAGTTTACTGCCTCCTGTCCGAGAGGAATTCGTCTCACTGAGATGCTTCCCTTACTGAAACAGACTCTGAGCTTCACGGGCAAACACCCTCCATCTGTCTAAATTCACCACTGTCTCCCGAGGTCGACGCACAGTGCCCGGCTAGAAATAGGGTTCCTTATATATTTGCAGAGCAGCTGCGTGGACCGGCCACACCTGTGCCCCCCAGCCCAGCCCAGCCGCGAGACCCGCTGCTTACTCGTTGCTGCCGAAGCTTTGGTTCCGTCCTCGCTGACTTCAATTTTTGCTTTTTGCAAGACGTGAGAAACGTGAAGGTTCTCTGACCCTGTTTCCAGAAAACAAAACAAAACCAGCGTTTATATCCAGGCCATCCATTTGGCTGGAGAAGTAATTTCAGAGCCATGGCAAATTCCAAGTCTTAAGAGGTGTCCTGAGACGTGACCTCTTACAGTCCTGGCGACGGAAGATGGTAGTAGGAGGGTCACCCGCGGTGAATTTCAGTCTCTGTTAAGTGAACTGCGATGTCACGTCAAGGGTGGGAGACCTAGACCCCAAATGTGTTCCTGCCTCTCAATGCAACTCTGATCACTAAGAGTTTTATACAAAAATAAAAAGAGCAGAGCTTTAAAAAAGAAGCCCAGTTTTCCAGAGGAAGCAAGCCAACAATGTTATTTTTTGATTACAGAATGTCAGTCAGATACAGGAAGGATTTCAGGTGACATTTACAGATGGGGAAACTGAGGCCCAGAGTGTCCAGAAATCTGCCCATGAATCACATGGCTGGTTAGTGGCAAAGTAAGTGGGGGCTTTTCACAACAAAAGCCACTGATCTCTCAGACGTATCTGTGAGAGAAGAGTGTTGAGTATGAGAAGGGTTTAGACTCTGGCTAGGCTCAGAAATGCAATTGTGCCTCTGGGACCTTCTCATAAATTCACTTTCCGTCTCAGCAAACCCTTACTGTTCCAGCAATATGCAGTGGGTGTAGCATTCAAGGGGCAGGCAAACAGAAGTCACTGTTAGCCTTGAGGAGACACAGGTCTGGATGTAAGAAGAAATGTATTTTCTGTGTGTGGATAAAGTGAAGGTTCCTTTGGCCAGGATTCTCACCTGGCCCTGGTCGGCTAGCTCACTACACACGTGTGGGCAATACGTTGTTATTGACTCTATATAAAGAGCCCTGCTCAGTGCTCTGGGTGACGTGGTGACATGGCTGCAAGGCTACAGGAGAGCAGAGCAGAGGATGGAGTGGTAGCAGGGTCGAGGACAGAGACTGAGACAGCTGCGTGGGCAGAGAGGCCCAGAGGCAGAGACCGGCTTGCTGCATACAGACTTGCTCTGAGTGGACGGGATTCTAGTGATTGACCTGCCACCGTGGGAATAAAGTTGGGTATAAACCCTTTCACCCCAAGAACATTCTACTGTCATTTCTTTGGTCACACTGAAACCATAGTGAACTTGCCGGGGGCTGAAACCCATTGGCAAGACACTGTGTCATCTGGTTTTAATTTTCTCTCCTGAAGCTTGTGACTGATGGGGAATGAAAGGCCATTTCAGGCCCAGCACCTGCAGGGTTAAACAGCACTTCTCAGGAGCATTTCTGGCACCTGGTCCTCTCTTGAACACCTGTGAGCTCCCTCAGAACACTATCTAGTGTTTAGGCTATGCAGGATAACCCTGGTACAGAGTAAAACAGTGCTCTCAAACTTTACTGGTCTGAGGAATCTTGTTAAAATGGATTCTGGTTCAGCAGGTCCGAGTCTGACTCAAGATCCTGCAGTTCAACTATGTTCCCAGGTGACACTAATGCTGCTGGTCCTGGGATAAGAGTCCGGTTAATAGGGGATGAAAGAGCATCCGAACACACATGGAGCTGCAGCCTCACCAGGGGAGTCCTGTTTGGCCCCAGGACAGGTATTCGGGTATTCCCCTGTAGGCAGCTGACATTGGTAATGAACTAATTTCTACCCCTCAAGGGAAAAAATACAAAGTGGAGAACAAACAATGCTTAATCCATTACTTTTCTTTGGAAGAAGGTTACTGTGCTCTAAATTAAAAAGACAAAGGATTAACCATCAATGTGACTCTAGGAAAAGGTACATAGAGTGGCAAATGAAGGGATAAACACCAGTTGTGTCCTAGATGCTCTGGTAGAGAAAAGTTCTAATCAGACTCCTTTGTGTTATATTACTTCAGATTAATGGGCATGAAATATCTGAATATAATAGTGCATGCCTGCTGTTGTTTGGTGGAAGTAAGCAAGTATTTGACAGCTCAAAAATCTGGATTTTTTTTCACACATGGGTGTTAAGTTTGCATTTGAAAAAAGAGACTGTAAATAAGAGCCAAATTTTAAGGTACTAAAGACAATATATGAAGTGCTTCTTTAACTATGTAGAATCACTTGGGCTTCACACGAAATGTACATGTGCAACACAGGGATGAATGACATGCTGATTTAAATGATTAAGGGTCAGTTGCATCATTTGGTGATGTATCAGATTAGACCTTGGAGAGTTTTAGGGCAACATATTCCTAATTCAGACCTTTTCTCTCTGAACAAATCAGAGACTCAATATGTAACACAGTCTTTAAGTTTAAATGAACATACTTGTAATTTTTGCAAAGTTTGCCTTTGATGGATCAAACATCTCGGTGATGCCAAGAACTTTCAATGGCTCCTTCAAATCTGTTTGCGCTACAGCTGTGAACCTAGCATGGAAGCAGAAAATGGGGCAAAAATCATTATACTCTAAATGATATAAAGTGACATAATCAGTACCAGTGGAACAATGTTTACAAACCAATCTTTTTTTTAAGCAGGCTCCGAACATCAACCTAAATTTTATCATAAATTTTAATTCCAGGATTTAAGTACCAGGTAAATAGAGAACAACCCATCTCTCAAACTCCGAGCTGCAAAATGAGCAACACATAGTAATAGCAAATGTTCTCACCCTCATATGCCACAAGACCCCCCCATTCCAGTGCTGAGGGAGAGCTACAGAAGCACTTTGATGCTGATGGAGATACACAGGGTATTGACAAGCCCTGGGAACTCTGGAATATCTATAGGTTTTTTTCCCAAATCTAACCATAGAGCCATCATCTAGCCTGCTGTAAGAACCACCATCCTTACTGGGATTGAAGATGGTCAAAAGAGGAGACACATTCCCGTTAGCTCATGCTGAGGTTTTGAAAGCGTATTACTGTCCAAATGGGAGAAAACACTAGAAATAGGTGACATGGTGTTATATTGGGTATAGTATGAGCTTTTCAGATATTTATGGGCTACCTGGTCTCAGAGCTGTACATATGTAAATGTTAGTTATTAAACCGATCATCATAGGATGTTTTGCCAGGTTTTATCTCATCCTGTGGGGAAGCAACAAGGGTAGGTCAGAAGATCTTTAATACAGGCTATAATGGTACTTTAACATTATAATTATAATTGTATAATTGTATACAGTGTATAATATGCACACAATACAATATGTATAATTGTATAATGTATAATTATATGTATACCTACAATGTCACCATTTTATTTATATCAAGCATTGCCTATATGAAGGCTTATTTTTATAATAAAAACAATCATGGGAGGATTACTAATATTTATTATGAATAGGCTCCTTTCTTAACTCAGTGACTGGAGAATTAAAATCTATTAGAACTGGAAGGTATCTCCCCAACCCCTGAGGCCTGAAAGGTTATCAGCCCTGGACACTGGCAGAACAGTAATATCGAAAAGTTCCTAGAAAGGGGACATTCATTACCTCCTTCACAGCTCTGGGCAGAGCATTCTCTGATCTGTTAGAAATTTATGATTCAGACAGAATTTGGGATTACTTTTCTCTTGGTTTTAAGTCATAACAGCTCAAATTCCATTTATATCATACTTTTAGGGTGTAATAGAGAAATTCCCCTAAATACTAATATAAGAATTCTGCCTGGGTGACTTTAAAATACTTCCCTACCACCTAGCTTTTGGACCTGAATTTTAGCAACTTCCAACTAAAACTTAACAAGCAACTAAAATGAACCTCCTTATCAAAACACACAGAGCACCACCAACTTGACTGTACTTTCATCAGACTATATGATGATATGCATATGTCTTTTAATTTTGAACAAAATTAAACGTTAAAAGCCCTTGATGTAGCATGAAGGGGTCTTGTGGAGGCTCGGAGACCAACCTGTTTCCTCTCCATCTCCACTATCATTATCCCACAGCATAAGAAGCACAGGGATTTAAAGAAAAAAAAAAACTTTTACAAAACCACAGCCTGTGTTTCCACCATGCAATTTCTGCAGAATAAACAGGCCTTCCGATGCATCATATTCTAGCCTCCTGCTGTCTGTATCTGACACAATGGTTACCAGGGATGGAGCACTCTTGTTTCCTTTTTCAGGAAGGGAGCTACTTACTTGGGCAGGATGACCTGTATCCTCTTGGGCACCATGGCGCTCATCCAGCTGTCTATGGTCTTGGTGCTGATGTGAGGGATGATGGCCGACAGCGGGGTGGAGCTCTCGGTGGGCAGCACGATCAGCATGCTGATGCTTTCCCCATGGTAGGGCAGCTCAATGAAGTTGTACCATAAATCACTGAGGGTGCTTGTGGACCCTGAAAAAATCAGATGCAGGTTCAGTGTATCCTGGATGACTTCCAGAAGTGGCCTGAGTGGTCGCTGATCACCAGAGTGGAGCGGAAAGAGAGCAATTCAGTTCGAGAACGTCCCTTTTCTAAACACAGTTTCCTTAGGAGGATAGAGATAAGGACAATTATTTTCTCCTTCTCTGGTAAAAGAGTTTTCTTCACTCTAGACATCTCTGACAGCATGCCTTGGGGCATCACTACAATCGCGCTAATTTTGCCAGAGTAGAATTTAACTAGCTCATAATGCTCTTTGCAGGAAGCTGACCTCATTAAATAAAAGGATGAATTTGAACTGCCTTAGAATGATTCTTTTGGCTAAGCGCCTATGTGAGCTGGTGACGAGAAGGGAGGGAGGGAGGGAAAACATTTCTGCCGTTTAGGGTCCATTCTGTGCCAGGCCCACACCGACCACTTGGACACATTCAGAATCTACGGCACCCCGCAAGGCAGGTATACACAGTCCTATTTTTCCGTGGGGAAATTCTCTACAATACAGAAATGAAGTAACTTGTCAGGGGACAGACACATGGCTAGGAAGTGAGGGTCAGGATTCGGCCTATGTCTAACGCCTAACTACCCCTAAGCTATACATTTCGGAAGCACTGGACATTCCATTCCTGCAGATTCTCAATATACGCCAGGACAATAAGGGCTCTGAGACATTCTGAAGCAGAACTGCTGAACTCGAGCTATCCCAGGCTCCCCACACTAATCCGATCCTTCTATGCCACGTAAAGTACTCAGAACATGCAGCAGCGGAGCAGCACACCTGAACCCGGACCCATCAGCGTAGATGAGAGCTCAGTCAAGAACAGTGCCAGCTAGGAGTCCAGCTCGTGGGCCATCAACCCCCTGGGGAAAGGGTCTTCCTCAGAGCACGCCTTAGGATCCTGGGAACTCTTTACATTCAGCATGTGATGAGTTGTAAAAACGAACTGTGGGAGCAGAAAGTCAGCATTTCTAGATTTATGGTGGATCTCTGAGATGTTTTATTAAGCACTTCGAACTTTCTGAGAAGAACTGGGTGACCCTGCTGAGGCACTTAACTTCTGTGTGCCTCCTGGTATGGAGAATGGAGACACCAGGGGTGTTAAAAGCGTGTACTTCACATGGTTGCTGTGATGATTAAATGAGAATAAATATATAGGGTGCTCAGCAGGGCCTGGTGGGAACCCAGTGAAGGCTGGACCCCTCTTTCTCCTCCTCTAATAACCTGGAAGGACCAGGTATTTAACACAGAGAAAAGGGTGAGTTTCTCTCATGATTTTTACTGTCTTTTCTTCGGGATGGCCTCTGCCAATCACTGTGCATGAGACAGGGAACCTCACAGGCCAGTGCTCCACACATGGGGTTGGGAGGGAGGGGGAGAGGGTGTGAGAGACAGTGTTTTTTGCCTTTGATACATAATGAATACTTTTAGCTATAAAATATGATTAAAAAAATAGTGAAGCTATTGGACTATAGGACACTACAGGATGACATTACAGTTTCTCTTTGAGGAAGAAATATGAGGGCAATTTGCGGGGTGCTCAGGACACCCTACTCCCATCTGCTGCATTTGCCTGCATGGCTACTCAGCAGCCCACTGCCTGGCTCAGCTCCGATGCATGTGAACTCTCGCTCTAGCCTGGTTCCATCTCGGGCTGCCTAAGAATCAAAGATGGGATTCTTCATCTTTACTTTTATCCTGCAGAATAAAATGGTCTCAGCAGAAACCGAAAACTCAATAGGAAAGTCAGAAAAAAATTCACTTCCTAATGAGCCCTTTAATCCTCAAAGAAAACATTAGGTCCCTACTCTGGCAGAGCTAATTTTTAGAAGCTGTGAAATCGAGAAGTAGTTAATAAATGATTGCACCAGGGCATGAAATAAGGACCTGGAGGCATTCATTAACCATTTCTGGAAATGTTTACTGTTCTGATAAGAAGGATCCGGGTCATGAAAAATTATGAGCTGGGGTTTGTTCCAACAGGGGAGACAGCTTCTACTTCACCACTTAATCCAGCCTGAACGCTGGGACTACGGGTCCCAGGAAGTCCTGGATATATCACTTACTGTGCTATGATATGATTAACTACTAACCATTTTGTATCAAGTCACACCTGCCTGATGATTCATTTCTCCCTGGCCTCGCCTCTGCTTCTGATCACAAGAGCTGATGGCAACTGTCAGCTAGGATGCATCTATATGTACCCTTTCCATGGGGTGGCTTGAGAAGCCAGGAGACACAACAGACAAAATGACACTTTCCCTGAACCCCCACTGCACAGAACTGCTTTCATGTCATGGTTTTATAGAGGACAAGTGCTAAGGTTAACATATACTGAATGTGCAAAGGTAATAACCTGGGACCCCACATGTCTAGGTGTAGCTTGGAGACATAAAGGCTAACTTAAAGAGGAAAAAGATTAATTTAAGTTGGACCACAAGTGTTTCAATGAAGCCAGGTTTAAAAAATAATCAGCAGGCTTAGTTTATCTAAGCAGGACAACAGAAACAGGTCATTTTTTCTTGGTGGTAAAATGGATACATGGTCACTTAGAAATGTTTCAAACTCAAATACAAAGAGTTATCATTTGAAGTATGACCACTGTTAACATTTTATTGAACATCCTCCAAGATGTGTCCCTGCAAACATGTGAATATATAGAAAGTATTTTACATAAATGAGATGAACCAGCATCTGTTGTTCTAAAACTTGTTTTCTGAAATCAACCGTATATTGTATAATCTTTTTGCTTAAGTCTAAATTTAATTATGATGTGTGTTCCACTATATGTATATATCTGACTTCTATTTATTTGCTAGCGTGGGATGATCTTAAGAGCCTAAATTCCTTAGCATGGGAACACTGGGACAACGGGTCCCAGGAAGCCCTCCAGACCATGGCCCCCTGCTACCAACAGTGCTCAAGGGGGCCCACTTCCCCCCATACTACAGCCATGGCTAGGCTTTGTCAATCATTGTAATTTTTTTAAATCTGGTAAATGGAAAAGAAATCTGATTTTTCTTTTATTTGTAATGTGTTAATGTGAGGTAACAAATGATGGATTGGTATTGCTTTCCTGTGTTAAAGGCTGTACGTATTACACATTTTGTAAATTGTCCTTTCGGCTTTAAATGTTCAACCTAAAACCTGTAAGGGTTATGTACTAATACATAACCTTTGTAAAAAACACAAAGACTTGCCATGAGCTTTTAAAAAATCCTTCCCTCCTCTCTCCTGCCCTTTTTAAAAAATAAAAGTCAGATGTGCTTTTGAACTAAGTGAAAGCACTCAAGGGCTTTTCTGTGGCTGGAAAATTCTAGAACACGGCCTTTCTAAGCATGAACTTACCACACCGGAACACGGAGAGCTGGGCTAGCATCGGCACTTGGTAAGATTTCCCATCGGCTGCCACAAAAGTACGTTTCTTTGTGTTCTCGGGTTGAAACCGTGATTTCCACAAACCCTTAAAATACACCGCATTGACCAGGACCAGTCTGGTGAGCACACCATCGATAAGATCTGGGGAGAGCAGATTGTCGATCATACCTATGAAGACAGAGAACAAACAAGGAAAAAACTCAGGACTGGCAGTCCATGTGCAGGCCAGAGGCAGCTGCTGTGTCACATGATATAAAAAGTCAAAGGATTTTTTAAATATCTTAAAGAGAAACCTTATGACACCCTTTTGTACTTCCTTATTTTTTCTCACTAAAAATTAAAGATGAAAACAAATTAAAAATCAGAGAACTGGAAACAACTATAGAGATCCTTTACTCCGGGGGTTACCAACCTTTTCATCAAGAAATTCTTTTTAATGAAGTCCCCTATATATCCCATGTTTTAGAAAAGTTCACTCAACCAAATGAGCTATTTTTTAACAAAAGTAGTCAGTTATTAGCATAACTGACATGTGCGGCTGCCAAGAAGCGGTTGTTGTGTTTTGTTTTATCCACTGGGTTGACTTAATTCCAGTCAAAAATAAAGGAGTACTTCAGTCTGTGCAGTTATCAAGGGCAAAGGCCTAATTCCTCTTCAGGTTGTGGAAATGTTGGGCATCAGCTTGGAATTCCCAAGAGCTGGAAGTAAAAATTGGTGTCTATATTTACGGGACATGGATCAAGCTAGGTGCTATTATTACAGAGATAAAAAAAAGGGGGGGTCTTAGAAGAATTAATTTTGAAGGAAAATTCACCCCATAAGATATCAGGGTTCATCTTTCTTTGTGTTGGGAGGGAAGGAACAAACACAGCTATTCTAGAGATTCTTCTAAAATGCTATCTGTGCTTGAAGGTTTGGTTTTCATTAAGGTTGCTTTTGCTCAATCTGAAGATTCAGTGTGTGTGTGTGTGTGTGTGTGTGTGTGTGTGTGTGTGTGTGTGTGTGTATGACAGATCACTAATATCCAAAGCCATTAAAAATTAGTTTACTAATTCACTCTAGCTTTTAACCCAAGCATCTTTTTTTAAAAAAGGAGTGCATAATATAATTGCAAGTTATAATACTTGAAATGGTGGGAGTAAAACCTATGGTTTCTGAAGAAGCAAGAATGTCTAATTCATCAGAGAGCTTAAGACCTCTTAAATGGTGCTCAAGAAGATGCGGATGTACAATAAACAAAGGTTTGAGTAAGTCACAGTACAGGGACACACCAGAGACTCCCCTGACCCATGCAGCGCTCAGTGGGATAACGGATAATGTCATCTCTGCTCCTTACACAAGGGGGCACCCATGCAACCTTGAGTCACGATCCAGAAGTAAAATACATAAGCTATAAATAGCCATCATTCACTACAAGGCAGGCCTATGTGAACAGACTGTCCTGTGGGAAGGAAGTTAGAACTTTGTGCTCTGGCAATAGCAAGCTTCTTAGAACTGGTTCCCAGGCAGTGAAAGATGCATCTTGCCTTTGCTGGGAATGCCACCCAGTCCAACCCCTACTTGCCTTTAAGATATAGCTCAATGGTCCCCTCTTCCTTGGAAACTTCTCTGACCCTCCTCCCCATCTTTCAGGAGTTTCTATAAAGCCCAACACTTAGCACCACCATCACACCTGTGGTTCTTTTTCCAGTGCAATTTAATGTGTCTGCCTCCTCCAAATGAACCGTGAAGTGCCTAAGAGCAAGGACCCTGACATTCTTTTTTTATATATCATGCTTTTCTTCATGTTCACCATACAGTCAGTGCTTAATAAATGTCTAAAGAAATTTCTTCTGTCCCCCCCTTTTTTTTTTGCTGAGATAAGTGACAACTCTGCCACTGGTAGGGCTAAGATATAATAAGGGAGCATGAAGAAATGAAGAAAAAGGTTAAAGAGAGAAATGTAAGAAATGCATGATTTCGAGGCAAGGAGACACATGGGGGGCCTGCTATCAAGTGCATGCAATAAATGTGCATCCACCAGTCCACCCATCCACCCATCTATCTACCCAACCACCCATCCATTCTTGATGTTTACCTACCATGTGCCAGGTACTTTTAGGTAAGGAAAACAAACAAAAATGAACACTGCTCTCAAAGGGCTACAGATTAGAAAGGTGGAGGTTGATATAATTATTTAGAGAAGTATAAAGCTGCAATTATAATAAATACCTTAAAGTGGACGTACTAAGGATGTGACACAGGTAAGAAGTGGATCTTATCTGGCCAGATAGGCCAGGGATGGTTCCCTGAAGAAGTATTACTTGAGGTAATAGCTATGAAAATAGTTCACACTTGAACATTTGCTAAGTGCTAGGTACTTTGCTAAATGCTTTACACATGTTTACATCCCCATAACAACATAATGTTGTTCTAACTATCTTAGGAAGTATCACCATTGTATCTCTACTTTGCAGATGAGGACTCTGAGGTACGGGGAGGTTACACAGCAGCTACTCAGTGGCAGGACTGAGATTCAGACTTATACTTTTACACTTGTGACATTTATGGGATAGTGTGAAAATGAACAGGCATTACCAAGGACAAAGGGAAAGGACAGCATTCAGGGGAGCAGGATGCACTTGTGGGGGTCTGTGACAAGAGGGAGGACAGCAAACAGGAGGGGTGGGATGCAGCCCACGGGGCCGGAGCACAGAAGACGTGGAGGAGAAGCTGAGGCTGCAGAGAGGCAGGCAAGGCAGTCCCGGCTGGGCCATCACATCCCGAGCACACTGGAAAGGGTCCTTGCGCCTGGTGTTCCCACTCTCTCCAGGGGGGCAGAAGCTGTCATTTGCAACAACATCTCTGCTGTTCTCTGCCTGGGGCCTGCTCACTCGCCAGAGGGCAGTTCACCCCAAGGGGGCAGCTGGGGAATTTGTGAGAGAGTTTTTGGTTGGGTGGGCAGTGGCCAGAAATGCGACATGCCCTGCAATGTCATGCCCCAGACAGAAAAAACTGTTCTGTTTCCTGCTGAACTTTCAAATGCTCCACTGGGTATTCACGCTGGTGAGAAACTTGCTTGTCATCGTCTGAGCCCAGAACCTCACTCTTTTTTGCCTGGAAACATGAAGGATCTTTTTGGGGGGCATACTTTTAATGTGCACTGAATTTGCTAGGTATGTGACTACCATGCAAATCGAGTGGAGGCTCTACTTGTTTTGTCTGGAAATTTACCAAGGGTTCCACACCATTTCAGAAAAAAACTGCATCACCAGTGGTAGCGCAGCTCGTGGTGTTTGCATCACCAGTACAACGTACCTGCCTCGGTCTGCTTTTGCAGCTGTCAGGTCACTGTCCTTCTAAGACTATGACTGCTTGTGAGGTATTCAGGTGTAGGGGTAGCCCAGGGTTTACCTACGCACTACACACAAAAGTAATTTTTGTTCCTTGTAGTACGGTTTGGTGTTAATATTGATTTTTTAAAATGTTGTGTATGTGTGCAGAGGTTGTATGAGCTACAAATCTGATTTCAGGACAGTAAAGTGGGTATTAAAAATCTTTGTTTACCACGAGGAAGTGGGTCTGTGGGGTCGGACAGCACTGCTAAGTCTCATCACCCTCCCTCCCCAGATGCATTAGCAAGTGATTGTGCCACTGGGTGTCCAAGTGGTTTGAAAACCATCAAGTGGTATAGTAATGTGACTTACTACCACCAGCATACGGGTAAAGAAGAAGGCTGGGAGGGGGCACTGGCATGCCAGTTACACAGCCATCTAGCACTGAATGCAGTCAGCTTCCTCCCACTGTTCTTAGGCCTATAGGCTCAGGAAAATAACGTTGAACCCCTCACATCTGCTGGTCTGATTGTTTTGTAGTTTCAGGAAGGGTGCCCATTTGCACCACTCAGGATCCTGTTGAGAAGGGGTGCCATGGATTCACCAAAACTACCTGGCTCTCTTTCCCACTCCAGGGCATAGCTGGTCCACCTCCTCAGTAGCCCCTCCATGGTTCTCAGACTTTCATGTATCTAAGTCTGGTGATGGGCAGTGGAGGCAGACCAGGGGAGAACCCTCAGGGGCTCTGATTCAGTAGATTGGGGACCAGTGATGTGCATTCTAAGTGTCATGTCCCAGGAAATTCTGATGCAGGTATCCCAGGAACCACTCCTTGAAAAACATGACCCCAAAAAATGAGTTTTCTCATTTTGCCTTTGGTCTATTGAGTCGTTGGGTCTAAGACTCTTTTGCTTCCACTCTTGAGATTTTCTTTCTCTCTTCTACCAAAAGGTTCCCAAATCTGTATTTCCGGCCTTAACTTTCCTCTGTGGTTAGGAACTTACCTCTCCTCCTCAACATTTTCATCTGGACCTCCAGTTGACAAATTAGCAGGTTTAAAACACCAATGTTAGGTGTTTTCTCAATTTAATGAGAGAAGAGATGCACATAAATACATAATCATAACACAGCGTGGAAAGTGCTATAATGATGGGGCGCTGGGAAGGCATGATCATACAGCAGTCATAACCAGAGAGGAGGCACCTACTTCCAGGAGATGATAGAACACAAAGGAGGCAAGGAGCGAACAATCCAAATCTTAAAGGCTGAGAAGGGCGCTCCAGGCGAAGGGGACACAAGATACAAAAGCAGGAAGGAATGAGCAATAAAAACTTCAGAACAGGCAAAGGCCTGTGGGCAAGGATGCTGGAGATGAGATGCGCGAGGACAGAAGAACATTGGTGGGCTGTATTCCGCTCTGCTGCCAGAGCCACAGGGAGAGCAGTCCCTAAGGGGCATAGTGCGTGGTGGCATCAAGAAACAGGGAAGAAGGTAGCCTACTTGTGGAGCCTGCTAAGAAGGAAAAGAGACCAGCCATTGGGTCCAGGCATTACACAAGGGAGGGCCACTGGACTTGCAGACACAGTTAGAATCTTAGAGCCTACCTTTAATTTGCAAAGGATAAAATAATACAGAACAGTTCCCAGGGAACTGTGGCCACTCACCCTGGGTTTCGTTTTTAACCCACACATTGATGGAGTCACACGCAGAGGCTGGATCCTCGAAGTTCACATTCCGGACTTCACACTGAAACACATCCTTGTTCCTCGTAACAAAAGGCACTTCCATTTTAAAGCCATTCTTCACAAACACTGCATTAGCCACTGTCACAGTATCTTTATTCTTCTTGGAGACTATGGCCTTGTTGATCTTCTTTAACACTTTGCCAACTCCTAAAGGAGAAATGAGAAATGCAACAATATTTCCATAAGGATTTAGAGAAAGTTATTTAAAAAAACTTTCCTATCTTGGCAAATAAGAACAGTATAAACAAGAAAGTTATCAGTAGACACGAGACTAAGTCTTTTGCTTTCTCAGTGGCCTTGAGTTAGGAAAAGAGGAGGTAAAATAAAGTATAAAATCAAATTATATTAGTAGTTCTTAAAAGTCAACTGTGTTTCTAGCATCAAAACAGATTCAAGGCATTCTCAGCACCTTTCCCATAGAGACCTTCTCCTGGTCAATAGGGAGACTGACAGGTTCCTTAATTATGTAGCCATGGGGAGTAAATCAAAGGGATCTTCTTCATTCATTATTTCTTTCTTTCTTAACAGTCTTAACTGCTTTTTCATTTCCTGCCAAAGATTTAAGAATGTGATTTCTTTTTTCTATTTTGGAAAAAAAATGAATAAGCATTAGAAAGACTATAAAAAATTGCCACGTGATTTTAATTTGGTATCAAGCTCAAAAAAATAATGGGATTAATGTGATGGCAACATAAGCTTTATTTTACACGGGCCATTCATCATGCTCCATTTAGTTTTAGAACATGGAAAAAAGGAAAAGAAGTTGTAGGGATAAAATGTGTTTCTATAAAGAGCTCCAAGTACAGATCCTTGGGTTACTTGGATCCTTGGGGTCCTTTCAAAATGATACTGTCCTAAAACATCCTTCAAAGGAGACCCTGATGGTCTCCTAGAGAGCTGGCTTGTCACCCTGTGAGTGCCTCTTGTTCAGACCCCTTAACTAAGGGCAGGATAAGTCTTCCATGGTCCGCAGAGAGGCAACACCTAGGCTCTTTGTAGACCTCTCATGACTCCACCCTTCACACTGTTCTGTTGGGCAGGTTGGGCAAGGGAGGGCAGGCCCATTTTAGAAGAAAGGGAACAGCAGGCTTCAGAGTCCAGGTCCCAGCTCCTGTTTCTTGTAGCCACACTGCCTCCTCTAGTCTCCTGGTCTGCCAGGAAAAGCTTGGTTCAGAACTTCCTCCACAGCCCCAAGCTGGCCTGCCTCCATCCCCACCAAGAGCATGCTGTCATGAGTTCTCAGAGGCTGAGCCCAAACCAGGAACTGAGAAACCACTCAGGCTCCCAGGATGAGTTTGTCATGAGACTGAGGTCACATTCCACAACACAACTTCTAATTATTTGGGAGGAAGAAAGTGTCAGGGTAGGGGGAAGTCACCAACAGAACCAACTTTAGAAATACCACTTGAAATGAATGTGGCTCCTGGGCAGGGGGTGAGGGCTTGGTGATACGGGTGAATGTTGAACCGCTGTGTTGTATATTTGAAACCATCATAAGATTGTGGATCAATGATACTTCAATAAAAAAAAAGAATGAATGTGGCTCATTCAGCATTAAAATAAACAACAAAAATCCAGTTGCTATCATGGAATTGTACTGGCTGACAGGGCCAGTGTAGCACTGGAAAAGGCCACCATTCTGGCAGTGATTCATTATGAAGTTATAAATCACCAAGCATTTTCTGAACTTGCAGGCAAGGGGTAGAACACTGTGTTCCAAGTATTTATTTAGTCCTACACTTCCAACGGTCAAACAAACTGCAAATTCATGCAAAAAGTTTAAGGCCAGGTAAACAGGCAGTTGGTGCTGGCAGCTCTACAGGGGACGCCACGAGCACCGTCAGCAAGGGGCACAGAGCAAGTGTGATGGGTGCGCAGCCCTGCCCCATTCACCTTCCTCTCCCAGCTGAAGGCATCGGTGCAGTCAGACATCCTTGAACTTTACGGCTAGCATGAGCGGGAGAACATGGGACAGGAAAACTCCCTCATTTTCCAATAAGGCGACTAAGACCTACATAGGAACATGCTTTGCTCAAGGTCGCAGTCCACATGGGTGCCAAAAAGGGGCTCCAAAGCCAGTTCTGCGCCCTCACACAAGGCCCCTGGGGGAGAGGCAGGTGAAAGGTGCCACTTGTACTCAGAGTGAGAAGCCTGAACTAGAGTTGATCAACAGTGCTGGAGACAGAAACTCTTAGGCTTAAATATATCATTACAAATAGGGTTTTCTTTCAAGAAAATTAACTTTTTCAATGGGCATTACTCTAAAAAAATTTTTCTTAGCTTTTTATTTTGAAATAATGACAGATTCACCCAAAGTTGCAGAACAGTATACAAGGTGGGCCCATGTGCCTTTCACCCTGTTTCCCCAATGGTAATATCGCAGCTGACCACTGTACAGTAACACGGCATGGAAAGTGCCACTGGTAAGTCCATTGAGCTCATTCAGAATGCACTGGTTCTCATGCCCCTGCGCACATGCGCATGTAGCTCTATGTACCTTTATACCTGTGTAGGTCCACGTGTCCAGCACCACAGTCATCACACAGAACGGTTCCACTACCACGAGCCTCCCCTTTGGTGCCTTCATGGCTACACCCAGCCACCTCCCCAGTTTACAGGCTTTAAAAGTCCATTCACAATCATAATGCATGTTCAGCCCTATACAACATGCTGGTGGGGCAGATGGGAAGTTTGCTTTTTAGAGATGAGAAAACTGGGGCATTAAGAGATGAAGTGACTAAACCCCAAACCCCACGGCTACAGAACAGAGACTGGAATCCAGCTCTCCTGAAATCCAGCACCGCAACGCCGGTCCTTCGAGGAGGCGGGCCCTCACCCCCAGGTGGCGCCAGGGATGCTCCGCCTGACCGCTCTGCTTCTCAGGGAGGTAAACAAAGACCCCACCGAGGCCCCTGTGTGAGGCAGGGCTCCTGTGAGGCCCCAGGGCCAGGGCCCAGAGTGCACGCACCGTTCACGCCGTATCTCATCACCGTGGTGAGCTGCTTCTTCGTCCTGCCGTCGGCACCCAGCTGAAGCATCCCCAGGACGGACGCGATCCCGTGGGGGGAGACAACGATGTTGTCATGAGGCCGGGATTTGACAATCTGATTGAAAACCTGGATCCCTGTGTCAGAGCCTAGCTCCTCCAGGGACAGAGGATTGAACTGGGAGCACACAGAGGGCAATGTCACTGTGGCCACGAGGAAGAAGGGGAAATGCCAATTCATGGTTCCTTCCCACACGGACGACCTGAAAAATCAGATTAAGAAATACGTGAACTCCATTTAGATGAACACATTTTGTACTCAACTAAGTATGATTTATTGTGTTTGGTATAATTGAATGCCTTGTTAATATATTTAAGACAGACTAGTGTAAATTAAATCTGCTTTCTCTCCATCTTCTTAGAGGGGTGGGGAGAAAGAGGAAGGGAACCTCCTCTGGGTGCGTCCCAGCCATGTGCCAGACACGGATCTCACCATGATTTCTTTCTCACATCCACTCTTCATTCAATTTAAGATCCCTGCCCTCCTGCAGTTTATACTCTATGAACTTGGTAAGCAATATAGTAATTTCGGGGAGGGATCGCCAGGGATGTGAGCAGATGGAAGAGGAGGGATGGGGTGACACGTGATGGGGTCACCACCTGACCAGCCACGTGATGAGACCTGACTAACGAGAAAGAGTGGCTGTGCACTGATTGGGGGCAGGAGGACAAGCCAGGCAGAAGACGGCCGGGCAACAGCCCTGAGGCAGGATAGCTGGTATTAGAGGTCAGTGTGGCCATCAAGTAAGGCACGTGGAGGACCCGGTTGGGAGTGCAGGTGAAGAGGCAGGAGAGGCCAGATCCAGCAGGGCCGGTAGAGGTGAGTATGGCTTTTAGATTTCATTGGAAGGGTCGCAAGAAACCACTATAGGGTTTTAAAGAAGGGAGTGAATCCATCAGGTTGTTCTGATTACCTTATGGCCACATGTACTCCCCTTTCTACCATAAGCACATTACTTTCTTAATTGAAGAATTGCTAATTAAAATAAATTTAAGCGATGCCCTTAAATCTACAATAGGGCAGAACAATTGGTAAATTCATCAGTTGTGGGGATGGCATTGTTTACACCGATAGTCTCAATTACAGTGATTTGTTTGAAATACGCTTTCTTCCTTGATTACCACTTACTGAGCTTTCTTCAGCTGTGACAAGCACAAGGTAGGGAATTTACATGTGTTTATGGAAAAGCAAATAGTTTCATTAAATAAGGGCTTAAAAGTGGCAACTGGTAAAACAAAAGCAGAATTTGTAATGTGGCTAACATGATTCCTTCCTCCTTTCTAAACCTGAGCTCTGCACAGTCCAAGTTCCTTGCGGAGCCAGTCCGTCCTCTTGTCCTGTGCATTTACATGTGGGGGGCTGGGAGTGTCCGCCGAAAACAAGAAAAGAGGGGAGCCTTTTAGGAGACAGGGACCTGCAGAGGAGGAAATAACACTCCTGTGTTCCAGGGAAAGAAAGGGCACCAGATAGCATTAGGCCAAACCCACACTGATGTTTCCTCACCTTCCACTCTAGGCACTTGTCCCACTTCCCACGGCCCCAGGTCATGGTAGATGTTCAATAAATATATATAGGATTAAACCTGATGATTTACCTACTTTTTATTTGTATATTTTTCATTGCATCAAAATAATGTTTATTAAGCGTGACTAAGAAAATGATTTTGTTTAGTCCTGAGCGAGCCTCACTGTTGGCCCCGAATGCTTTCCAGGGAGAGGAAAATTCACTGGGCTGGGAAGAGGACTGTTCACGACGGCAGAATCCCCACCTGCCCCACTCCCCACAGGGCCACAAGGTGAACCACTACAGCATTTAAGACGATGTTGCAATTTTCTTATGTACGGTCGACTCATGAATGACACAGGGGTTAGAGGGACTGACCCCTCCACCACTGTATTTAGAAATCCAAGTATAACTTTTGACTTTCCTAAAACTTAACTACTAATAGCCTATGGCTGACTGGATGCCTTGCCAATAACATAAGCAATAGAGTAACACATATTTTATACATTATATGTGTTATGTACTGTCTTCTTACAACAGAGTAAGCTAGAGAGAAGAAAATGTGTTTTCACATTATTGCAAATCTCCAAAATTTTTTCCAGTATTATTTATTGAAAAAAAAAAACCCTGCATGTAAGTGGACTCAGAGTTCAAGCCCATGTTGTTCAAAGGTCAACTATATTGTGAAACAAGCACATTTTATAAAATTTAGAACATTCCGAATTTCTACAGAGCTTAATTGTAAAATAACTGTGTAAACACAGACTGTCTAAATTCAAACATGTAAGTGACCTACATTCGCTCCTCTTTGGGGTTTTCCTATGGCCAGTTGTGGCCTATTTTGACTTTGGCACCTAGGACTGGCTCTAATACCATGACAATCCCGAGTTTCTTTTAGCCTGTTGGACACTGGAAAGCTTCCAAATCCTGACTATGGGAGCTTTACTCATTTTATCTAAAAATTAGGAATTGTATCCTGCTGTCCTCCCTTTTTTCTGGAAATAAATTTCCTATTTAAAATTTAATATGCCACAAAGCCATCATAAGTATAAACGATTTGTACAATCTTTGTACAAATGGTCAAATTCGATGATTGGCGTCAACTTCATCCATCTGAATTGCTGACACTTGCATTATAGTCTATTCTGGAATTCCCTTCAGCACACCATAATCTATACTCCCCAAGCCTCCCAAAGAAATCTTCTTGGATTAGCAAATATTTGAATAAATATTTGAATCTGCACACTCATAAAGGACATCAAATTGGTTTTGCCTCTGGTAGCTTAAAGCTGATTCACCCAAATGCTGTAGATTTATGTAGATGGTAAAACAGGTAGAAAGATCAGTAACAGAGAAATTAAACAGCTCCAATGTCTTGGAGTCAGCAAAGATAGTCTCCCAAGTAAACAGCCATCTCATTTAGTAGAATTTGCTTGGGTTATGCATTTTTGCTAAAAGAACTGTTTCATTATTGAAATGGGGAAGACTGCCATGGGTGTTTTTCTTGGTTTCTGGGATTTGGGAAGTTCTTGAAGGGATGTCTATGTGCAGTTTCATAACAGTGCATTGGGACAGTGTCAGAACTATGCAGAACTTGGAATCAGAGCTATTTTTGGTTGATGTTTGGGCATAACTTATTTTTGGCCTCAGTTTTCTAGGCTAAATGGTCACTCGTTTAAACTTACCTGGCTTATGTACATGTCCAAGACTAAGTTTTCACTTCTCTCCAAAGTTCAGTTGCTAGAAGAGTGGGTACTGATTCATAAATTACTTTAGGCTTACAAAATTCCTAATATTGATACATATTCAGGTCCTAATAGACAATCTTTTACATGAAATAACCGTTGGACTTATCAGGCTCTGAAAAGCTTACTCTCTAGAGCCAGCAGTTCTCATTATAAAAAGGACATAGCAACCTCCTACTTAATTTTAAGAGAAATTACACTTTTAACTTTCAAATAAGAGAGAAAAAATAAAGATGTTGCCCAAGCGTATTTCACAGCATCAATATGGAAGATCATAAATCTATTAAATGTTTCTATTTCCTGAGTCATCTTTTCATTAACAGTAAAAACAAGTCTCTAAGCCATCATGGAAGGGAGATCATAAACCTATAACTAAAGCCATCGCCATAGACATAGCCTTCCAAATGTGGGTTTCTCTTTCCCCATGTCCTTCTTGTTTCTCGTACTCCAAACCTTTCCCTTCTGTGTGGGGAACATTTCTGAAATAATTCAGTACTCCTTTGAGCTTTAAGTGAGGTTTAGTGTAGTAAATAATGGGTTGGTAGTTTCACAAATGCCAGACTCAGAGCACATCCCTACATTTATGAATGTATCGCTTGCCAGCAGAAGACAGTAGGAAAACATACTGCGGCCCCATGACTTCTACACAAATGATCCTCAAACCCGCTGCTGAATTTCAGGGCCATGGGTTCATCCATTTGCTGTCTGTTATCACCTGATTGTTCAGAATAGGCTTCGGAGGACCATGAGCCTGTGGAACCCACGGACTCTCCTCTGAAAGGGTTGTATTTTCTGTCATTAGGCCTCGCTCTTCCCCATTCCCATGCCAGAGCTCCTCTCCCTTACCCTCCCTGGTGACGGCCACCGCTTCTTCTAAATCTTCCCCAGCCTGTGGGAAGTTTTCCCTGATGGTTCCAGGGGGGCTATTCATGCCCTCCTCTGAGTTCCCACAGCATTTCCTATCTGCACCTCTCCTTTGTTTTTTCAAGTATGTGCTCCCCACTAGACTTGAAGCTTGCAGAACTCAAGTGCATGGCACTTTAGGATCTGAGTGCCCACGGGGTCTCATTTAGGGCCTTCCCTTCGGGGGACACTAAATCAGAGGTTGACCCATGGGACTGATCCAGCTACTCAAGTGTTTGGTTTGGAGGACAAGGTGTTCTAAAAATAGTTTAAGCGACTAGAAGTTAGAAGATGTCACATACAATCTAGATTTATTCTTGGGAGAAATGAAAACGGATGGGAGTGCTGGTAACACAGGGCCCTCATTCCCAGGGCAAGCACCCTGCATGGCAACCAGCCCTGGGGGTGGGTGTGTGCCTCTCCACCGCACAGCTCCTGTTGCACCAGGCTGCCTCAGACCAGCGGCTGCCGCCACTCACACTGCTTTTCCAGGCCAAATGCACTTGGGGCCAGACTCCTGCCCTGGACAAATGCTGATCAATTAAACAACGGGACACTAGGTTAGCTGGTCACAAAAGATGAAGCCTATTTTCAACCTAGTAAGTTCTTTTTTACAAAATAAAATATATTTTACAGCTAACACATGAATAAATGATAAGTAATACGCTATCTGTCAGCTCAAATGATAAATAGTATGGTATCTGTTGGCTCCATTTAGTATAACAAATCAGATACATGTGAACAGTTTTGGGGGAAAATACTGGAATGGGCTTCTGGCTCCACTCTTAGCCACGTCTCTTGACTCTGGAGGTCCCAGTTCTGTCTAACAAATGGAAAGTACTCTGTCTATCTTCATTCTCCACAAAAGTTTAAAGTGATATATTTTCTAAAATGTGTGTATTTTTTAAATCTTTATGTCATGAAAGATATCAAACAGATGCAAATATAAAATGAACACGCAGTACCCAACATCCATGCCAAATAATTATCAACTCATGGCTTACTTCATTTCTTCTAAAATCAGATTGTTTTGAAGGAAATTCTACACATCATATAACTCAAAATACTTCAACAAATGCTCTAAACTTAAGGAGTACATATACATACAGAATATCATTTATCCCACTCAAAAACCAGTGACTCCTTAAAATGCTTAGTATCTAGTCAGTATTCACATTTTCTTGATTGTCTTGTAATGTTTTTTTATAGTTTATTTGACTCAGAACCTAAATAAGCTTCAGATACTGCAACTAGTTGATATGTTTCTTGTCTTTTTTAAAATCCTCCCCTACTTGTTTTATGTTTCACTTTTTTCTTGGAACATTTTGTTGAAGAAACCAGGTTATTTGTCCTGTAGCATGGACCACAGTCTAGATTTTGCTAATTAGATTCATGTGATGGTGTTTAATAAGTTCCTCTGTCTGTACTTCCTGTAAATTGGTAGCTACACTTAGAGCAGGGGTCTACAAACACCTGGGCCAGATATGGCCACACATTTTGTCTATAGTTAGATTTGAGCTCCTAAAGCCCTGAGCAGAGTTGGCCAGTTGCAACAGAGAGTATGGCAGGCAAACCCAGGAAAATTTGCTACCTGGCCCTTTCCTGAAAGTATGCCACCTCTGCTCTAAAGGCTGATGAGATTCAAATTTCTTTTTTTGCAAGAATATTTCACAGAAGGGTTGCCCCCAGGTGCTAGAAGCAGGTTATAAGTCCTTTTTTTTGTGATAGCAGCTCCTCAGGATCATTGCCTAGGTTCATTGTTTTATTGGAGCTTGCCACATGTGCTATTATTGTAATTCTAACTTTCCATCTTCATTTATGCATGGGAATATTTCTATACAAAGGAATTTTCCATGACCGACTATTTGGTTACCCTGAGGTTCAGCTTGGATAGTAGCAAAGGGAGTACAGATTCTTGATTCATTCTCTATTTCACTCTCAAAATGATGAGTTGGTTACCCAGCATTCTTAGAGTTGACCAGAGAGGTTTTTTGTTTCTTTGCTTAGTATAACTATGAACTCGTGCTTTTCAAGATATTTTAAGGGTCTTGAGCCACTAGAATTTTATTCTTCTTACTGATGCTAAAAAGGAGCCTCTTCAGGTCGGCTCCTGAACCTTTCATATGACCTGTAGTCTCAATGGCTTCCTTGTGTTTTGGTGTGACAAGATATCCATGCTCATCTTGCCCACTTCCTGTGCCAGGTAGAACCAGCCACTTCTCGAGAGAGCTCTGGTTCCTTGTAGTGGGAGACGGTATTTAGAAACCACGATCTGAGTATCCTCACCTAATAAGCTCTAAATTAATTGGGAATACTAGGTGATGTTCAAAAATCCAAAATCTATCTACAATATTCTCTGGACTATATCCAAATACTGAAATTCAAATTACTAAAGATAGACTGCTTACCTGTGAATCAGACTGCCTCCCATGGCCTTATAGCCCAGATGAGGCACGCTGGATGATGAACAGATGGGGGAGTGAGGTGGGCATTAAAAGTTGGGCTTGGATGATCAAAATGGATCACCCTTATGTGAAGGCAGTTAATCTCCTGAATAAAAGGCATCTTAAGAGTGGGATCCTAATGACGCAAGCACTGGAAATGAACCAGAACACATTATGACAAGAAGAGTCCCCCAGTTTATCTCAGGGTGCAGATGTGACACCTACCCCTCTCCCCTCAATGAAACTGACATTTTCTCAAGCACTGGGAAAGTGTCGATATCCTTTTGGTCTCTGTGTTTCAGGGATCCTGGTTCTTAGAACCTTGGCCCCTTATTATTCTGCCTTGGGACTAACCATTTTTTCTAGAGGGACTAAAGGGAAGGGAGAAAAATACACATCAGATTATATCAGAGCCACGACATCTCCCAACAGCTTTTCTTGATGGGGTTTCCCAAAGAAATAAATGTGAAGGGGAGGTGCTAGGTTGCCAAAGCGACTTCTAGGTGGCTTCAAGGGCTGCACTATCCAGAGGTCAGGCCCAAATCTTTCTCACCAATACTTTGCCAGCAGGCAAAGGTCTAATTCTTAAGGTAGTTTGGCAAGAGGCATTCTAGAGGCCTTCAGGAGTTGACCCACAGAGGTTAAGGCTACATCTGCAAAGGACAGCAGTTGTTACATAAAAATAATTGGAGCTAAGCCTCAAACTTGTCCCTGTAAATATGAGGACTCTGGTCTCTCAGACTCTTACATTACTGAAATATATCCACCAAAAGCTGTCTTCATTTTCTTAATGCCTACAATGTTCTCTTAAGATGGAAAGTAGATGAGCAAGAAAAACTAGTCATCTTGATTCTCTTGGGAAGCGTACAGAGGTGTTATCAGAATAAGTCAGCATCCTTAAAACTTAAGAGAAGAAACAGGAAATGCCGACTGATCAAAGTGACAGTAGCCTGGTGGTTTGTTTTTAAATGGGCTCTTTCAGGTTACTGAGAGAAGCTTAGAGACCTCTTCGGATTTTTCCTTAAATTTTTCTCAGATTTCAAAGTGTATGCTTGACCTATGATACTAATTACTTTAACCAAAAAGGAACCTAAAAATACTCAAGAGAGAAATTTTCAGCCACTAAAATATACAACAATGTATGAAAGGTTCCTTTAGTGAAGAGACACATATTTTATTAAGGACACCCTAACTGACATCCACCTTGCCTTTCATCCACTATCATTCATCCTGAAATTGCTTTTGTGGTGAAGCAAGAAGGATAGGAGGACGAAGGCAAATGGGGCTTTGTTAGTTGTCTATCTTTTAGAACAACACAATGGGACATTTACTCTGTTTTCCTCTAAGTGTCAGGGGAAAGTCATTTTAGGTTCAAATCCCAATTTTACCACCCACTAAGAAAGAGACCCAAGACAAGTCACAATCTTTACCAGCCTCGGTTTTCTCCTCTGCCGTATTAGAAATCAAATTTCAAGGGCGGTCATGGAAACTCCATTAGCACAAACAGGAAAACAGACAGTAACTAGCATGTAACCATCTCAGACTAGGGGCTCCATCAATGTCGGCTCCCTTCCCTTTGTCTTCCTCAATGCGCAAGACCTGAAATAGTCTCTGACTTTCATTTCAATAGCCATTTAGGAAGTCTCAAGGACTAAGCTAAGAAAATGGGTCAAATACAATACTTCCACCTTGAAAGAGTCCGTTTGTATCTTTATAACTTCCTTAAGACTTTTAAAGACACGGAACAAGACAATGCTCTGTGTTTCAATGTCTCTAAGAAGAGAATGGAAGGTTACATTTAGTGTGGGCGGAGGTGGATAAATATGTTCCAAAAAACCTTTAATGGTTCCGAGATGTTTTTCAGTCTGCTGACTCAGGTCATTAAATGTATCTTACTAGCGGTATTAAGTCTTATATAGACTTTCTTATTGACAAATCTTTAAGATGCAACAGTTCAAATGGGTGATTTCCTAATCAATAGCCAAGAGATAATGTAAGATGTTATAGTGATATTCATAAAAAAAAACAAGATAGCACCTTTTCTTGACATAAAATGGTATTACAGATACTTCATGACTATTTGTTTTTAGTACTTGTAAAAACACGTGATAAAAAAACTATCATTAATTCAGAAACACTTAAGAATATGCAAATTCTTTTTATCTACAACAGCACCTGGATACATTTTAAAAAATCATACTTTGAGGTATTATTTATTCAGTCTATATTCAAAGCTGGACAATGAACATTAACTTCTCTGACTCCTCAGAACAACTCTGATGTTGTCCATGGGTCCTCAATTCATAGGTGAGAAATCGATGTTCTCTAGATTGTTGCTAGTAGGAAATGAGTAGTAAGTGTTAGAAGTGTAAATTAATAAAAATATTTCTCAAAGGTGTATCTGTATGCATAATCCTAAAAATATGTATGCCATTGGAATAGTAATACCCCTTCTTTCAATCAATCCTTAGGTAACAATCAAAAAGATCTGGGTCTAAAAATGTTTCAGTGGAGTTATTTCTAGTAGAAAAATTGCAATATTTTCTGCAATGAAGAATTGCAACAGCAATGATCACTGCAACCTAAATTTCTAATGGAGGGGTTGTGCTTTAGGCACCTATCCTCTAGCGTCTTTGTGCTTTGTTGCTAATAGTTTGCATCTGTTACCTTCAGAGGATTGCTGTTGGGAGTTGGAACCCATTTTCTTTGTGGGCTTTAAGTGACTGGGAGTTGCATACACCATTTCTCCAGCAGCCAATGACTACCAGTCTGGGAGTACAAAAGCCTAGCTCCTTTTTTTTTTTTTTAAGTTTCTAGTAAAGTCTTTTTTTCCCGACTCTGTATTCTTTTTACCTA